>CM059280.1:19960282-20045282 GCA_030347295.1 Setipinna tenuifilis | reverse complement strand
GCACCAGCAACAGCACAAGGAGCCCACTCCAATGCAAGCCTCGTTTATATGTGTTTAAGTGGTGTTGCATCCTTGCTATTTAAATTATTCTGAAGATAATCAGTGATTTTCATTTTACAGAGAATAAAACTCGTCAGGCTGTCCATACCATACGTCTTTTGGTTGGACACGAGAATGTTGCTCCAGGCATCTGTTTTGCCTGTGGAAGTGTAAGAGGTTTTCAATGGTCATTTTGCAGGAAACTAAGTGTTTGTGGTATATTTTTAATGTGAAGCCATCTTAATGATGTTAGCCTTGCTCAGCCAAACCTACATTCAGTACATTCACTGTGGTCTGAGAAGCTTCTGTAGTTTTTTAAAACTTGTACAGCTAAACAAGCGCACAGGATCCAAATTATTTAGGCAGTGGCTCAGTCAACACTGCATATCAGTGATGCTGAGATTATGGTAGCAGAGCCTTTTAGCTGTAGAGAAAGCAAAAACAAACCTAGGAAATCCAGGATAAAGATGTGGAACACCCAATGCAATGAGCAGGGCCTGATAATTCACTCAAGCGCTCCAGGGCAAAAAAATGCCCCCCCTCTGCCACCCAAAGCTATTTCTCATGCAAGGGAGCATTGTATAATATTTTAATAAGGTCTGCTTGTGAATTGCATGCTTTCAGAAATTGTTTGCTCAATTAGGAGCATTTGATCCACTGAGGAAATGTCCTATGGCTGTACTTTTGGGGCCCCTGCTCTACCCATTCAGACCCCCCCCGCCCCCCCTCGCCCCTTGACCCCCTGGCATGTGCCCAGTTAACCAATTTGCTAAAACCGCCCTGGCTATGACTGACAGATCTGCAACACGTCTTTCACCTTTTTCACATGTTCCCGTCTGTCTGTACACAACGTGTAGATGAAGCGCCCCAGATGTTGCATCTTTTCTGTACTTAAGCTTCCCAGCAGCAGATATAGTGTAGTGGCTGTATTTCAGAAAACTGCATACTCTCTCTCACCCACGTTGCCTCACAATCCTGCCACTGGGGTTGCCATGACAAGCAGGACAAACACGGCTGCCAAGTAACCCTAGACTGTGAGTGTAGTTCCTTAAATATAAGGAAGTGACTACATAAGCAATGAATTAGAAAAAAACACACACATTTCATGTGTATATTTCATGCTTCTTCCTGTTCCCAGAGTTGTTGTATTTAGACTTGGATGTAGGCATGGCCTGCAAAACTGTTGTGGTTAATGGAGATTTTATCATATAACAAGCACTTTTTATCTGCACAAAACTGTGCTGTTTTTTTGTACTGTGACAATATGGGAGACCAGTCATAATGCTTCACATAACTTACTCAACTCAGTTATGTGCAGGCTGCTGTCAAAATTTGCTTAACTATAACCCATAACTGCTACCCATAACTATTACTATTATATTACTGTTTGTTTTTAAAGTGCTTAATAGGTTAGCCCTACAATACATTTTTGACCTTATAACACTCTATGCCACCTCAAGATTTGTTTGTTTGTTTTTACTTAGCTTTTGCAAAGCAGCAACTCTTTCTAGGGTCTACCATATTTAAATATGGCACATACAATATAGAAATTACATAGAATGACCTACAACATGAATATATAACATAATACAAAGAAAATACACAGACAATATGTAATCACATTTTACATAAAACATCACAAAACAAAATACAAAACAACACAGCATAAAAAGTCAAAAGACGGCTGCATCAATTAAAGTTGATATTTTAGATAATGACAATAAAGTCACTTAGGTCCTTCTCCCAACAAATGCACTTAAAACAGAAGGAGACAGGGTTTTCTCTGTTGCTTTGCCCTGGCTTTAGAACAACCTCCCTTCCCAATTTAAAATCTCTAATGACAATTGCTGAATTCAAAGCAAAGCTAAAGATCCATCTTATTTCACTAGCTTTTAATACACCCCTTATGTCCGTGGATGGATTTTATTCATTTACATTTTATTACTCAGACTACAACAAATAACTAAAGCCATGGATATAAAAAAAATTTGACTTGTTTTGAATAAAGCTAATAATTTTTATAATTTTAAAATTTAGATATTCACATATTCATGTGTGCAGCCACACACACACTTTCTCTCTCTCTTGTTCACTCTCTCTCCCACTTTCTCTCTCCCTCATACACACACACACACACACATACACACACACACACACACACATACACACACACACACACACACACACCTCCTCCTGCTGGAGGAGTGTGTGTGTATCTGGGGAGCTGAACGCCAATGCTAATTAATATGTCTAAGGAAACTGAGCGCTCTAACAAGACACAACCACCGCCTCTCTCTAGAGCCACTTATATTTAGTAAAACTCTTTTGGGGAATCATTTTTTTCTCTCTTTCCTTACATAACTTTTTTTCCCTTCTTCATCACATTCTCCTCAGTGTGGCATTTACTGCACATGAAGTATGTTCATTAGATTTGACCTACAGTATGTGTCACTAGTGTTGTCTTTTAACAATTGCTGGTAGGAGTTCCTTTGTTTAGTGTATGTATGGGCACAGTAAAAGGGGGTTGCTTCTCTGAAGGCCTCACAGCCTTTGAGACCTGTGGTGTGTGGCTTTTACACAGTTGCCACACTCATAGACACACCCCCTGTGTGTGTGTGTGTGTGTGTGTGTCGGTGTGTGTGTGTGTGTGTGTGTGTGTGTGTGTGTGTGTGTGATAGTTTAGCAGCAGCATGTTACATCCTGCTACCTTCAAACTAGGTGATGGCTCAATATGATGTTTATATTTGGCATGGACTTTGGTCTCCACCAAGACGCTGTGATGCAAGAAACTGAACCTTGATTAGAAGCAGAGATTCAAATCTACTACTGAGATCTTAGACTAGATTAAGGCAAATGGGATACAGACCAGAGCACACAAGGTCACTTTACAGTCTGACACCATTACAAACATTTGGGTGTTGTTAAGTAAAGTGGTTGAAAGACAAAAATGGTTGACTTCCCAGAAACTGATTTCTGTCTGTTTTTGACAGTTTGCACCATTCTTTTAAACATTTGGCGTTTTCGCAACCCAAAACATTCACAGAAATCTTTCTCTCCTTCACGACTGCAGATTTTTTCTCTCATCGCTAGGGGTTTTAATCGAAACGGGTTTTTAAATTGCCTCAAGATTTCAGCAAGCCCACACATGTGTTGCACGCTGTTTCTCTCTTACTGTCTCTCTGTGTCTCTCTCTCTGTCTCTGTTTATTTCTGCCACTGTTACTAAGGACAGCTGTGGAACGCTTCATGTCATTTTCACTCTGGGAACTTTGCATATGTCCTAAGGACAGTAACATCCCAGATACATTATGTAGCAGAGTCACACAGCACGCAGTGAGTATGGTTCTCATGATAGAGCTTGCCTTAGCTGATGGGACAGAGAATGAAGGTCAGATACAGTGGCTGTCAATTTAGCCATGAACTTTTTTTAAGCATGGTTAGCCTCTTCAGGAAGTGTAAAATGCATCAGTTAATGCATCATTTTAAAGCAAGATTAAGTAGTTTTTTCAACCTTAACATAATATTTCCAAAATCGTTGCAGTGGTTCATGAACTCATAACAGGTTGAACAGCACTTCCAAATTCACTTTGTGTATCTGTAGTTCGAATGAGACATAAGAAAGAGAATTCTGCTTCCAACCTGTGGGGCGACCGAAGAGGGAAAGTGCTTTAGTGTTGCTTTAAAGCAGCACTATGCAACTTTTTTAAGGTAATTAATGATCTTCATAAGTGGGTAGACACTTCACTGAGTCATAATCAGGTGAATGAAGACTTTCTTAACTGCCCCTTGTAAGAAAAGGGGTGCTGAGTGTCTCTTTTTTGATGCAGCAATCATACTTTATTCCAGTAAAAAGCAGTGACAAAGCAGGGAAACCATACTCCGGATTCAGCGGTGCTAGTCTGAACCACAAGCAACTAAAACTCTAGCTACTTATACAGTTAAGACTCCTCCTATGTCCTTGATGTAAATTAACTAAGTTGATCAGGTAACTAAGTCTGGAGAGACAGTGTCTCTCTGTAGGATAATTACTTTGACACATATCCTGTGATGGTTCTCAGTGGCCTATTGTTTGGTGCTTTTACATAGTTGACTTTGTCAACTCTGCTGTTGGGTGATTGTGGTGATCTTGTTACCATAATGGGATTATCAGTAGGCAGACCACCATCTCAAAGTGGCTGTTTCAACATTTGTCTCAGGCAGGGCAACTATAATTCCTTACACCCTGTTGTCTGTGGACAGAATACTACGCTTGCAAAATCTGGGGGTCTGTCTCGGCACCCTCAGACTCACAAAGTCTCGAATATTGCAAGTAGCAGGATGACATTAAATTTGCCAGTTACTCTGATCAGTTGAGTTGAAGACACATGCACAGGGGGCGAGGGGAAGGGAAAACAAACGGTTTTTATGTGAGTGTCCACCAGGGGGAGCTCCATTGAGAACAAGCACTCAAAGTCGCATAGTATCTCTTTAATGTGCTAATTAGCTAGTAGTTTTAGGGTAGTTAGAGAGCTGTTTGTTGAGCCTGTATGTTGTTGAACCTGTATGTTCTGAGACTGTATTTGCTTCTTCCTCTTCCAGGTATCTGTGATAACCACCCCCTCATCTCCCCACCAGACAGGTGTAAGACCCCGCCCACGCCCCCAAGCCTGCACCTGCTTTCATCATGGAGCAAAAGAAGAAGGTGTTTGGCAACCTGAAAGCGAAGACCAGGCCCTTCCTCAGCTACCTGCGAAGTGGCCGCAAGAGCCCCAGCAAGCAGGAGGGGAGGCAGGCCGGTGTGCTGGACAACCGCATGAGCGCCTCCGTGCCGGACATCACGTACCTGCCCAGCCCCAGCAGAAGCATGGACCGCAGCCTGCAGCCCGCCGAACTGGACAGCCCGTGTCAGAGCAGCCCCTCCACCCCCGTCAGCAGGCCCCGCGGGATCACCATCGCAGCGGCTCCCACCACTGCTGCCCCTGCCTTTGCCGGGCAAGACGTGCTGGACGCCCCTCGGACGATGACCCCGTCCTGGGGCTCCACGGAGGTGCTCAGCAGTGGGCATCAGTACTCAGAAGAGCAGGTGTCCCTGGAGAGGGGGGAGCAGCTGGACATGCAGGACCCGGAGGGGCAGGACATGGGACAGCACGGGGTGCTGCTTAGCACAGAGCTCCCCACTGTAGAGGTGTCAGGAGTGGAGGAGGACAAGAGTGAGGTATGCCTGAGTGCTTTCTTCTGTGTGTGTGTATGTGTGTGTGTGTGTGTCTGTCTGTATGTTTGTGTCTGTGTCTGTGGGTGTGTGTGTGTGTGCATGTGTATATTTGTGTGTGTATGTGAGTCTGTATTTACATGTGCATCTGTGGGCGTGTACGTGATTGTGTGTTTGTGTGTGTGCGTGCATGTCAGTGTACGTGTCTGTGTTTGTCTTTGAGAGTCAACGAGCATCCCGTATGTGCATAAGGGTTTTTTGTATTTGTGTGTGTTCCCAACAGTTCTCCCAGTCCTATTATAATCAGGCTAATGACAACACACTGGGATCAACTCATTACATACACACACGAGACTTGGGCTGAGGCAGGCAGCTTTAAGGATATAGCCTGGGTTAATATTTACATACTAATGTTTGTAGAGAGATTGCATTTCCATAGCATGGTCTGAAGGCTGTCACATGAACCGTCGCAAGCAGCCAAGTTGAGCAAGCATCTTTAATGGAGGGCTGGTTGAGCAAGGGGGAGCCTTTTGTTCCCCTGACCAGCTGGAGTTCGGCCACCGCACTTCTCCCTTTCATTGTAGTCCAGAGTTGTATGGTATTTGAACAAGCACAGTCAGTTCTCAATTTTCTGCCTTCATGTTAAAACTAACACGATGTTCATTCAAAGTGGGGGAAGACTGATAACACACAGAGGTATAAAAGGAACGGTTTTATAGGCTGTCAACATCATACTAAAACTGAATGAGGCCGTTCTGCACCAGTTAATTGCAGTTTTGCACACCAGTGTGAGTGTAGGCTGAGTGTGGGCTGATGAAATGTGTGTAAACTCAGTTGAAAAAGTGAAATAGTTCCGTTGAGGTTTGGCTTGAGGAAAACAGTATGAGATCAGGAAATGGATGCTACACATGTGTAAGTATTACTTGTCATTGAATAGCAGTCAGTGGTATGTACATGGTATGACAGGAAGTACATATTGTGTATTGTGTTACACATGTTCCTTCAACAACTATGCAGTAAAATCACACACACACACACACACACACACACACACACACACACACACACACACACACACACACACACACACACACACACACAGCCAAAGTGAAAGTAGTCAGTTCAGTTCAGTTGCTCTAGTGATGGTTACAAGATAGAAATTAGTCAAATCTTTTTGTAGATCATTTGGGAAACCTAAATTAAAGCCTAATTGCGCTTGCAGTGTAGATATCAGGAAGGGTGCGGTAGTTGCATTGCATGCTGTGTCCACGACGTTGTTTACAACTGCTGAGAGTAATGGAAGGGAGACGTGCTAAATCAGCTTGTAGGTTTTAGCTGGGACTTGTGGCCAGCCTGCAGACCTCCATTAGCAGACGCCTGCAGAATCATTAAGAGCAGGCCATCAGCAGGTCGTTTAAGGGGGAAAACAGTAGTCAGACAGCACTTTGTGACGGAGTTGATAAAAGTTTAATGATCCTTCTTCAGGTGAGCCATGCTCTTTAAAAGACACATTTTGTACCAAAAAAAAAACAAGTGACCTTGTGGTTTGTTGTGCTCCTTTGTTGTGTCGCAGTTTTACACCTGCAGGTCCACATTCCCAGTGTCCCGCTGCACAGGAATTTTTTAATAAGCATGTTTTTAAGACTCATATTCCACGGCTCACGTTCAACAGTGTGCCGCCCCTACGGATTAATCAATAGGTAGTTGACCCCTGCAATAAGAAACTCACTTTGAGCGAGTCCGTCTGAGCGAGACTTGCGTGGGAGCACTGAGGTATAAGGCTCAGTCCGTGCCTGCCAGTGCGCTCACCATGCACCTCTTTTTGCAGAGCCCCATAGAAAGCAACACTCCAGAGACGCACACAGTCAAGGACGTTGATAGCCATAGCGTGAGTACTGTTCTCTGGAAAAAAAAAACTCCAGTGGCATTAATCAAGTAGTCCTTGATTAATGAAGAGAACGACTGAGAGCTAACACTGACTTCTTGTGTCTTGTTTTGTTTGTTGTTTGTGTAACTGCTTATCTAAGCAATGTGCTGAAGTGAATTGACAGAGATGGGGCTGGCAGCTTATGGTGTAAATCAGACTATAGTCAGTAGTCAGTAGTCAGTACTTTTCCTGTTGCTGACTTTCCAATATCTTGTATGCATATATGGAGCACTAGGAGAAAGAGAAGATGGACCTCACGCTTTGCATTTTGGATCTCAGATGCATTTGAGCTGGGTGTAGAGATGTCTGACTGGTATTAACAAGGGAATTGATTACATGTGACCTAACAAGCCTCAGTGCTGTCGGTGGTTTCTGGCCTAATAACTGAAAACAAAATTTGCATTGTATACAAATTATGCATTTGGATAGTAAGTTGGAAATCATGCAACATTTTCCATAGCAACACTGTTGATTCAAATTAGTAGACCTTACTAAAAAAAAGAATTGCCTTGAAAAAAAAATCAGACTAAAGTGGGCTTGGAATTGAAAGTTGAGTTGTGTGTCATTTTACTAAGTAAGCTAAACGTCCAATTCCAAGGTCCCTTCAGTCAGTTTTTTCAATGTAATGGGTTTCCTTAGTATGCTAGTAAAGTATACTAATTAGCATTAGCAGTCAATTAAGTATATTTATGTAATTCAAACACATTACCTGATTGGCTAAATGAGTCTTTTAATGGGCAGTGGACCACGTTGACATACCATTGACACGTTCTGGGTCTCCTCAGTTTCTAGACGTTGGAGGAAGCGAGGGCCTGTATCTCCCCGAGTCCAACCAAGACTTTCAGAAGACCTACCTTCTCACCATCAACCTGAAGGAGGGACGCAATCTGGTAATCAGAGATCGCTGCGGTAAGACATTTTTTTCCTCATTTCTGGAGCTCACGTTTGCAGATGCTGACCAGGAAGGATGTGAAGTCTGAGGCTCAGGAATTCCTGCCTGTCTCCCTTCAAAGCTACACTCGCAAGCACACAGGCAAGGTGCATGGGCTTAAGCATTGTGATGCACGCCCTGGGTTATGAGTGATGTCTCAGTCACAACAGGGAGGTGATGCATTTATATGCGTCCAGTCAGCATTCCAGCAGGGCGAATTTAAACCTGTTTCAGACCACACCTGTGGAATGTCTCATTCATAGCCAGACACACAATGCGTATTTCCTCCCCAAGTGTACTTTCCATACATTTCACTTTGAAACACTTTCACAAACAGCTATGCCAGCAAACAGAGTGGGGAAAGTGGGACATTTTTATCTGATGTAACGAAACGAGGACATTTTTGTGACGGCCACCATGCATTAACATGTCATGGTGCTGTGAATCATATTGGTAGTAGCTAGGAGACTAATTTCTCCTTTCGAATAAACAAGCATTATGTAAACCTGATTTAACTTTTCATGCATAGCTTGCTTCTGACACAAAGGTTTCTAGTACCTCATTCCCCGTCCTGAGTGATGATATCGTATGACTCTCAATTATAATGTCAGCTTGAGTCTGTGCGACTGCATTCAGCGTATTCATATACTTCCTGTAACTGTATCACTGTCAGGGTTATGATGTGTGTCAAAAGTGTATGTGACAGGGTGTTATTTAAAAAAATGCATTACTAAAGGGCCATGTGAATAATGTGAGAAAGGAAACTAGGGACAAAATGGTTTGGCAGGGGCAGATGGGGGAACAGTGACATCTGCTGGATGGAGGTGCTGGAGAATACTTCAAACAAAAACCTCAGAGCTGATAACTTCAACTTTGCATATTTGTTTAATGTAAGAATATAACGTTTTTATAATGACCAGGACTTTCTTATTTCTTGTTCTAACATGTACTGCTCTTTGAATTACAATGTTTCTCATGTTTTGCTCCTTAGTTTTTTGAGCACGCATGACGTGCATTTATTGTCAGCATTTCAGGAAACCACCACGTCCACACTCCTGCATTCAGATATAGATCACCCAACCACATCCTCTTAGCATTGCACACTCTCACAGTTAGGCTGACTTACCCAGTGACAAAGCCACCATTTACATGAAAACCAACTATTTGTTTACTGTTATTGACATTTTTTAGGAAACATAACAGATTGGACTTCTTTTGATATCCACAGGTACAAGTGACCCCTACGTGAAATTCAAATTGGAAGGGAAAACACTATACAAAAGCAAGGTTGTGTACAAAAACCTGAACCCTGTTTGGAATGAGTCCTTCACATTTCCTGTCCTCGGCCTGGAGGAGAAACTTTTTGTTAGGGTAAGCCCAAGTGTGTCACTATGCCTTTTGGGATGCAGTGATGGCCCTGAAGGTCACATATTTATGAAGGGCTCTTCAATGGTCTCTTCCAGGTTTATGATCGGGACTTGACTTCAGATGACTTCATGGGGTCCAGCAGCGTTGCCTTGGATGAACTTGAACTTGAGAAGTACAGTATATGGACAACCTACTTTATTTGTATTTGTGTCTCATTGGCTTTTTCTCTTCTTCTTCTTTTTTTCTTCTTGTTCTTCTTGTTATTCTTGTTGTTGTTGTTCATTGTCCTCATTGTCTTCTTCTCTCTCTTCTTCTTTCACTTCTTACCCAGAGTATGCCCCCTGGTGTTGAGTCTGAATGATCCAAACAGCCTTGAGGAGGACATGGGTGTGATCCTCATAGACATCTGCTTGTCCCTCAGGGATGGAGATGGCAAGAGGAATTCAGTAAGCCTTTGTTTTTGTGGAGGACTTCTGCTCAAAGTGTCTAACCTCACTGTGACTTGACTTTGCATCTCTTCTTTCCCACTGACTAAACTTGTTGGTTTTGACTCCCTCATCCACACACCCATGTAGAAGTGGACACCAAAGAGGAAAAAAAGCATAAGGGTAAACACTGGTTTGTTGTTTAGACCTTGCTTAGACAAACATGAAGATCCTCTCTATAATACATCTCTTACTAACCCACCCTCATTAACACATGAGTGCACATGGTTACACTTTATTTGGATAGTCAAACCCACAAAGATTTTGCAGATGGTTTGTTAAAATTCAGTTTGATTTTTGTTGATTGTCTACTGACTTAACACCATAACCTCCTAAGGAACACTTTTTCTACAAAGAAGCACCTTCTTGACTACTTAATTTTAACATTACTACTTTATAACACAAAATCTTTACTAATGCATTACAACTTGAGCTGGCAGGTGTTCTTATAAGGGTTAATCAAACTCGACCCTCAACCTTGCATTTAACAAGACACAGAGTTTCAATATGTGGTTTATTTACAGTCTCGCCATCTATAGACAGTCTGTAGTCTTCTCTGCTTTCCTTTCTAGCAACCTTGTGAGAAAGTGTGAGAATGACGCTACATAAATTAAACAAATGACTATCATTATAGCACCATCTATTGGACCATTCAAATAAAGTGTGACCATACACATTGCTCCATAATTACTGTGAATACAATACTTGATGTGATTGATGATATGACATGACATGATGAATTAGCCCCTAATATGTGATAAGAGGTGAGTATGTGGTGACTCTTTTGTGTGTGGCTGGTCTGCTGTTCCCCCCTTTCGTCCAGTCGGGGGCGCCGCAGCAGAGCAAGCGCCTGTCGGAAAGCCTTAAGAAGAGCCAGCTGTGGACGGGCGTGTTCGCCATCACGCTGGTGGAGGGCCAGGATCTGCCCGAGGACGCCCCGGGAGACATGTTTGTGCGCTTCAGGCTTGGAGAGCAGAAGTACAAGAGCAAGGTACCAGCAAGTTATCCTGGGTCTGCCCATACTGCCTGTGGCGCTGCATTGAATGTCGCGTTCGAGTCAAGTGTGGCCAACTTGCCTATTCTTGACTGCACCAATGAAAAACAAATGCTACACATTCATACACCGGAATCAGTGGTCTGATTGGTTGTAACTTCAGTAGTACACAGAGGCATTTGAAAGAACTTCCTGTCTGTGGGAGGCTTGTCAGACCAAGCTCCATCTTAGAGCTTGGTGTGACAGCCAGGCTACCAGCAAGCAGGACACCAGGCTCATTACCGGTTTTGCCTTATCTTGTCGCTCTGTGGCAGACATGCCTGGTCTTTGTGGGTTCTCATTCATCCATCACAATGTTGAGTCTTACGCAACTTACCTCTCATCTCAAAAGGGCCTCTTCAGTTCTAACAACTGGTGAAGTCTCATGTCCCAGTTCTTAGAACGGAGTAAGCTTTTCGACTGAGATGAGACATGAAACTACCCTGGTAAACCAGCCCCTCTTACTTAATTTCATTTTGTACAGAGGGTCTGGCTGAGGTTCCATTGATATGGTTGTCTCAGGCAGAGTCATGACTAACCAATCAGCAAACAGAGGGAGTGTTCGTGAGCGATGACGTCGACTTTGTGTGCTACATTTGAATTGTAGTGCGTAGGCAGGCTTATAGCCAGGCTAATTGCATACATCACAACCAGATGTTAGTGATTGGGTAAAGGCCAATCCAATCATTTTAAACATTAGCAGAGTCTACACCTCCAGGAAGAAAACGTTTCTCAATATAGGAAAGTCAGACCCTCTGTATGAAATGAAGTGTAGTACGAGGGGCTGGTTTACCAGGCTAAGACCTCAAAACATCTTCAAAGGAGAGAAACATAAGTCCAGTTGTCTATGACTCAGCACCATTGATGGTAGTAAATTGGTGAGACCTGGGAGCGTAGAATGTGATTGCTTACTGAGTTATTGAAACCAGAGTAATAACGTAGCATATTAAGTTTGTTCATTATTTGTCTGGATAAGGTTAGCAAATAAATACTTCCTTAATTGATACCAGAGTCCCTTACACAGCCCATTTAATGAAGTATTTGTTCAGTATCTGCTAAGTAAATGCTTCTTTTGTGCCCTGTTCAAACAGAGCCAGGCCAAGAAAGCCAATCCACAGTGGAGAGAACGATTTGACTTAAACCAGTTCCCACACGGACCAAACATCCTGGAAGTGGAAGTTTGGTCGAAAGAGGGTCGTCGATATGAGGAATGTTTTGGAATGTGAGTCTGACTCTTACCCTCTGGCCTACAGCACTGTTAATGAAAAGCTAATCCTTGCACCAGTCACAATGCAGCCAATGCAATATTTATAGGGTTCATTGTCAGGAAGTGCTTGTACAGTACACGTTGTCTGCTGTCAGCTAGATAAAGTGTTGATTGATTGAAGGAATAGATGCCAGCTCTGAGTGTGGGCATTATACCGTGGCCTTCCCACAGTTAGGCCTTGGCTTTTACCCTGGGTGGGTGGGGGGTAATGGCCTGTGTGGGGGGGAGTGTGTGTTTCTGCATGAGTATGCATAGAAGGGTGTGTGTTTCTGTGTGTGCGTGTGTGTGTGTGTGTGTGTGTGTGTGTGTGTGTGTGTGTGTGTGTGTATGTGTATGTGTGTGAGTGTGAGAAAGAGAGAGAGAGACAGAGACAGAGAGAGACAGAGGGTGTGTGCATTTCTGTTTCTATGTGTGTGTGTGTGGGTTTGTGGGTGTGAGTGTGATGTGAGAGGGTGTAAATGTGTGCCTATTTCTTTTTCTGTCGATCATGGCTGATTTCTAAGTACAGGTGGTACAGATACTTTAAAAGGCATATACTTTCACACAGATGTACGATTATAAAAATATCCTTTGTGTGTGGGTATTACTTTGAAAAGCCCACAGCACCGCCCCTACCCCCACCCCCACCCCTAACCCTATCTTTGTTTGGCCTTGTTTCCCTTCCTGTGCTTTGGTGCTGTGCAGATGTGAGGTTGACCTCTCTGGCCTGCCCGTCAACCAGACGCAGACGTACACGCGCGCGCTAAACCAGGGCAGGGGCCGCGTGCTCTTCCTGGTCACGCTGAACATGTGCAACAGCGTGTCTGTGTGCGACCTCAGCGCAGCCCCCCTGGAGGACACCCGCGAAAGGGACACCGTGTGTGACAGATATGTGAGACTCGTCTCCTACTCCTGCTCTCCCCTGCTCTTACAAAAGCCAAAAATGGCAACAACTGCATAACTTGTCAAACTTGGTTTAGCCTGGAAATTGACTTTATAACACCTCTTTTTTCTTGTGACTAAATCTCTTGCTTCTTCCTATTAAGAAAGTAAATGAAAAAGACGTCACCACTATTATACCCACAACATGTTTGACTGGGCAGTGTGACAACTTTGAATGCATTTTACTCAGTTTCTATGTCCATGTAGTTACTGCACTTTGCCTTTGTAGGGCAAGTCCCTCTCTGTAACCTGGTTCCCTGCAGTTATAGTAAAATGTTCGATTGTAGGAATCTTGAGATGTCCTCTGTTTTTAACGAGTGCATTTTTAAGAGGTTCTTGGCCCAAGATTTGTTAATTATGCCTAATTATATTGGGTTTTACTGTACTATACTGTTATATAGCATTGTTCTGTTGTAAGGAACGGCTTTTCTACTACTATCAAAAAATCATCATGAGAGTAATGCTGTATAGAGACCCGGTTTTACCAGGAACCTTTTAATCAGCGAATAAGGAAATGGTGCGGTTTAAAGGCTGGAAGTTCCTGTGGCTAATAGTGAAAGGCACAGTTAATCACTTAATCTCTATGTAAACAGATCTGCTGTCATTTCTGTCTCACCCTATAGACATTCCGGAACTCTCTGAAAAACATGAGGGATGTGGGCTACTTGCAGGTCAAAGTCATCAAGGCCACAGATCTGATGGCCGCAGATCTTAATGGTGAGATGTTTTTCTCGTGTGACAGTTCATCTTTTTTTTCAGAATGTACCATAATTTTGCGCATATAGGACACTTAAACTGCATGCAAACCAAAATTGTGTGTAATCTGCATCTTTGTACAAGCAGCACTGTAAAGTAGGCTAGATTAATAATGTCATTAAAAAGCCTACTATCTTCCAGATGCCTTTTCTTTAGAGCAACCCTTTGCTATTTCTCACACAAATTCTCATTCTGTCATGTACTATATCATATTTCAATTGAGTAGTAAAAGACTGACCTTTTTGCAGAGAATGGTTATTGTTTGACAAAATCTAACCATTCCTGATTTTAAACCATGCAACACACAAAATGTACTGCATGCTAACAAAACCTATGCAAACCTATGCTAATAAAACCAGTCAGGAATCGGTTTTGAGTAAACTCTGATGATATTTGTGTTCTGTGCAGGGAAAAGTGATCCTTTCTGTGTGTTGGAACTGGGAAATGACCGACTCCAAACACACACCATCTACAAGACCCTACATCCTGAGTGGAACAAAGTATTCACATTGTCAGTACCACTACGGTCCCTTTGGTCAGTTCTGGCTTTGGTTTTTTGATAGTTTTTAATAGGTACATCCATGTGTTTATTTATGTGTTTTTCAGGCCCATTAAAGATGTTCATGACATCCTAGAGGTGACTGTCTTTGATGAGGACGGGGACAAGGCACCAGACTTCCTTGGAAAAGTGGCCATTTCACTGCTCTCAGTACGTGCAGAATGATAGGGAGCACTGGACATACAGTAATTAGACCTGCAACCAAACCTCCGTAATCTATTCAGCAGCAACACAATGGCACAATAGCAATGACAGCAGGCCTCTGTGCTCTCTTGAGTTCCTGAATTACCTGTTTCCTGGTTGACGCTCATGTGTTCATGTGTGGGTGATGGTGGATTTCTCCTGCAGGTTCACAATGGACAACAGATTTGCTGTGCACTAAAGAAGGAGGACTTAGGAAGTCCGTCAAAGGGCACCATATCTCTGGAGCTGGACGTGCTTTTCAGTCCTGTGAGTGCAAACAGTGCCAGTGTAATTTGTGTGTATGTTCCCTTTGAATAATCATCTATGCAAACATTGAGGGAAAACAGTGGCCTCTACACATTCTCTAAATATACTGGCAAAACCACTGTCATTATTAGTTATTATTGTTAACATACCTTGGCTTGTAACTGTACCAATACAATTTAACATCATTGGTGTTTATTGGTGAAGGTAAAAGTTGAATTCAAAGTTGGCTAAGATTTTTATTTTCAAACAGGTCAGAGCCAGTGTGAGAACCTTCAATCCAAAAGAAAAGAAATTCCAGGAAGACAACCCCAAATTTTCCAAAAAGGTTTCTACAAAATTTACTCTTTGATTTTACAAGTCACTGCATAACAGGTGGTTAAATTGCAGTTTTACCATCCATGTAGACGACAAAATCAAGATACCGATACATCTTTCAGAACCACATGGAGATTGTCTCTGACTGACTTTATGTTGGGTAGATCCTGTCTCGAAACGTGCTGCGTGTGCGGAACCTTCTGCGGGCGATCCTGAGCACCCATCAGTACATCAAGAGCTGCTTTCAGTGGGAGAGCATTCAGCGCAGCATCATCGCCTTTATGGTCAGTCTGTGCAAGGCTACCCATAAGGGGGGATAAACATGAAAGCTTTCTGGGCGGGGGATGGCAGTCAATTGAAAACTATAGGTTTTGTAGGGGGAGGGAGGCCCAGTAATTGGATGTTTTCATGGGCCCAGTCCTAGGTCCTTAGTCTGTCTATCCCTGCCTTTGGCTCTTGGTCACTGTAGTTGGTTTTCATCTAACTTAATCAGACCATATTTACCCTATGTGAATCTCTTTAAATTATTTTTTTTTTTTTATTGTAAAACAAGTGTTTCCAACATTTATGTAATAATGTAAACATGGAAAGGGATGTGCGCAATATCAACCACAGATTGACTCTGGTTTGTGGCAGGTGTTTGTGATGACGGTGTGGTACTGGGAGTTCTACATGCTGCCCCTCTTCCTGGTTCTCCTCATCGCCAGGAACTATGTGCTGATAGTGTCAGAGCGAGCCAGCCAGGACTATGTGAGTATCGACCGTCGTCATCCAGCACACCCCGTAAAAGCCCCAGGGCTTGCCTTCTTTTGTTGTGGAGGTGTTGCTTAAACCTTTGTGTGTGTGTGTGTGTGTGTGTTTGTGTGTATTAAAGCCTCAGCCCCTCCTGCCACTGTTTGCACTTTGTTCAAGTCACACTAGTGCCGTGGTCACGGCTTAGAGCTTAGAGTGGGTGAGAACCTCAGGGTGCTCCCTCTCACCATCTCGAGTTACTAGACATGAAATACAGACACGCCTTACACATACCGTATTTACAAGGAAGTGTGTTTCACATGGACCTGTTAATAATGCTTAATAATAATAAAAGGAGGGGTGCTATTGACATTGGCATTTCACGTAATTGAACTAATTATGAATTTGACATTGGCATCTTAATTAAACTAGGTATGCATTTGACATGGACATTTTAGATTCAACTAGGTGTAGTATATTTACTTACTGTCTATTACAGGACTCCTAAAATCTTTTGCATTGTTGTTGGTTGATGTTTTAAGATGGGATCATGCTTTCAGTCATGTACTATACAGGATCTCCCTTAGCTATGGACATTTTGGACATATCAGGGTCTTTATAAAGTTTGTCTAAAGAAGCATCCAAAATGGTGGAAGTAGCATATATGTTTTTTTGTTTTTTTTTTTAATTACATAAAATGTAATTTTCTATTTAAAACATGTGCATTTTGTCTATGTGTTCAGACTCCCTGTAGTCATGTTGCTCAGTATTGAACCAGTCATGCTCTTCCTTCTGTGGCTGTAGGACAGTGTCTACCTGGGGGATGATGAAGAGGACGATGAAAAGGTATTAGTGCTGACTCCTCCATTCTGGCCCATAGGCCTGGTTGTAGGTTTGTGGAGCTTGTCAGTACCCTCAGTGTTCATACCATTATCTATAAGTTAAATCCATTTGAGGAACAACATGAACGATAAAGTCATTTGAGGAACATCAAGTTCTCATGATTGTTATATGGCAGCATTAAAAGTGTCTTCAGAGATGGGTTCTCTTCACAGGAGTCTGAAAAGAAAGGACTGATGGAAAAAATCCACATGGTCCAAGAGATCGTCATCACCGTTCAGAACCTTCTGGAAGAAATAGCAAGTTTTGGAGAACGTATTAAAAAGTAAGTCTTTGTGTGGTTAAACAGGTCTAATAGGTGCTGAGAAGAGGAAGTGAGAAAGCACCTGAGGCAATGCAGGACGTGTGTGGCTGCGGTTGAAACCCAGTGGCCTAATAGTTAGTGGCTAAATATGTACTCTATCTGCATTCTCACACACGAAAGTGGCAGTGCCAGCAATGCTTTGCTGTGGCTCTTCATTATCTTAATTAAAATGCATATTCTGAATTAATCCAAATACTTTCATTACCAGTTCCCACTCCAGTCAGACATAAACGCGAAACTGTAAAAAAAATAAATAAATAAATAAAAAGAAATTGTGTGAAGAAAGTTCTTCCTAGTTATTTTGAAGCTCCTTTGTAGTATTCATAGAACATAAGACACAATCATTAATATACTTAACATTAATACATTTGTATTCCTTTCAAAACTATATTAGATTATATAACATGCTATATATTTATGTTATTTTGGCTGAATTAAATATTGGCATGTTAGTTAGTGAATGTGGCAAATTGAAGGATTACCACCTCAATTTAATTTATTTTGAGCTGTAGATTGATATGCCATGCTGCCCTTGTCTCTTTGCCATTTACTAATGTATCTGTCTCTGTCTCCATCTCTGTCTGTCTGTCTGTCTGTCTGTCTGTCTGTCTCTCTCTCTCTCTCTCTCTCTGCTTTATCCAGCACCTTCAACTGGTCAGTGCCATTCCTGTCCAATTTGGCCTTCCTGGTCCTAGTTACTGCAACAGTGCTGACCTACTTAATCCCAGTGCGATACATCATTTTATTATGGGGTAAAGGCATTATCTAACACCTTCTGCTTTATTTTTCATCAAAGCTCATTTAATCATTTAGTTATATGTTATTACTGACTGGCCAAAGACCATGTTTTATTAACCTAACCTCCTAGCCTAGTTTCTCCAAATGGTGGTGATAATCCATTTTAGCAATGAGACCATAACCTCTTTGGTATATCCCACATAAGAGTAACACGTAACAGTTTTTTTTCTGAACAAACACAGATGTTAACCACACAGTTCTTATTTTACTAGTCCTAAATGCAACTGTGGCTTCCGTTTCATTTTAGGTATTAACAAATTTACCAAAAAATTACGCAAACCTTATGCCATCGACAACAACGAAGTCTTGGACTTCCTCTCCAGAGTCCCCTCAGATGTGCAGAAGGTAAGACACTAAATCTGTCTAAGACGTCAAGACTGTCACTATCTGTCTCCATCTTTCACACACACACAGACTACACACACACACACACACAGACACACACACACACACACACACATACACACACACACACACAGCCAGTGATGTGTTATGTAAGTCTTTAGGACAACAGACAGCATGACCGTAAGTGTGTTTGTGTGCCTGGACTTTAGAGAAGTCACAGGTGAAGCAATAAGTGTGTGTGTGCATGCTGACGTGGTTGTGTGTGTGTTTCTCTATCCTGTGTGTCCACTCTGCCCTCTTTAAACACCTCTCCTCACCTCCTCCTGCTCATCCTCTTCTTCCTCCTGTTTCTTTTGCTTGTTTGCTGGGCAGTGCCCATTCCACTCCCATGTTTACCCAGTGCTAATGTGTGCTAAGACACAACACACAACACACACCTCCAGACTTCTCTAGAAGTGTCTGCCCCTGTGTTTGCAGGCCCAGTACAGTGAGCTGAGAGGACCGGGTGGACAGAGCCCCCTGAGGAAGAAGAGAAATACTACATAGCCATCGGGCCAGTGTTACACACACATTTATTCTCTTTCTCTCTCTCTCTCTTTTTCTCTCTCTTTCTCTCTCTCTCTTTCTCTCTCTCTCTCTCTCTCTCTCTCTCTCTCTCTCTCTCTCTCACACACACACACACACACACACACACACACAACTGAGAGGAGTGATTCTGAGGCTAAGAACCTGTTGCATGAACACAGAAACGCACAATGCTGCTTGTAGATGGGTATGAGGCTGTGTGTGGGTTTGTTGTGTGTGTTGTTTTTTTGTTGTTGTTTGTGTGTGTGCGTGCATGCGTGTGTTTGTTTTTTTTGTTTTGTGTGTGTGTGTGTGTGTGTTGCCTGGCCTTGAAAGCTTAGCTTTTTGATAAGCCATGACACAGAAACCTGTGTGTGTGCGTGTGTTTGTGTGTTTGTGTGTGTGTGTGGGGGGGGGGGGGCTGAAGCTTGTTGCACTACTGACCTTTCTGCTGCTGTGAGTGTGGCCTTCTGACACGGCATAAAAAAACCACACTCACTCACGTCCCCCTCGTAAGGACATCATACCGAGTGCAGTCGAGCTGGGCCTTCTTCTAAGATCTTCTAAGATATGATTGTGTGTACTGAATGTGGTGGACTAGTCCATTCAGAATGAAAGGAAGACTTACGAATGACAACAGAAGGTGTGCCCTGCCTATTGTATTTCCTAAAAGCATCCTCCTTGACGTCAAATCTGAGAATGTTTCAACAGTTTGGATGTCAGAATTGTTGTTATTGCAGTATGCTATCGTGAAGCTTGCCTTCTGTGGAATTTTCTTTGGAAAGGGGTGCTGAAGTGTATGTTGGAAGACTAAAAGAAGTTTTTTTTTAATTGTTTAACTTATGGAATACCACTAAGTCCTGTGAACAATATTATATTGTGGAGGAATGACTCGAGAGGGTGACAGACAGCTCATAACTGCATGTGGATTGTAAAATAATAATTATAATAATAATAACAATTTGCACCATTTCAATACATACAGTAATCAGTCCTAAAAAAATGTGTGTATTTTTCAACTGTATATATCTGTTTCATATTCAAAAGATCTATTTTAGTGAACAACTTTGTATTGTTCTTCATTTAGCTTGTTATTTATGGGACCTAAAAGACTAATGCAGAATGCTATTGCTGTCGTTTACTGTTTACTGTTAATGATTCCACAGACAAAAGATTGTTTTGATTATCTGTTGCAATGCAATAAAAAATCTGGTATAACTGAATTGACAGATCTATTACTGAGAACGCCTGCAACTTGTAACAGATAAGCCACACAAGGGAGAAAAATAAATCTTGAAATTTTATCTCTCTTTTGTCTGGGGAGGAATGAGCAACTGGAGGAATATTTGGCCAGACCTACACTATAGATTTTCTTTTTTTTAATCTGAAAATTAAAGTCTTTTTCAGAAATATAATATGCATACCTTCGTCAGTAATTTAACGAACTGCACACACAAACATTCCCACACGTAGGCCTATATGAAACAAGGAAGAACGAGAGAACAATACCTCAGATGTAATACGAGGGTAAGAAAAGAATACAACCGCAAATACCATGGAAGCAACATCAGTACATCGTGTTACTTGAAGACGGGCACCATTCCTGAAATTTCAAATGCACGTCGTTGCATATTCTGACCATTAGGTGGCGTCATTTGACTTTGAATGCGATTGCTCTGCGACTCTTTCTCCGTGTAGTGAGGTTTCTTTTCTCTGTGCTTTCGATACATATTCAGGCCCGTGTTAAATCTGCTGCACCTTAGTGTCCTTGGTAAGAAACAAGTAAGAAAGCGAGCTATATAAAAAATGCATGACCTTACTGAATTCTCTATCAGTTTGTATGCAGTTTGATAATTGGCTGAATAATTCAAACTTGTAATAGTAAATAAAATATTACTTGCTGCCTCAGTGTAGATGGTATCACATTGTATTTATGAGGTTTGATTTAAATTCCACAGCATAGGACATAGTAGATATGTAGCCTATGGGCAGTCCCAGCAGCACAGTGTCATCAACAATAACTTCTGGAGGAAGCATTTGACATTAGACTTTGTCTCTGTTATATCTGCATGCTGCCAAGACCAGTCTGGTAAGAGCATCAGCATCCTTAAATGTCTATCTCATTGCATAGCAGTTTTAAGTCATGTTATACACTAAGCCAAGGTTGTGAATAATGAAGTAGAAGCTTACATAACATATATACACTCCCTGTATATCCTTGATAGTGTTCAAGAAGCATGGCGTACAAATAAGTACTATATGAAACTTTAACTGACATTTCAAATTCTTTGTGTTCCAATGTTTTTTGATAATAAATCTAACAGTAAATGGAGAAATGCGGAAAAAAAAACCCTCGACCTTGATGTGTGTGCTGTCTAATTACAATGTGTCATTACGTTACTAACTCTGGCCTCAGTGAGACAAAAGCCATCATTTGGCCTAACGTGCCATCAAGCTTGCACCAAGTTCAGACCACATCACGGAAGTGAGGAGATGACTCTAACAATCTTGGCTCTTCAGGAAAGCAGCTTAGCAGACAAATTTCAGCACTGCTTTTGTAGTCTACCTCCTTAATGTCCAAACCAAAGACACAGGTACCTTCCCCTCATTCTTAGGTCACCCTGAAAGAGTGACCTTTAACTCTGTATAGTCTCCATGGCACTGCAGAAACCCAAATAAACCACATGGCTACTCACCGTTTCAATGGTTTGCTTTGGTGAGTTAACACTTTAAAGCATTTTCATAGATTTTATCAAAAGTATGATACTGGCATGGAATCAAAAGAATTCTTAAATGGCCTTTATGAAATATGTTACCATCGTGTGTGTGTGTGTGTGTGTGTGTGTGTGTGTGTGTGTGTGTGTGTGTTTATCTTCACAGTAAATAGTATATTTTTCATTTCTATCTTCACAGCAGTTTTTCAGCATTCTTTCTCATACATAAATTGGCTCTGAAAATAAACTTGGAAGCTCCTAATTAAAGGCCTTAGCATCGCCCCTAAAGCTGATTTATCTCATGTGCCATGATGATGCCAAACTCAGACACAGACACACACTGAAAAAACACAAACACTGTCACACACACACTCACATAAATACAGTAGGCTATATCCACACACAAACTGCCAATTTTCACAGACTACGCCTCTTCATTTCTAGTAATTGGGTGGTGTGTGTGTGTGTGTGTGTGTGTGTGTGTGTGTGTGTGTGTGTGTGTGTGTGTGTGTGCCTATGTGTATATATGTGTGTGTGTGTGCATGTGTGTGCATGCCCATGTGTGTGTGTTTGTGTGTGTGTGTGTGTGTGTGCCTATTTGAGTCTTGAAGTGCTCCTCCTCCACTGCAGTAATGAGAGGGCTTCTCCTCCTGGCTGGAGTGAGAGAAGAGGAGAGGAGAGGAGAGGAGAGGAGACAGGGCGGAGACTCTCCCTCATTAGGACTCTTCGCTGACAGACGCCAACGTGTAAGAACGAGTCACTCAAACGCCAACCCTACGCATCACACTTATCATTAGACAGAAACTTCATACAGAACAGAGGCTTATACACAACAGTGTCTCAGATGGTTGCCTGCCACTTTTCCCCTGCATCTTAATGCACAGTCAGTGAAGAGGTTAAGCTAAAATGGTAACATTTGAAAAACTTACAGGCAAAACAAGGGTTTGTAAAGAAAAAAGGTTGCTCTTTACTGCGGTGACTGTAATCGCTGATTCATCATTCTTCTTAACAAGAGCGTCATCACGTACTCATTCATCTGTAGTGGACACGTGCATACACACACAAACATGCACACACATACACACACACACACACACACACACACACACCTGGAGGGGATCATTTCAGTTTTATCTGCAGTCACAGCGCTGGGGACAACACAGAAAGCCTCATGTTTGATTCTAACACAACAGCAGCAGAAGCAGCAGCACAGTAGCCTTCATGAGATGGCCTGGAGAGGCCCACATGGCTGACCTTTCCCCCACACACAGCAAAAAAGGGAAAACAGAGGAAAAAAGACGGAAAACGGAAGAGGGAAATGTGAGTCATCCCTGACCCTCCAGCTAATCACCATCTCTCCGGCCTCCCCAACATGCCCTCTCTGACTCTCCCTTCTCTCCCCAGACTCGACCCCCTAATTAGCCCCTACACTGCCCCCTTGCACCCCTCCCACCCACCCCTCACACACACACACACACACACACACACACACACACATACATGCACGCACACACACTCACACACTCACACTACAACTACCCATGCACCCACCCCCCCTCGGCCATTTCAACGCCACACTACACTACACTACACCACACCCAAACAACCACCCACCCACCCCATCACCCCGCCAGCCTCTTGCCCATGGTGAGGGGCGAGCAAGCCCACGTCAAGCCCTTACCACGCTCACTGGAGGCAGCCAAGCCCCGTGGGACCAGGGGGGGCAGAGGGACAGACTGAGTGAGAGCTCTGTTAATGACCTACACACATGCACACACACTCTTACACACACACACACACACACACACGGCTTAAGATGGCGTGGCCCCTGGTCAGCTTTCCAGCCCTGGACAGCTCTCTGAAACACACACCACTAATCGTGTGAGAAATAGGGCAACCCCATCAGATCCAAGATAAACACCCTCCTCCTCCTTCTCCTTCTCCTCCTCCTCCTCCTTCTTCTCCTCTTCCATCATCCCTTCACACTGCCCCTTCTCTCTGCACTGCACTCTCTCCAATGCCTCCTCTCCTCTGTCTCTCTCTCCCTCTCTCCCTCTCTCTGTGGCAAAGGGCTCATGAGGACTTTGGGAGGGCTGATGAAGTGAGAGGTGGGGGAGTGTGGGATGGTGTTTGAACTGGCAGCTATATCGCGTGTG
This sequence comes from Setipinna tenuifilis, assembly GCA_030347295.1. Classification (NCBI taxonomy): domain Eukaryota; kingdom Metazoa; phylum Chordata; class Actinopteri; order Clupeiformes; family Engraulidae; genus Setipinna; species Setipinna tenuifilis. Next base: position 20,021,531 of record CM059280.1, on the reverse strand, counting down.
TGTTTATGAGTGAGAGAGATGACAGAGTTGGGCTCAACTGAGGATGAAATTATTGGAGGGAGATGCCAGGCCAAAGAGAGAGAAAGCGAGAGAGAGAGGGATGAACAAACAGAACCAGAAATGAGCAAAAGAGAGGCACATATGAGCTAAAGAGGTGGAGGGGGGAGAGAGAAAGAGAGAGAGAAAGAGAAAGACTAAAACGACAGGAAGAGAGAAGGAAGTAGCGAGCAATGGAGCAATACTTGTCCTGCAGAGGGATCTCTGTGGCCCCCGCAGTCTGGGCTATTAATTAAAAGCATTAAACAAACAAGGCCCCAGCAAGGAGGAGGAGGCGGAGGAGGAGGAGGAGGCATCCATCTGCTGCCAGCATGAGAGAGGGGTCTGGCTGGGAGCAGGGCCCTACCAGGAGCCCACTGAGGGCCCGGAGAGACCCAGCACAACCTCACAGAGCCCGCCGCCACTCAAGACACACAGAGGAACAGATGGGCCCCAGTCCCCCGAGGTGGTGGAGGAGAGACAGAGAGAGAGAGAGAGAGAGAGAGAGAGAGAGAGAGAGAGAGAGAGAGAGAGAGACAGAGAGAGAGAGAGAGAGCGAGAGAGAGAGTGAAATGGGATTGGTGATGGTCCAACCGCCTCGAGCCTTTTCTTGTTGTTCTCCCAAGCTAAAGGAATCTGGGACAGTTGGATGGAGAGAGAAGGGAATAGATGTACGGGGAGAGAGAGAGAGAGAGAGAGAGAGGGATAGAGAGAGAAGATGGAGAACAGAAAAAAGATTGAGGGGAAAATGCTGTGCCTTTTGTTAACCTTTTGCACTGCCAATATGATTGGTGCATTCATGTCAACACCTTATGTCTCATCCAGACTAAAAACAACAGAAATTTCCCTATTCAGTGGACCATGAAGGATGCCCAGCATAGAGAACTATAGGGCATGTGAATATGGTATATTATCTGTTAGTGGTCTGTGGTTGTGCAAAAGGGCACTGCGTTCAATGTCAATGAGGTTGCCCCTTCCCTACTTATGAAGAAGTGAATGCCAAATACATAAACCAAACCACTGTGATAACATCTACACAACGTTGTACTCAGTCTCGACACAAACCACACATGTAAGGTCAAACAGTCACACTCAGTAGCCATTTGAAACTGTTATCTTAAGTAAGGTGGAGAGGCAAATGGTAAGCCCAGCCAAACAGCGAGGCCCGGTAGTCTGTGAGAGTACAGGGGATGACATTGTTGCAGCACAGGCCGATACGGGCTGGTGGCATTAGGAGAGGGCCCTGGCCTTTGGGTTTTGCCGTGTGGCTGATGCCAGGTGAAATTCAATAGACTGGGAAAGTAGCTCGCGAATACCAAAGATCCTGTAAGGACTGTTCTAAAGCCCAGCTCCCTTCTCTCTTTCTCTTCTTCTCTCTTTTACTTTCTTTCACTCTCTCTCTCTCTCTCTCGGTCTCTCTCATCTATCCTCTCCAGCCTGTAACCTCTTCATCCCCTCTGCCTGCTGTGCTGACTTCTCATGGTTAGCCATTTTCAGTCCGGACAAAGATACCAGTCAAAGTAATTGAAGATTAACTTTCACCTTTTTAGCTCCAGGTCACCGGCCAATTATTTGACGCGAACGTCGACTTTAGTTTCCTGTCTTTAATGTATGATACGGGGGGCATTCCTGTGATGTCTCCTCCCATCCCCTAACCTAATCCTGGCCACTTTAATTATTAAGTATTGCCCTTTGGTCTCTGTGGGGTTCCCAGTTCGTGGAAGGTGAGATTACTGTTTTTTTTCACTTCTCACACACTCTTTGGTGTCCAGAATTTAATTTCCCGCAAAGCAACCAGACAGTCCTTTGATATTTTGTTTACTGTGTCAGTACATATATTAATTACTTAACACAATCTAAAGGGGTTCATTTCTCTATGTGACCTATTTGACTGCACATAGCTACATGTCAGATGTTCAGATGTATTTCAATAAGCCGTGCTTTTGACAAATACTACCACAGAAATGCCCCTGTGCTCTCATGTTGTGTGAGATAAAAGAAAGCCTATGAAAGAATCAGGCTGAATTGATGTGACAGCGAGTGTTGGATGGGGGCAAGCGATTATTATTGGACACGTGTGTGGGGCGCATTTTTGGACTTTAAAGCTGCTCCCTTGTTACTCACAGATTTATAATCTTCTTCTTCTTTTCCATAAGAGTGCACCAGAGGTAATGCCCACTGTTGCACAAAAGAACATCACAGGATGTGGGCTTTGGTTGGGCAGAAAAAGGGGGCATCATTCCACCGTCTCTGTTGGCGCACTATTATAAATCACACTTACACACAGACTCATATGCCCAAACAAGCTAACCGCACAGGTCTGTGTCGCTAGCATCGTTAGCATCTGTGTGGAGGTAGCGTGACATTAGCACTAGCCATTGGTGTTGTAATTGGGCAAAAAACAAGTGTGAGCTGTGGCGTTAAATGACCCCCTTTATCCCAACAAGACAAGAGGCAGATAACATAACATAACAACGAAAACATCTCATCAGCTAGCGCTGTGCAGCTAAGTCGAGGTTTGAGTTTGCGCTCGCAGCTTTATTAGCGTGCTGTGCCACTTATCCCTCACCCCCTTACCCTTCTCCCTCCCTCGCCCTTCCGTATCACCACTCCTCAGAGGGTCACAAACGGCCTGTCAGTGGCCATGAGGGGGTGAGGCTGTGACGGCCTCCTTCTCAGCCGAGGGGAGGGAAGAGACAGTGTTGGGGCCATATCCCATGCGCTTGCTAACGAGGCCCTTAGCTGAGCGGCAGATCATTAGCGGTGCAAAACAGGACACATGTCAGAGTCGCAGGAGAGGCGTCTAATCGTGCATTTACCCCGGTCATTGGGTGCCACTGATGACGGATGTCTTGACCACTCCATTCCTCTTCATTATTAAAAATAACACACACAGACACACACACACACACACACACACACACACACACACACACACACACACACATACATACACACAACAATACCTTATCCATTTACCCTTGGTTTGTGTGTTTTTCCTGTTCTTGTGTCTTTGAGGTTTCTAGCAAAAAATCTGCCAAGCATCAATACATATTAATGATCTACAGGGTTTGGATTGAGACAGAGCTAAGAGCTGTCTTGTTGACTGACCCTGATATGATTTTCTTCACCCACATGCAACCCAGCCCTGGGTAACAGTCACACACCATTAGGTGGATGCTGTACTGCTGTACCCAGCTAACCATAGGAGGCTAATGAGCAGCAACTGTTAAGAGAACCTATTTGTACCATTAAAATGGCCATATAATAGCCGAGAGAATAATGAAGAGAGAGGCACAGCTTGCGGAGATGGGGGGTCTCTCCACTCACATAGCCTACACCACTCGACAGTGAGGTTAAAGCTCACACTAACAATCAATGAAGCCCAGGCACTGTAGGGGCACTGTCATCTCAAACAGCTTGTTAATTCGAAAGGCCTCAACTTGCCTGTCAACCATGGACGGGGGCTATTCCCTTGACAAGCTGAGGGTTAAATTTAGGTCCCCTTTTTGGAGCTAAGGTCACTGACACCACCTTACTTGAAGTGACAATATGGGGGGTGGTATGTTGAATGACAAGAGTAATGATATTAATCAATAATCCCTCTCTTCGTCTGAGATGTTGACATGCTTGTTGCCTCTGCAGTTCGGTGATGTTTCTAGCCTTATTAGGATGGCATGCCTCCATATGCCATTATATATCATTAGCTCCATGAAAGAGCAATTTGTAAGCATCAATTTAGTTGTTTTAAGATGTCGCTGGATGCCTGTACCTCTGGTGATAAAAGAGGACATTGATAAAGCACAAAAGAGGTGGAGCCTTTTTTGAACTATGCCTGTATTTCTTTCTATTTCTTTCTATCATTATATGGCATTGTATCATCCTTTTTATGTCTAGTCTTCTAATCACTCTATTACCTACTTACATTACAGACATCGCACAAAGGAAATAGCCTGCACCATCCAAACCCCAAAAGGTCCAAAATAGAGTTTTATTAAATTCCCACTGGAGCATATATACTTTATTTACTTATTTAACAGACATGTCATAGGTAGTGCAGGTCTGTTAATATCTCTTAAAGAGAAATCCATCATCCAACAACCCTAACCCCCTCAACCTCTGCTCTGAAGCACCCCCACCTTCTCCAGCTCTCTGCCCCCCCCCCCCTCCCTTCAGTGCCAGATGCCCCCTCAGCTGTGAGGCCTGCGTGCTCACCCAGGGGGGCACTGGCCTGTGAAATCTCAGGTGACACTCACCTGGATCGGACAGAACCCTTGACATCTGCATTCTGTGATTGCATCATCTGCCCATACCGATACGCGCTGTCGCTCGGATCAGTCGCACAGCAACTCGCCGTCCTTCACACTAGTCTGTGTATGTGTGTGCGCGCGTGCGCGTGTGTGCCCATGTGTGTGTGTGTGTGTGTGTGTGTGTGTGTGTGTGTGTGTGTGTGTGTGTGTGTGTGTGTGTAAGGAGAGGGTGTTGGGGTCCACTGCGCTTGATGTCTCACAGGGGAACTAAATGGAGAAATAATTATTTTCCCATCTCCCTCATTATCTTATGACCTCATTAACTTCAGCTTGTTCACAGTTCAATCACCGTGATACGGCAAATAATTATTTAATGACTCTGGTGGACCAGGGCCATGTTTATCTGCCTCGTTTTGTGATGGCAGCAAACTTTGTTTACATCCCAGTGTCTCTGCAGTGGAACACAGGGATGGGGCAAGAGACAGCAAGATGAAAGCATGGGCTCTGTACTGATACAAAGACAAATTTGAAAATGTGCCTACATGTCCAAAATGTATTATTTTTACTAGATAATACTGTCTATCTAGTGTTAAAAAACGATTTAGTTTCAACAGAAAAAATGAAAAGCAGGGATGTGTTTGCTTAAGAAATGGTTTTCTGAGTTTTTCATCCTTCATCTTAATAGCACTTGGCAATAATAATTCAATAATAATAATTCAACAATAATAATTCAACAATAATAATTCAAAATTATTTATAATTATTATAATAATAACATGAGGACATGCTAAATGCTTACATTTCCCCTCAAATACCACTTTAGTCTTCACTTTACATAAATGTTATCTTTTACATCCCATAAAGCTGTATAGTGGGCCCCTGTTGGCCAGTGCGTCCATGTCTGATGGGAACACGAAGGCCTTCTGGCACCCCTGGGGGGCCCTGAGAATTTGGGTTTGTGTCCCCTGATGTGCCGTTGGGGCCCTGGGGCTCTGAGACTGCGGGGCCCTGAGCATCCCGAACAGAACAGGGCTCAGATGGGGTCTCTTGCCCAAGCCCTCTCACCAAGGGACCACAGACAGCAAAGGGATGTTGGGGGTGGAGGGGTTGGAGTGGAGGAGGAGGAGGAGGAGGAAAAGTGGAACACCTTGAGAAGAGACAGCCTGAGAGAAAAAGAGAAGTGTAGGACTCTTGGGAGATGTCAGAACAAACACAAACAAAAACATGAGGTCACACATGCACACACAGATCCTCTCTTTCTCTGTCACACAAACAGATACACAGACACGCACTGACAGACACACACACATACACATGCGCGCGCACACACACACATACACACACACGCACACACACACACAAAGACAGACAGACATATCCAATATATAATAGGTCTACATATGGTTGTATATGTACGCCACACACAAACATATGATCACACATGCCTTGCCACAGGCACACACATGCTAACACATGCACGTGCAAATCCAGGGCAGCCATTCTCTAAAGCACCTTTTCTCTTTCACATTCATGCACAGAGATAACACGTACCATGGTACATCATGTCTGATGTCTGATGGACAGAATAGCGAAATCCAGCCCAACCATTCTCTAAAGCACCTTTTCTCCTTCACATTCATGCATAGCACACAGGTAACACGTACCACAGTGGATCATGTTTGATATCTGAAGGACAGAATAGTGAAATGACAGCTTCAACAAACTCCTCAAAGCAACTACCTGCTCTGTGTCCTGCTGATGACCCCCACAGTCCCTCCCATCCCTAAAGCCAGACTCTCTACATTGTTGGGTCAATGTACAGTTCAGAGTAGAAAACTTGCTGGCTTGCAAGCAGGGGACTCTTGAAGTTGTAATTCACATTATACATGATGTACAGTACATAACCTCAGACAGAGAGGAAGGAAGGTAGATAGATGAAGACAGAGGCAGAGAGGATGAGGTGTAAAGAAAGAAAGAATGAAAAAAAGAAAGAAGAAAAGAAAGAAAGAAAAGAAAAGGAGGGGAGAGGTACAGGGTTCTGCCGATGAGACCCAACACCCTTTTGCTCTGTGCTCCAGTCTAGCCTAACAGGATTACATCTGTTAGCATCATGTGAGAGATTAGATGAGGGGATGGCAGGCCTCCTGGGGATGGAGGTGGGGGGTGGGCTGAGGGTGGAGGGGGGGGGGGGCACACAGGGAGAAAACTGGGTCCCCCACACCCACCCCATTACCACAAGGCACAGCAAGGCACAGATGCTAAGGGAGAAAGAGGAAGAAATAGAGGGAGAGGGATGGATGCAGAGAATGTGTGTGTGTGTGCGTGTGTGTGTGTGTGTGTGTGTGTGTGTGTGTGTGTGTGTGGGTGTGTGTGTGTGGAAGGAAAAGGAGGACAAATTAAGGAGGCGAGCCCCCAGGCTGTGGACTGGTTCACAGCAATCGTCCCTTTGGGATAGAGGGAGTCGCATACACACAACCACATGCACGCTTCCTCTTTCTTTCCCTTCCTCTCTCTCTCGGTCTCTCCATCTCTCTCTCTTACTTTCATTCCCTCTCTCAGACACACACATACAAATAAAAATCTCATGGCAATGTTAGATTTTCACATCATACACAGCCCTTTTTCTGTTACAAGTTAGCAAGTGACATCGAATGCTTTTGGGGTTTTGACCAATAGAGGCAAAAAATCTGTTACCCTTTCATATCTGTATATTTCTCTGTTATAAGAAAAACACTATGACATTCAACGACATTGTATGATTAAAAACAGTAGATACATCTAATATAGTTCTAGTTTTTATTTTAAATGAAGAAACATGTTTTATTAATCTAAAAAGTGATGAATATATTGGGAGGACAGTCTGCAAAATGAATACATGAATGACCCATTTCAGAGTACTCTGATGTCATCCCATGAGTAAGCAGAATTTTAAATGAGATCTCAGCTCAGCTGTGTGATTTTGTATCTGATAAGGGACTTTTAAAAGAAATACAGTAACATAAAAAAATATATTGAGGAGGAAAAAAAGTAGCACTGGAAGATGCTACTAGGATGGGTAGGGATATTTAGTGGCTCAGCTGAGAATTTAAGTTCAGTTTAAGTTCACTTTTTTCCAACCTCCAATGTTCCAAAAGGTGCCAACCCATTTATTTTCTCATGGGTCAAGGAAAGGCATTCTTAGGACAAAGCATTTTCCTCTGGTGCACTGGCCAAGTAATCCTTTCCTTAATACAGAAAGAAAATGTATAGGGACCCCCAAATACATATCATACTATATGCTACTAATGTGTAGTTTGGACATTTGTATTGTTTGTCCGAGCTGCCTACAGTGGCATTAATTAATTAATTCAATCAAAATCACTTTGTAATGGTGTATACAAGTGCTATACTACTATAATAGTAATAGCTTCATGCTATTTCTTGACAATTGCAGTACATTTCAGAACCCCTTATCGAAGACCTCTGACCAAATCATGTAATCCAACGGTGAATGTATGTTGTGTGGACCATGTGCCTAACATCGAGCTTGCATACATGAGCACAGTTCATTACCTGATTTACGATTTACGAGCTCTTTATTAAAATGTCTGACGTCTCTGATTGTAAAATTATTAAAGATATGAATAGTGTTCCCCAATGCCCATTGAGTAGTCACATTAAATATGATTTATGAAGAGAGATCTATCTTTAGATGCTAGGACATACATCCACACATGAGGTTGGACCATCAGGCCTCTGACTGTACAGTTGATCTTTGCATTGTCTCACTTTCACCACCTGGGGGAGTAAAAGTATTCTGTCTATGATCCTATTGGTCTTTTTGTTGGTACATGATGCATATGCAGTTTACACACACACATACACACATTCATGCACACATGCATGTGCGTGCACACACACACACAGATAGACAGACAGACAGACACACACACACACACACACACACACACACACACACACACACACACACACACACACAGAAGCTGTCACACACACAGTCAGAAAGACTCTCCCTCTCCCTCTCACACAGTCACACTATTCGCTATTCTGTGTTCTGTATCTTTAGCTTTTCAATTTGAGTTCCTCACACTTACAGTGAATCATCCTCACATGACTGAACAGAGCACTGTCTACTAAATTTGACATGTTTCAGAGAGACAGAGTTTTATCTCTTGAATCACAGTCCTTCAGTCATACACTATGGGCCCTATTTTGCCGCGGCGCATTGTGCATTCACGACATGCGCATGCTGTCATTGCTATTCTGTGCCAGCGCAATGCTCATTTATTCAGGCAAAAAATCACGTTGTCTAGATAGCAGATGCAATTGCGCCGTGACGGGCGGGTCAGCGAAAAGAAGAGGTGTGGTCTGGCGCAAAGCGCACCAGATGCTATTATGAGGACGTATAAACCATTTGCGCTTTTGATTAATAAAAAGGTGCTTTTTCGTCACTGGCGCATTGTTGAAAAGCTATTTTAGAGGCGCACAACGCTTTGAACCCCGATGTACCTGCTGCTGCGCCAGAGAGGCGAGCTGAACTGGCAGAAAAGTTGCAACATGTATAGCCTGTATATATGTATTTGTATGTTTTAGTAAGCAAACATGCACAAATAATGAGAATATAGCAATGTTGTGCAGTTTATAGCAATGTTCTGCAGGTTATTTACCATTTCTTTTGTCGTTTTAAATAAACAGCGATTGCAATGTTCTGCAGTTTATTTACGATTTATTTTGTCGTTTTAAATAAACAGCGTGGCAAGTTGTAAGAAATAATATGGACAAATCATCAAAAAGAAAACAAGTGGACTAATGGTTTGATGGACCTATACCTTCCGTTTATTTTTGATGTTTCCTTTGAGTTTAAGGCTTTGTTTCCCGTCTTCTAACGTTGTTGTACCGCTTTCGGCGCACAGCGCGTTGAACCCCGATGTACCTGCTGCTGCCCCAGAGAGGCGAGCTGAACTGGCAGAAAAGTTGCAACGTGTATAGCCTGTATAGCCATGTATTTTTATGTTTTAATAAGCAAACAGGCACAAATAGTAAGAGTATAGCAATGTTCTGCAGTTTCTTTTGTCTTTTAAATAAACAGCGATTGCAATGCTCTGCAGTTTATTTAATAAACAGCGTGGCAAGTTGTAAGAAATGAAATGGACTAATCATCAAAAAGAAAACTAGTGGACTAATGGTTTGATGGACCTCCACCTTTTATTTTTGATGTTTCCTTTGAGTTTAAAGCTTTTGTTTCACGTCTTCTAACGTTGCCGCTTTGGGCACTGTTCGAAAGTTCTCTTCTTGCCAAAGGAGATCCTTTCCATCCCCGAATATTAACTACTCACGCGCTTTTACTTCAAGCACGAGCAGATCGGTCTCCTCCACCGAAAAGCTCCTCTCGTCCGGGTAAATCCGCCATCGTAATAGCAAAAGGTTATGGACAATGCGCCCGCTGTCTCTTAAAGGGAATGAGAGTATACATTCTCATTGGTTAATTGTATGTTACGCCCAAAACACACCCATGACTAATGAAGTAACTTAACCCAACCCTTTTGAACGATGCGCCTGGCGCAATGTCCGCTTTTTTCGCCGTGAAAATACCAAATTGTGTCGGGAACGCCCCCAAAGCAACTTGCGCGACAGACTTTAGACAATGCGCTTATGATCGTGAAAATAGAGCCCTATATCATCCACACGTGACTACTAGACAGGGAACATCTATGTAGGGTTTTGAGTTAAAGTGGTTTCTCCAAATGGGTGCCATGATGACTCAGGTCCAGTGGCACATGAGATACTTGGAATTTACCAATGTTCTAAATGTTTTTTTTATTCATTAAACTATCAAATAGAACATTCTCCTTTATCAGTGATCTATTTTCTTAAATTGTCTTGTGAGGTACTGTGTCTTACATTCATTGTCCCAAAACAGAGGTAGGCAGTACTGCATTAATGCCTACATGGCCTAACATTAATGGCAAATACCGTTTTCATGGTGTTTTATCACATTTACATTGTATTCTTAACCTCTTATTACCTTTTTAAACTACTATTAATATGTTTCTGTATGATGTTTATTGTAACACTGTGGACCTAGGGAGCACTGCAATTTCAATCCTGTGTGTGATCTGTATATGGTTTTGACAAGAAAACTGACTTGACTTGATGTAAACCTTTTTTGAAAAATAAAATTATAAATGATACTACTTTGCATTCTATGTATTTTACAAACCCCAAGCAACCCTGTTTACAAAAACCAGGCAATAGGTCTTACAGTATCCACATTTCTGTCAAATTACTCAATTGCAGTCACCTAATCACATAACTGCGTTATGCTTTCTGTGTGTAGGGACAAAGAGGGAAAAAATTAGAGTTCCGATGTGGTATTTTAGGCCAAAACAGCATTAATAAAACATATCAGTGTCTTTGGGTCCCATTGTGTGGTTTGCAAATCCAGCCTGCAAAATGAGCTCCATGAAATAGGCGAAGCAGTCCTTTTAAATGTTGACATTAATATTCACATTAAAAACCTGTTTACATCCCTCCCTCCCTCTCCCCACCTCATGCCCCTTTTCCCTCGCGTCTGCCCACCTCTCTCTCTCTCTCTCTTTCACTCACACACACACACATTTCCATGTGGGCCTAGAGTCTTATTCACACAGACGTCTGTATTAAACCTGTCTGTGGTCATTACACACACACAGTCTGAGTAATTACACAGTCATCTTAAATAGGGTCTGGTCGCAAAAAAATAAAATAACCGCAAGGCGAGATGGAATGTGTAGAGCGCACACACAAATGCGTGCACGCATATACATATAAACACACACACACACACACACACGGCTCCAAAGGCAAACGTAATTTGCATACAGTGCACACATAATGTTTAACACCACACACTAGCACTAAGGCACACACACACACACACACACACACACACACAAACTAATTTAACCTGACACATGACAGACCACATATGTTGTGTGGGAAAATAAATTAAGTGAGTGCATTTCTGGACAACAATTATTCAAATCACCCCCAAGAATGATTCCAAAATTATTCACCAACATCACAGAAATACAAAAACACTGAGGAAATGTAATGCTCCAATTTCCACTGGCCAAAGTGGGCTAGGTGAGTCAAATTACATTGCTTTACATATCTCTGGCTTACCATATTTACACCCTGTATGCAGTTTGCATATCGTAATAACAGCATCTCCCATCTTCATGAGGGTCAGGTGCAGGTCAGACTATGTAAACCTTTTAATAGCAGCCTAATACAGAAACATGGCAGCTCCACTATTCATTAATACTGAAGGAAAGGGTAACATGGGTGGGGGGGATCTGATATTCGTTATTTAATATAACATACTGGTTTGTATATACCTATATACTTATCAATTATTCTTTTTCAAAATCTATATAAATATGTCACCTTCTCAAGGATTATGTATTTGTGTATGTTAACGACCTACAAAATGCTTTGTACCACCAATGATACACATGCAGATGCAGTATATACTACCAAAACTGGCATAGTGCACATCATCTCTCCCAGCTGCTAATGACTTGTCTGGCCACTAAGTGGGACATGTATACCTCCCTATCCATATGCTTCACACGCGGAGGGGTGCGAGCGGCAGAGCAGGGCTCTTCCTCAGTTACCAGGCAGAGAGGGCAGCGCCAGGGGGCCAGGAATCGGCATGAGTGCTTAGATTCACTCCATCCTGCTGGTGCGTTAACGTGACCAGCTCAGGCTCCTCAATTAGCTCATGTGCATGTGTCTGCCGCCAACGAGCTTTCCACTACAGCTTCATTCAAGCTCACACACATGCTAACAACATACGCACACACATACTCACACAGTATACAACTGCAGTGTGACACTGCAATCAAAATAGCTTCCTGTCCTCTCCTGGCCCTCACACCCTTGATGATGTTTAGCTGCTGGCCAAGGGCCCTTTACAAACCTTTGTGATATAATGGTGATATAATGACAGCCAATTACAGCCACTTATGGGGCCAATCAGTCAAGCTGAACCATTCAGGGGGCTGGCACATGGCACTGGACCACAGCTGTAGCACCCTTCACTCTCGTGTCAGTCACACTGGAGAGAGAGAGAGAGCGAGAGAGAGAGACAGAGAGAGAGAAAGAGCGCGAGAGAGAGAGAGAGAGCAAGCTCCATACATGTGTGCCTGTTTAGGGAGGTTTCAGGCCTGACTGTTAAGGTTTATGGCTCCTGATTCACACTGTTCTCTGTCTGTCTGTCTACAGTATGTGTGAGTGTATATAATAACAGGACTTTGAAGAAGTTTGCTTTGAGGGGGAAAAAGAATTGGTGACATACAGGAGTGAGAAACAGGTGATGACTCTTGCAGTTGGCGCAAAAAAAGGAAAACAGGAAAATACACAGACCTTAGAGAAAAACATGTTTCTTTTTTAAAAATCAGGAAGGTTCTTAAGTACATACAAACATAATGTAGTGTAATGGAGAGGGGGGGCAGGGTTGAAGGGGGGAGTTTTTACCTGACAGCACTGAGGTAAGCTTAAAGCAAAGACACCCCCTGCTTCTGAAAATTCAAGTTGTTTCACCTCATGGCCTAAGCCATGTCCGTAACAGACAGCACAAAACTATTCACTTACAAAAAAAGGCTCATGTGTTATCACATACTGTAAAATACACTGGTAACAGTTGCCCATGCAAGCCATTAAAAGTACTTCAAAAAGGCATCGAAATGGAAACTAAAACTAAATTAACTGCTTGTGAAATACAGAGAAGAATCACGTGCAAAAGTTACGTCCTTAAGACAGTTTGGTTAGTAACATTTCAGGCAGCTGCAGCCTATTGACTGTGTAAGTCAAATTCATGGCTGAACAATGCAGGCTGTTGGACTCCAGAAATCACCAGAAATCATATAAATAACAGTATTTTTCCTGTAGTGTTACTTTACTACTTTGTCTCTGACACATTCATGACTAGAAGCGACAGCTCAAATCTTGCCTGGCCTGTAGCTCACATCATTTTTAAAGTTAACAGCTAAATAAATTACGTTAGTGTACTTCCTGACTTGTGCTTTTATACTGGCCTGCACAAATCAGGTAGAAGTTGACATATATCTCATTTACACTTCAAACATATCGAACCTACAACACACAAACTAGGGAACTGTGACATATAGCGAATAAGAATAGGGATTATTCTTGAAATACTTTGATGAATTTGTAATAACAATAAACACTTGGATTTATCTGATGAAGAACTGTGGGTTGTGACGGGGCGGCTGGATCAGTAGGCAACACACGCTATCTGTCCCCACATGTACACCTGGACGGGCCCCTTGAGCAGGTAGGCAGCTCAGGTAAGATGGACAGTTGGCCCTTAGTGTCCCTGGTTCCTCTGAGGTAGCCCTCTAAACAGGAGTGTGTCCTTAGGGTGTCCCATCTGCAGCTCAGCAAAGTTCGGGGTGCCGGTTGTGCGTGTTTGTGTGTGTTTTTGGGCAGGTGTGTGTGTGCATTAGTGTTTGGGCAGGTGTGTGCAGGTGTGTGTGTGTGTGTGTGTGTGTGTGCGTGCGTAGAGAGAGCGAGCATTGTGACCCAGAGGCTGGTTGTGGGGGTGTCACCAGAGCTCCTAGTGAGAGTCTCTCCCAGGTCCAGGTCTGAGCTGCAGTGAGAGCGTAGAGCGAGAGCACTGCTGTAGGGGGCGCCCCTGTGGCCTTGCGGCCCGTGGTGGCCTTCCTCTGTGCTGCTCACAGCTCATCATGGTCCCGCGTCAGGTCTTCGCCATAGTTGGTGGCCTGGCTACCCACAAACATGTTCCAGTTCTCCAAGATCTCCTGCTTGGTGAGTATCTGGTCCTGAATAACAAAGCACCAAAAGCAAGCAAAAGATTAACATTTCATTCAGTTCACATATTAAACAATGGGAAGGGGGTTATGTTAGGAGTAGTTATCCAACCATTGTATTTATTCCATATATTAAGAGCAGTCTCTGCAGTAGGCCAGGATGTTGTGCCAAATAGTGACTACATGCAGTAAGAAGTACCTTGTCAGTGTCAGACTCATAGACCAAGTGTCGGGCTTCAGCCTGTGCATGGTCATAGTCCTTAGGCAGGATCCAGTGCTGGATCTCCTCCCTATCCATCTTCCCATCTTTATTGAGATCACGGAAGTCAGAGAACTGGTCCCGTTCGGTCCTGACCCAGTCCGGTTCAGGACCTCCTTCTTCATGGGCAAACATGTCCGCTGGAATGACACCAAGTGTAAGTTTAGCACATACCAATCGGGCTGGAACTATACCATTCCAATGCAATACATAAGGGATAACGGCCACCGAGGTGATCAAATACTGAAATAACCATTGATTTGCTACTTTCTAGCATCCGTAAGGAAAAAGTAGAGCACGGAATAGACAGTCATTTAACCATTCATTTGTCTATTGGAGGTGTTATAAGTGCATTGGTATGGAATGGTGATTCACTTTTTTTACATCTACTTTAGTTAATGCCTACCTCATCAGCCAATCAGAAGAGAGAACACCATTATTAAAGGAGATAAATCAATATAACTAATGCTGATCAACATAATTAATGCCGATGTAACGATATCATATTACATGGTGCACCAAAGTCATAAGTTTAACATTCAAAGAGTAGATGTCCTAAAAATCAGCATGTACTAACCAAACTCTTAATGACAGATGACTGTGGAAGACCTTCAATACTCCATCTATTAAAAACACTCCTGTGTGTTTGTTGGGCTCTTTTATTTACTTATTACAGATAAAAGAAACAACACAAAATCAGTTCAACATGAGTGCCAGCGATCCAAATCACATGCTCCTTGGTGTTTTCCCCTGAAGGCTTTCCCTAAGACTGCAAACAAACAGATCTTTCATTCAGAACTAGGGCATGATGGCAGGCCATCCTGCATCAAACGCAAAGCTCCTCTAGCTACAAAAACCCCACACCAACCCACAGCAGATATTACAAACTGTCTTCATGAGAACCGACAGCTCAATCTGATCCAGACCTGAGGTTTTAACCAAAGCATGAGCAGAGACGTTAAGAGATGAACTCATTCTCTTTACTCACCAATATATTCATCTTCATCCACAAATCCATCACCATTTTTGTCGATATCCTCCAGTGTTTCCTGTAGGTAGAACATAGGAGGGGTCATGAGAGGTCAGATGGAGGGGACTGAGTCTCTTTCACACTTGCATTAGCAGCTGTGTATGTCTGACCATAACTGCAGACATAATCCTAATCCTGGTACCAAATTGAAGCATATTTGAAACTCTGTTCTGTCATGTAAAGAATGGCTTGGGCTACAACATTTCACTTTACAGTGACTATGGTCTCTGGTTGATGGTCTTACCCACCGATGGAAAAAAGATCCATTCAGTGCTATTTTTAGCTTTACCCTCTCAATATTTGAAAACAATTACATGTATGTTTAAAGTAACATTTCATTAGGTCAGTACTTAAAACATTACCAGATGCATTCGGAGCTGAACTCTTGGCACCAATTGGGGTTGTAATGTCCAAGCATAACTTAAACATATCTTTACTGACTTAAATAATTTGCACTTTAGAATGGGTACTGTATTTTTCATGAACATTGAGACCTTGTGCATTAGTTTCCTTTCTGTCCACAAAACTTAGCACTGCTCCTCTCCTCTCTGCCAAACTGCTGTTTTTAGGAACGACTTAAGAGCGAACGAAGGACCTCCCTCCTGACCGGCTCCAAAAATAATCCCATCTCATGATTCTTGAATTAAAAGAGTTCTCAGTTTTGAGATCTGGGCTAGACCAAGAGCACACACTCATACTGCAGTAACCAGGATAGAAAATCACGGTAAGCAATTCATTTGACTGTCTTAAAAATAGAGAAATTCAGTGATGAACTAAAGCAGATGACTGGACTAAAATAGAAATTCAATTTAGGAGCATATATGAGCAGTATGGTTAAACTTAGTATATGCCAGCACAGGGTCTGACAGTGGAAAATCAGCCAAAATGGGAGTAAGGAAAACCAAACCAAAATGAATGGTTAGGCAGCGTACTATTTGTGGGCTGTCCCACAACACAACGTCGGGGTGTTTGAGGTGCTATGCTCTGACTTACTAGGACCACAATTTCCTTCATGTGATCAAACTCCTCAGGGTGCAGAAAGGAAGTGAACTCTTCGCGTCCTGCCACCAAGTCACCATCCAGATCGGCAGCTTTGAACCTTCTCTCATCTCGTGGAAGCATCTTCTTAAAGCTGAACTGGTCTTTATCGTCTTCAAACTCCTCAGGGTTTGCTAAGGGGAAAGAATGTCTACAGGATAAATAATAACCTCCACAGGTTCCCTTCATGTTTTTTATTATTAAACATGCAGAACTTGTGTTGTGTGTCCTCTGCCTTACCCAAATAGTAGCCATAGGTTGCCTGTTTGTACTCCTCCCAGGAGATTTTGTTGTCTTTGTTCAGGTCATAGTCAGCCCACACTTTGGCCACATTTTCATAGACGTAACGCTTTTGGACCCTCTTGATCCAGGCCTTGAGCTCCTCCATGGTGATGTAGCCATTACCATCACTGTCAATTCGCTCAACAATTTTCCTGTCAAGTGAGTTGGAAAAACAATAGTATTAAAGTTTCAACAAGCAAGAAGGCTCCTACGTACATCTACTTAATATATTTCAGGAAAAAATAACATAACGTGTTTAGGTGAATTTGAAATTAGGAGCACTGCTAACTTTAAGGTTAAGTTTAAGTGCCATCTTCCATGTTATAACTGGCAGCTATTTCAAAATACTGCCCACGTCACAACATCTTCCATGACAGCAAAACTTATGTTCATCCTCAATGCCACGTTGTGGCGTCTGTTGGGCCCTCCCTCTTTAAAGCCCTTCACGAGCGCGAAATCTATGGGGAGAGCGCCAAGCCCACGCCCATGCACGCCAGTGTGCAGTTGGGATGGGCCTGGAAAATGTCAGAGAGCCATAGTGGATGGGAAACAAGATAACGTGTCTATGGTAAGTTGGTAACTTTCCCGGTTGTTACAGTTGACTGTAAACTACCTTTATACAGACTGCACTTACAGGTGAAATGAGTTTAAAGCAAAAACAAAAAAAACCTACTGGCAGTAAGGACGTACCTCATCATAGCCTACATCACTATGCCACACTAGTTTGCCCTATTATCAGACATGCCACGACAGAAGGTTTCAATCCAGATTACTTTCACCGTAGTATTGCTGGGTGGACGGCAGTGAATGGGCAGTTCTACATCAGTTTTTTTTTTTGAAACACACCATTTAACACTAAACATGCAGCTTCCATTCGGTTCAGACTGGATAGCAACCTAGGCTACAGTCCATAACTGATTGTGTAGGAGAAATTAGCCAAGCTATATCCTTCCACCCAATTTACCCCATTGTTAACAATTTGCAGCTGAAACTTCCCATGCTAAACCCCTAACAGAATAATAAACAGGATATCCTTACCCTAGTCTGTCCTTACTCTCCTCTGGTGTCAGCTGGTCAAAAGTAGTGGCCTCTTCTTTGCCTAGGAAGGCCTCATGATCATACTGATAGCTGTGGTTATCCTCGTGAGGTTGTCTGCTCAATTCAGGATCATGATGAACCCTTTCTTTCCTTAAGGTAGGCTTCCCGTGCACGAAGCAAGTACACAGTAACAAAAAGCTCGCGTAGCTGCAGACGTTCATTTGTAAACTATATGTGATTTTCACTGGTTCAAAACTAGCGGTTATCTAAGGCTACAAACTTAAGCTACTGCGCCTGCAAAATCGTTTCTTTGTTTCTCTAACGGGACTCGAAGCAATAGTAGGCGTGACTGCGGGAGCCAAAGCAAAACCTGTGACAAAGTAGCCGAACATTTAGACACTCCGTGTGATGTAGAACAGCAGTATCCCGTTCTTAAACGTTTCAAACATACCCGGTTGATTACAAGGCTACTTGACACCACTGAGCACAACCAAGTGCGGGTTGGTCGTAGTTTCTTGTAGAACCATTCTAATTCAACATTACAAAGTCGATGTTCGAGCCCCTCCATGTTAGCGGCGCTTTCATTGGTCAGTGAACTGTCTGTAATACGAGATGCCCATGGACGCCACGTAGCAGGCTACACGCACAGTTGGTGCCGCACAGTTCACGTTCTGTGCACGGTTGCCAGATATGTGTAAAGCAGGCTATTCCTAATTCTGGAACACTCCCACCCCTCTTGATCCCAAGGACTCACAAATTGTGATTATAACTTTTACAACCCTCCATAAATGTCACCGTGTCTCTAACACTGTTAGTTTATTCACACACCTTGATGGTCCATCACAGTTAATGGAATGGGGGAATTATAACACCGTGCCCTAACTTTGCACGTTTTTAGGCTATTAAATAGGTCAGGCCTATATAAATAGGATAGACTATATATATTCTGAAACAAATACGTTTATCGTGACTACATAGAGGAGGTGGTCATATTTCCACATCTTGGGTCAGATACAATTTCAGTCCCTTCGAGTAGCCTATCATAGATGGCCTGATGATTCTGTGGTAGGGGATAATATATTTACATTTAATCTGATGTCTGCACAGGCACACATTTCTCATCCACTCTATGCAGTATCACCATCGGCAACATTTGAACTAATTACACATTCAATAGACTGGATCTTTCCAGAGATGATTGTTGTGTTGTAGGTCCTGATGTAGTTGTAACTGTAAATTGTCACTTAGCACCATAGAGTCACCAACCAAATAACACATTATAGCACCTATAATATTAGTTGTAGCCAAACAAACACAATACAAACAATCTTATACTAAATTCTTGCTGTATTAAACCCATTTTCAATGGTCTAATTGCGCAAGAGCAGACTTAATGTACCCACAGTGCAACTTGCTGACACTGTCATCTCCAATCCTCAGAGGATACAGGAAAACATGCATTTTGTCATTCAGAATTAGCATAATAGGCTAATACATGGCGCTCTGCCTGCATAAACTGAACTCTAGTTTCATATTGAGCCCACGGCTAGTGGCCTTTTATTTAATTAATGAATAGTTAATATATTCAAATTAGATTTACCCGGTCAATTTAAATCAGTATGTTTCTGTGAGATCACAGATTCTGATGTAGCATATGCCCACGTTCATTTCATTCACTCTTACATTCCCCCTAACTAATGTTGTTGGGTGTAGCTGGATGTCCTTTTTCAGAATCAACACTTTAATATCTTACTGCTCCCAGCCTCTAAACAAAATCATGACTTCCACCCCAGTTTCCACTTGAATAACTTCAGATGAATCAATAATATCATCTTAGTGACACACTGTATCTGTTAACCACAGGCATTATTTAAATCCTTCACTGAATGTCTGCTAAATGTACTAAAAAAGACTGATATTAAGCAAGGCTGCAGTGTCCTCAGCATTGACAAAAGTTAGTGTTTGTCGGTTTGTCTTTTTAAAAAGCAGAGTTTGAAATATGGGAATATAGGAAATTGGGGAAATATTTGGGGAATTATTTGGAAAAATTGGGTAAACAAAAATGATTCTATTATGACTTGTAACCAACCCATGTTGTTAGGCAACATACTTGCATCAAAAGAACTTTCCATAAGCAGCAGAGAACTTTTCATAATAATCTCATCTGACATTAGAAGCCAAAAGGGTTGTTGCCCAACCTTTATATTCAGCAAGTAGCTGCAAAGCATCATTTATAAAGGAGATAAACATAATACATTCCAGCAACTGGCAAAATGAAAAAGTATTGTAGTGATATTGTACACCCATTCTATTACCACAAACCAAACAAAACAAACAAAATGTAACAACATATAACATTACTTACACTTTACATACCTAACACTTACCTTAACCGTATGGTGCAGTGTATACATAATGTTACATGTTTTACATACTTTGCTACACTGTACTTCATGATGTAGATACACTGTAACAGGGGTCATTAAAAATAGTGTAACCTGAATATCATATGGCATAAGGCACAAAGGTCTATGTCATTATGAAGTAAAAGCATGTAGTGCCCTTTCTGATACTTTTTAGCAGTAAAGGCCTGTGTTATAACGTTGTTTTTTTTGTGAGTGCATGACTGTTTAAATAGATTTATGTCAGTCATTACAAGGCATCATGAATACTACAATAACCCTACGTGCATACTGAGTGAAGTGCTACAGAAATGTCATTGGCATGGCACTGGTCACACACATACTGAAAACAAACTTATCATGTAACAATCCCATTCTTTTCTCTAAAGCAACCAGACTGACTGTTTCAGACATGGATCTCAAATCCAGGATTAAGCCAGAGTTATTTTAAACTAGTACATTTAAAAACATTTTAGAAACAAATATTGCTTAGAGTATGCAGTAAGTCAGGACATCCATAATTGAGAGTATAATGAGTGTATGAGTGGTATGACATGATTGTGACACGAAAACATGGACATTTAGGATGTAAAATGGGATATAAATGATTACCACAGAAAAACAACCCCCATTACTAAGACATTTTGGTGTTGTGCAACATTTCATAAAACTGCCATATTGATAGAAGTAGAAGTCTTTAGTCTAAACTTAGTTTCAGTACCACCCCCACATCCCCCCCTTATTAACTCCGGTGACCCAATCAGTTTGTAAATTACAAAAACTTCAATGGGAAAAGGAACCTTTGCTCTTCTGTAATATTTGCACGGAGACAGGGGTAACCACAATTTCCCTGTACTGACATTTCCAACCCCTCATCTCCGCTCTGCTGGCCAGAAACAAATCTCCGTTAGGGTTGCAATCGGGCCGGGCCACAGGCCCTTAGCCCAGCCATTATGCCTGTCAATGGGACACAATTTTTAAAAGTGAAAAATCTCAAACAATAAATGGCACGTAAGCCGTTAATAACTGTTAAGGAATCGCAGTTGAGAAAATTGCCATGAAGCAATAACCTTTTCTCTGCCGTAATTAAATGACAGAAAAGGTCCTGATTTTAATTAAGTCTGCAATTTATTGTTGCGCATCCAGATTAGGCATGGGTGGATCGGGAGGAGAAACTCCCTCAATGAGCCTGATCTAGTAATTACTGCAAAGTTCTCTGCTGAACACTGACCCAATGCAAAGACCCCCCCCCCCCTCCATCCCCATCCCCATCCCTCCCTCTCTCTGGACTCCGTGATGCGTGATTGGAATGAGTCAACGTAGCAGCGTGTCGACGCCAAGCGTCTTTAAATTGAAATAGGCTTTAAATGAAGGGCGTCAATGGAGGAAATAATGCTCGCGGAAGCGTGTTATGGAAATGAATGCTCCAGCAGTGAGATCTGCAGCGGGGAGGTTATGGATCATTGTGCTCCACGTGGCTCTTGATCATACATCTAGCCATCATTTGTACTTCCACACTGCAGAAGATGCCAGACTGTAATGTCTGGGTATTTATTAACATAATGATGTTTCATTTGAAATTAGTCATTCGCCGTGTAGGAAAAAAAAAAAGAAGAGCCAAATGATGTACTGTACGTCACATGCAACAGTAAGACCATCACAAAACATCAAAATAAACTGTGTTGCACCAATGGGACATTGAGCTTTGACAGAGCAGTGAAATGCCATTGGAGAAGTCATCTTGGTCCTGCAGCAGAACTCCTCAAGGCCATTTTCAGTATGACCGTGGTGTGATTCTAGTTCTTGGTCAATGAGCAGCATTTATGTCTTGATTCGAAGAGGGAGTGCTAATTCTACATTTTACAGCTCCATGAGAATGTGACACTCATTAAGATACGTAAACATGTTCCTAGCGTGTAATAAATTCAGGCAGTCTGCCGACACTTCATTAGCTGAATTAGACCATTGCTTGTGATTTGTCGTACAAATTACAATGCTTTCTCTGGCCACGCTATTATACAGTGAGGGTAGTGGCATGATATGAGGATGACTAGGGGGGATTTGCCCCCATGTTTCCAAGAAATACATTGCAGTTCTGACAGACAAGGTAACACAGAATGGCAGCTAAATGAACAGGAAAAGTTAAACAGACATAATCCATATTGTATGTATTAGATGGGGTATTAAGACCAAAACATGAGCATTTATGAATCATGTGAAACTTTCCCGCTGCATTGCCTAGGGCCAGTTGATGTCAGTGATGATCAGTAGGTGGGGACCACAAACAAATGCCCTAGAACTAGAAGTTTTTAGAAGTAAATATGAATAAATGGGTGTTAATTCCCCAGAGAGCTCAAGGTCTAACCAGTCATCTGCTTTTAAATGTAAGCTCTTGGATAAAAGTGTGAAAATGCCCCATACTGTACTGATACAGTGGGATAATGTAAAAGTAAATAATATAGTGATTATAACTTTTATAAAGGCTCGTGTGGTCATTATAACTTTTATAAAGCCTTGTGAACAAGAATATGATTGGAGTTAGGGCTGGGCGATAAATCGACCGTGACTAGTAATCGTGATAAAATTCAGGTTAACCACAAAGATCAGCATGGCAGAAATGGCACAGTAACTCCAAATTTAGAGTTTGCCTTTCTGTGCACAGCTGCCATGTGTCAGTTGCTGGGGAAGGTAAAGCTGGTAACAAAGCAGAATGAATACAAATTTGAAGCCTAAAGAACTAAAGTGACAAGTAAAGAGTAGTGAAGTGGAGAATAAACCATGACTTGAAGTTATCCCATGAAGCTAATGTCATTGTTCACTAAAAAAGTTTTGTGGAGATGGTTTGCTTATGGCCAAAGTGACACGGAGCAAGTAAACCCAGTATGTGATATGTGAGATATGCCAGTGCCTTCATAGACAGGTTTCAATCCAGATGCTCTAAAACTGGCAGTATCAAGGAAAATAATTATGATGAAAAATCCATATCAGACAATATGGGACAATATATTCTTATAGCCTTAGTTGCAGTATAGGCCAGGCTTAGTTTCCATACAGATAAACACAAAATACACCCACCTCATACCAGCACACTATTCTCTTCCAGCCTCAATCTGCAGCTGGTCACATTGGGTTTGGTTAGTTTACAGCTGTCGATGGCTTTTCAATGTCTTATGGACTAAAATGAGAGTGTTAGGTATTTCTTAGTTTTTAATGTGTGTGATGGCTTTAAGATTGTGCATAAACTCAATAAAGACTATTATCCTAAATGTATACAAATTCTCTGAGGCTTGTCTTCATTTGTCCTATTTACTTAATTATTTTGAGTTAAAAAAAAAGTACAAAAAGGCAAAGCAAAAGACTTTTTGGTGAACAGCTCGAAGTTGAAATGCTAAAACATACATCATGTCCTCTTTGATTAATATCACTAAAAGTCAATGACTTTATCTTCTCTTTAGGCAGCCCTATGAAAAGTGCTGTTTTCATGTGGAATGTTCCAGAAAATCCTAATAATTAATATAATTAATTCAACAATAAGTGACTTCTATCCATGACCAGCAGCCTAAGAGGCCCTGTGGTCTTGCCTGGGCAAAGGTCACCATCAGCAAGGGCAAAGGTCTACAATCTGGCGTTATCGGTCAAATCTTTCATCTGTAATTTACATAACTTTAACCAATTGAGCTCAGTGGATGCCAGAGCTATTAGTGGCACTTATGGTGGTGTGTGTTTAATGTGTTTGGTGATTGTATGCCTGGTCTCCCCACACAGCCTTTCAGCAGTGCCTGACCAAGAGATGGCAGGCAGATCTGACATCATAGCTCATTCGGCTGTGGTGGCATGCAATGCAGTGGTGTGAGCATAAATTACCCTTCTCCTTAGTTTTGTAACAGCTGTGTGTGTGTGCGTGTGTGTGCGTGTGTGTGCGTGTGTGTGCGTGTGTGTGTCTGTGTGTGTCTGTGTGTGCGTGTGTGTGCGTCTGTGTGTGTCTGTGTGTGTCTGTGTGTGTCTGTGTGTCTGTACCCATGCCCATATGCAGTTACATGAGTGTGTCTAAACACATATGTCTGTGTGTTAGATACAGGGTATATGTGTAAGAGTCTAACTGTATAAAATGTATGTGTATAAAATGTATAAAATGTAAAGTCTGTGTGTGCATATTTACATACACATTACATATGTGTATTTGTCTTTACAGCAGTTTGCAAAGTCTGTGTTTGCATGTACATACACATGACATATGTGTATTTGTCCTCTACTAAAGTTAGCCCAGTCTTTGGACATCCCTATATTTCCCACCCTTAAAAATGTGCATTAAACTGCATTAAAAACATGATGAGTGTGTGTATAGATACACATATTAACATACACATGACACGTGTGTGTTTGTCCTCTACTGCAGTTAGCCCCGTCTTTGCATACCCCATACCCCCACCCCCACCCCCCACCCCCTACCAGCCTCACCCTCAGCCCTCTGTGCCTCAGGAAGGGGTGTGTGAGCCTTGGCTGCTGCCTCCGGATGGCTCCTCCTGCTCTGGGCCGCGGTGTGGTGCTGGGCTGGCTGGCTGGCTGGCTGGCTGCTGCAGCTGGAGCCGGTTGGGGCAGATGCCCCAGCAGCCCGTCCCCTCCGCCTGCACCCGTCCCCTCCGCCTGCTCTCGTCCAGGAAGGGGACACAAAGACAGAGAGAGAATGAGAGAGAGAGAGAGACAGAGAGAGGGGGTGGGGAGGGGGGGAATGACAAACTCGCTTGCCTCCTGCTTCTGACGGCTCTGGCCCACACACTTCCAGATGCCAGCCTCTCTCTCGGTCACTCCTAGAAGGTGGGACTTCTTTGACTACATGAAAAGCATTCTGTATTTTTGGGTCTTATGTCTTGCATCTTGCAATGTTCCTGAGCACATATGTACAGTATATGGCAGGACTCACTTTAAGTGTGTGTATGTGAGTGTGTGTGTGTGTGTGTGTGTGTGTGTGTGTGTGTGTGTAGTTCTGTGTTTATGTCTGTGTATGAGTGGCAAGGAACATGAGAGAGTGTGTGTGAGAAAGAGAGGTTTTGTATTTGTGTATGTATGTATGCATGTGCTAGAAGTGTGGGTGCATCTGTGCATGCCTCTGTTTTTGAATTTGTGCGCATGTAAGTATGCGTGTGAATATTAGATGTGTGTGTATGTGTCTGTGTGTGTGTGTGGCTGTGGCTGTGTGCTGGTCTACAGGACTGAGTGTAGGAGACAGGTTGGCAGACAGATGGATGAGGTGCAGGTGTGGGCACAGAACAGACTGGCTAGGCGGAGCACGCCAGCAAGAACAGGTACAGCTGTGATGGCCACACCACCACACAACACATACACGCACCCACACAACACACAGCCCACTGCCAACACACATAAGGCTCCTCCAGTTCACTATTAGACACACACACGCACACACCCACACACCCACACCCACACACAGACACACACACACACACCACCACCACCACCACCACCACCGCACAACACAACACAACACAACACAACACAACACAACACAACACAACACAACACAACACAACACAACACAACACAACGCAACGCAACACACAGCCCACTGTCAACACACATAAGGTTCCTCCAGTTGACTATTAGACACACACACACACACACTTTTCGTTTTTTAATGTTAACTAGTTCTTCAAAGGGGTGAATCTACCTCAGTGCCATTCCATAATTTCATAAGCATATGCACCTTTATTCTTAACATCAGTAACTTCCAAAGGCACACTCTTCTGTACACAATCTGGCAGGATACTTTTAAAAAATGTTCAGCATATTCCCATTCCCATCCTATTCCACCTTTGTGTACACTGGGATTGTCAGACACTATTACTGTATATCTGATGGTGAGTGTGGTTGAGTCTATGTGGATGGTACGAATGGTGTTTGTGTGTGTGTGTGTGTGTGTGTATGTGTGTGTGTGTGTGTGTTCGTGTCTATGTCTATGTCTGTGTGTGTATGCGTGTGTATGGAGCGTAGTGTGGTTGGGGTGGGGGTGGGGGGTTGCTGAGGGGAGGGTAGAGGCACATCTGTCTGTTTTTGCCGCCCCTGGCCCGTCTGCTGCTCACAGCAACTGGGCATATGCCGCCCTGGCAGGTACGCCTGCTCTGCCACAGCAGCCCTGTCAACACCAGCACGCCAACGCCAACGCCAGCCTTCGCCTCAGCCACGGCCCACTCCACCCTACAAAGTTCATGGGCATGATGAAGGCATCGAGAGAGGTGAGTCAGTGTTTAGTCTCTTCTATAGTATGTATGAAACTGTAGCAAAGGTTCCTCTCTCCTCTCATCTCCTCTCTCTTTCTCTCTGTGTTTCCTTTATGTTTGTGGGTTCCCCAGGAAGCTCTTGGAAATGCACAAGACAGAACCAAAAAAAACATCTCTCTCTCCTTCTCATTGTGGCCACTGCTTCCCTATGTTTGGTTTTGACTTTTTCTTCACACTCCCCCCCCCCCCCCCCCCTCTCTCCCCCTCTGTACACTAGTTTATGTAAGTGTGTGTGTGTGTGTGTGTGTGTGTGTGTGTGTGATGGCCAATGTCACTCACATGTGTCCACCCTGTCCTCCAAGAGTTTGGGCTCAGACCCCTGGCTTCAGCAGTGACAGCCAATCGATTAAATCGCCTGTAAAATTATCCCAGATTTTGTATTTGTTTTTTATCCAATAAATGGCCAAGGAAAACACGGTGCACTTAGAACACACATCCTTAAGAGATAAGCTGTGTGAGGGACTGTCACATAACGAAGCATAGCCATCTTGTTGAGATGCCATCCCCTACATTATGCCCTGCCTTGGAATGTCACTTTATAATGGTGAAAATGCCCTGAAGATGTGTTCAAACACAATAATCATGTCACCGTTTCCCAGCAGAAAATACCAGAGCCATATTTGTTTAATTTGTTGTCTGAATGTCCCACAAAATAAGCAGATGCACCATTTGTTTGCAGCCTGCCTGTTATATTAGTTAGGCTACACAGGTTGGTGCCATATACCAAATGTAGGCCTGATTATATAGCCTACACGTTAAAAATTCATTCAAAGGCAATAAACAAGTAAGAAGTATAAAAATATTCACTTAAAGACTTGAAAAATGAACTGAAGCAGAGGGAACAGCATCTGCAGAACCCCACAGGGTTTAGGAACTAAGAGCTGGACAGTACAGACCATTGGGCAGTAGAGAAGTTAAAAATAAATCACCAATCTTAGGAAGGAAAGCAGTCGGTGTGCGACGTTTTAAATACATTTTGGCTATCTCTGTACACCTCCCACCTTGCGTGACTACCCCCTTAATGTGTTCATTAGAGGAGAAAATAAAGATGAACCTCCCCGGTGCCTTTGACATTTTCGGGATCCACCCTCTGTGCGCAAAAACCGACTCTCATTCTTTTACCATTAGCGCTTTTTGGCTCCGTAGGCTCGTGCACCGTGAGGTGAGGAGACACCATCATATTGTTTCCCGCGCCGGAGCGCAATATTCTCCCCCATCGGCTCTTATGAGTCGGTGCGCATTTACCCAAGCGTGGCGCACCTCATTTAACGTCACTGATCCTCTTGTTCCGTTTGACTGACGGACTTTCAAAGTTGCACATCATCACGGTTAAGGAATTTTGCTATTAGGAGATTAATGGGTGGTAATTCACTACTGATTTTAAAAATGTATTCAAGGAAACTCTGGATACGCACTTATGTGTGAGCATGTTGGGTGTTTTTTTTAACCATCAGTGGCGTATTTTTATCATATAAAGTATACAGATAATATGTTGTTCTGTAATCCTTGACCACACAGAGATGGCGAGTAAGCCTAGGTCTGTCAGCTGCTCTGGCGCTTTCCTTTCAGCACCACTTCCCAGGCAGTGGCATGCACAGTACAGACGACCAATATCGCTGTCTCAGCCATGACGCAGAGACGGGTTTTAAATCAGTTCCATAAACCTCCTTCCTCTTGCTCGAAGGCCACTTTCAAAAAGTTTCAGATATGCTATGATTGACGATACATTTGTCAACATTAACGACAATACTGCAAGCCAATTTACCGCCAACCTTTCTACTTCATAGTCATTTCCGCCAAAAAAAAAAGACTTTTAAAATCCCAATAATGGTGTTTGGATTTGGATTCCATAGTGAGACTATCCACTGTCGACGCCGCGTAAAGAGTGACGTGTGGATGTTCACATGCGGCTGAAGAAGAATAATCTGTATCAATCCTTTATTTGTTCATGCCATTAAACCATAAGATCAAATGAAGACACATGTGTAAAAAAAAATATCCACGTGGCATTTAAAACATATCAACAAGCTGTGAATGTAATTAATTGTGAATAAGAACAAGTCTATAAAGATTTACTTTGGCATCTCGTGTAAAACCCTCGCATGACTGTACTTGCAATAATACTGACGCTAGAGGGCACACGCGCACTGCTGTGTGGAAACCAGTGCTGCCGCAATTCCTCATGCTGCTTTCAAATACATTATTAACAACCACTCTTCTTCCCAGCGAATGGCATGGGACGCGTGAAAAGGCAGTTAAAATCAACTGAAACACCATGATTTTATGGGCTGGTTCAGAGTGATGCTGTAGGCGTAGAAAACGTCTTTATTTTGTCATGAAATATCTTGTGGCGAGAGGGCATTCTTACTTTATTTGACGGTGCCCTAGTTCTTTTTTAATAATCCAGTGTCAATCAGGTAACCATAAATGTATTAATGCTGTCAGACCCAGGTAATAATATCCGTATGCACCAATGAAACACAAAAATGCCAAGAAATTAATTTAACAAGCCACTGCATGTGTGCGTAACTTTAGAGTTACTTCAACCAGCACAGCAGAGATAAAATGTGCGAAGTAAGATGTTTTGAAGGTGGTACACTTGAAGAGATTTTTTTAAGATACTGAGATTAGATTTGTGCATAGAATTTCCATGTCGAACACGCATGCAGCAGGCTGTCATGTAGGCCTACCTCTGCGAGTCTCCATGGCACGCAAAAACAAACCATTCCTAATTGCCAACTTGTGATGCTGTGGCTTGCTAATGAGACTTAAGAAATGTGAACAGAAGTCAAGTTAAATCAGTAAATTACAAATGTTACATTCGCCAAACCTCCATTGGTGGTCTGTGCGTAGAGCTAGCCCAAGTTCTAAATTAAAGACAAGGCAGGGAATAATGTGTAAATCAACGACCACAAAGCCAGGGATGGCTTTTGGCTTGCTGAAAAAAACCTTTTCCTCCCACCATTAAATCTCATGTCTTTGTGATGGGCCTAAGTGTATACCGAGATAGCTGAAATAAGTGAAATGCCATTGAATACAGGCCCGTCAACTGTAGAGAGAATGAGGCGAGTAGCCTATGTCCTCGGAGCACAAATGCACTGCTATCCTTGGAACGCGGGCACAACTTGTACTCTCTTGTAGCCTGTTCCACGCAACCTATAATAATGGCTTTTTGATTTTACTGTCTGAATTGACCTTCAATTAATTTCGATTCATTTGGAATCTAAGCAAATACCACCTACGTTTTTGTAATATATTTCGAAGCAATTTCACTGACATTTGGTGTTTAATTACCCCACTGGCCAGTGTTGTCCAAACCATTTTTACATAATGTAGGGAGGGGTATAGTTTTTATTTTTTATTTTTCGAAAATAAGTACATTTTAGTTGTAAGTTGGTCAATATTGGAATCTACACGTAACTGTTCTAAAGATGTCAACTTAAAAATGATTTCTGACCGGCAAATATAGCCTTCCAGAACTATTTAAGAAAACCAAGTGATGAAATGTGAAGAATTTTAAAACCAGATTTTTAATTTAACGTGTACATTTTTTCTGACATCAGAGGCATACAGATGTTTGTAATTAAATGTTCATGAAAATGCCAAATATGAAAATATTTCAGGGATATTTTACTCACTGGTCGATAATTTTTTTAAATCTGTGATCCTGTAAAGGGCGTTGAAACGAAATAAACTGGGCAACATCGGGTGATTTTCCCTAATTACTCATCTTTCTCTGTGTGTGGACCTGTTTGGAGTCTCCAACGCTTGGGTCATGCCGTCAAGCTAATGCTTTGTGACCGCTCCTGCCTTCTGTGACAAAGCCTTACAGCTGTCTTCGAATCAATAGATGTCAAAGAAATATGAAAACAATCATGACAAGCACCGTACACCACAGCCCCCTACTCCCTATAACGGCAAATGTGCTTCTGTTCTCAAGACCAAGGGCTTAATCCGCGGCAAACTTGGGACATATTTTTATTTCCGTGTCCCTTTTTGTTTCCTCGGCAAACGAGGCGGGTTGCATCTGTTCAGGTTTTGAGTGGGTCTCGTCACCAGTGCCCCCTCCCTCCCCCAACATTTTTTTAATGAAATACGTTGAGAAAGTACAACACGTTTTTACCATATGGACACATATACTCACTGGTGTGGCTATTTAAGACTTATGTAAGAAGTGATGCACATCTATGTAAAATTAAGGAAATAATTAAAGACTGCGCAAAAAGACAACAATGTAATACAACAAGGACAGTGATTAGCTGTTATAAAAGGTGCATTATCTGCTGGTGGAAGTATTTAATAACAGATGATGTGTTGCTCACGTTATAGCCTACAACTTACAGTATAACCAACGAAATTACAGTGGCTATGTTAAAGAACTTCCATAATTTGAAAGTGATTATCACAATATGACCACCCCCCTCCACAATTTGCATAATAGGCCTACACTACATAAGAGAACCAAATAGAAAATAACCACACGCTTTCACAAACAAAAAAGGCATCCCTAGCTCAGAGATAATTAGCAAGTAAGCCTCAGCTTCCCTAGCCACCCAAGTACAGTAGGCTACGTGGAGAGGCCAGTGACCTCATAAGGAGATGTGATTGTGAGACGTGGGAGAAGGCCTTCACTGCAATGAGCAGTGACAGTCCTGGGTCTGCACTATCCACATCATCTCCTGCCAGTGTGCCTCCCTCCCTGTGTGTCACCCCTCCACATTTGTGAAAAAGCCACATCAATAATGCATCATGCCATAGTCAAGAGAGACTTCTTTATTAGCATTTTAAACATCCTCACATTATGCATAATAACCTGGGAGACAACAGTTTTTTAAAATTCATAACAAACATGTATCTTACACTGGGAGAGCCCCTGTTGCTGTGTAAATATAGATTTTTCCCCCTAAACTTCCATATTCAAATAGTGAGGATGCTGCAACTAGCAATCAGTTCAATTATCCTCAAAGTATTTACTTCAGGAGGAAATGTGTCATCCAGACACTATAGGGAAAAAAGAGGAGGAAATTCATGTGGCTCTGCGAAGTCCATTTTCCAGACGGTTTGACGTTGTTATTGCCTGATTTACTGTGTGTGTTGTTTTAGCTCAGTTAGCTGTGGCGGATCCATTTAAACGTATCATTGGGATCCGCGTTGAGTTTGTCACATTAGGTGTTCCTCCACTCCCTGCCCAGGCTTTGCCCCCCAGCTACAGTACACGCCGCTCGACTTAATGACTGCAGCCCAGCCGAAACGGCCGTTGCATTTTTAAAAACAGGCGCATTTCGGTGAAGGCTCTTCTTCTTTTGCCACCTTTCATGAATAGTTTATTGATAGTCCCTTGTGTGGCAACCCTCCTCCTCGCCCCCTTCATCTTCTTCTCCTTTTGCCTCTCCGCCTTTTTTCTTCCTCTCCTGCTCTCTGTTTTCAAGTAAGACCACAGAGCCATGAAGCTATAAACATAAACATAGCTGGGAGTGAGATGAGTGTACTCACTCACAGTCACTGGCTTTTAAACACACACACACACACACACACACACACACACACACACACACATACACACACACACACTTTCTCTCTCTCTCTTTCTCTCACTCACTGCCCTTTTTCCTGTCTCTCCTATCATCCCTCTCCTATCTCTTTCTCTCCCTCTCTACCTTAAACACTTGAACACACACACACAAACACACGCATATGCATACACTCTCCCACCCTTTCTCTTTTTCTCTCTTACTGCGTTTTTCCCTCTCTCTCTCCTACCATCTCTCTTCTGTCTCTTTCCCTCTCTACCTTAAACACTTGAACACACACACACACACACACACACACGCACACACACACACACACACACACACACACACACACACACACACACACAAGCATATTAACACAATGCATTCACAGCTACACAGTCGTGCACACACTCGTGTCCGGCCCCTGCACACTGTTTCTATCCCATTTCTGCCTGACAATTAGCTCGCCCCTACATGGTTTCTGGCCACTTTGTATAGGTCAGTGTTGACAATTAAAATGCCTTTCTGTTTAACTCTAATCTAGCATGGAATATCTGTTAAACACAGGGCCAGCATACACACACAAAAAAACCCCACACAAAACATTTCTCTGGCGATGGTGGCCACAGTGATAAAAATAGATTATCATTTTGTGAATGACTTTGACTACCTACCCCCCCCGGTACCTCGACTGGCTCACAGCAAGCACCTTCCTGTTTCTAAAGGCATCTGCAGGGAGGGCAGCAGCACCTGGAGTCGGCTGCGCACACACAATATCACAGAAACAACAAGAGAATGGCACTGATACAGGCTTAGCTGAAACGCTAGCTTTGAAATCTTAGCAGGACGCATAGGAGGATAATTACACTCCCTGGTCTATGGACAAGAGGTCCACGTCTCTCAGAACGTGGGAGGGACACACACACACACACACACACACACACACACACACACACACACACACTAGTCCCACTTACTATTGTGTATGGAGAGAGAGAGAGAGAGAGAGAGAGAGAGAGAGAGAGAGAGAAAGAGGGAGAGAGAGAGAGAGAGAGAGAGAGGGACTGAATGGGTGAAGAAAGTCACAACCACAGGCAGAGAAGCAGTAGAGCCAGGAGGGAAAGAGAGGGTTTGTGTTTGGTCCTGTCCTTTGCATTTCCATTATATTACATATTCACAGTTGGATACAGGAAAAAAGCTTCAGAACCCACAAACATAAACAAAAGCAACTGTCAAACCCTTTACACTTGCTATTATAACTCACACTAAGGTAAGAATATGGTATCCATTTGAAGGAACTCCCCAAATCTGTGCCCAACTTCCAAAAAAAGCCTGTATTTGCCTTTAAAAAAAAACATAATTGTTTAGGCTACATCCTTCCTGTTCACAGAGTAGTAGAAGACATATTTACAGACTGATGATGACCCCTCAGTTATATCCTATGTCAAAAGGTGCATTGTACCAGCAAGTAGCCTACACACAAGGCATTGGACTCTTGTATAAGCACAAAATGAAGCATGAATAATGTTAAATCAGTAGGCTACTTTATAGCTAGATTTTGAGCATGTTTTCAATTCAATGTTAAACTTTGCCTTTAATATCCCATCTAAAAGACATTATTATGTCTTGTGTCTAGTTGATACA
Source organism: Setipinna tenuifilis (assembly GCA_030347295.1). Taxonomy (NCBI): domain Eukaryota; kingdom Metazoa; phylum Chordata; class Actinopteri; order Clupeiformes; family Engraulidae; genus Setipinna; species Setipinna tenuifilis. Next base: position 19,987,910 of record CM059280.1, on the reverse strand, counting down.
TGTGCAGGCTAAATTAATCAAAGGAGTATTCTTTTTCATAGCCCATGATCATACCCAAATATCTCAAGTCCATATTTTTTATGGGATCCTATTGTGTTTAAAGCATTTCGGTCATACAGAAGTGGTCAAAAGCAATATGTCAACATTTACATACATAGAATCTTTTCACATCGTATTATCTTACAGTCAGTTCAAAGGTTAATGGCAACATTATCGTAAAAGTGTTTCGCACGCTAAAAACAAACGGATTTTCTGAACGAATAAGTGTGCTCACTGTGAGAGACTTGTCTTGAAAATCATTGCTTCGAAAAATGACTCTGACGCGGACTCCGGGCCAGCAGCTTTAAGCAGATGCGTAATTACTTTTGCTACACATAATTAATGGCGTCTCGTCCAGCCACGCTGGACCCCAGTGTGAGTTTCAGGCGCTCTTAACGTGTTTGTATTTTGAACGGTGCAATACGTTTCCATTAAACGTTATTAAATCGTGGGGAGTGACGAGCTCTCATTTGTCCTGTCAGAACATCTGACAACCTCGTTAGCTCCCATTTCCCCCTGTCGGCTCACAGCTTGCCACGGACACTGACTTTCTCTCTCTCTCTCTCTCTCTCTCTCTCTCTCTCTCTCTCCTGGCGACTAAATGACAAATGCGCCCTCTACGCTACGTGCCATTGACGGCATTATTGTTGCTAGCACGAAAGATAACAATCAATCATGAAGGAGTTTCCCTGGCAGGTGTCAATCTCCCGTTTTCCCGCGTTGTCCCTGCGTCTATATTTAATCTAATTTTAAGGGTCAGGGACAGAGAGCAAATCCCCTCGTTTTCCTTAGCTCTCGAGCGCTGTCCAAAGCTGACCAAGTATGCACAACGCAACACCCATAACCCTCTCTCCATCCCAAATCACCGTGGCTGAGACTTTTTTCTTTATTTCCAGGCCTGTTCCAGATGTGTTGTAAGTGTAATTCTAATATTTGCGCGAGAATTGCGTCTAATTTTGTTTAAAAAGGGGGAAATGTTTTGATGGTACTGGGTCTTTACGCTCGCTGCACTTTCAAATGCAATTGTAGATCGAACTCAGCCTTGTCACGTTGAGCCAGAGTGAGTTTCTAACATCCAGGACGTGGCTGTCTACTCCGGACAGATTGCATCCAATCACCCCGAGGGAATTTAGCTAATGTCTCTGTCCAGGGCCAGGATGCGCGGAGAGAAAAATAAATCAAGCCCCACAAACACAGAACAGGGCTTATTAAGGTACTTCACAGTGTACAGAGATGGGCGGACTGAGACTTATCCATGTGTACCACAACGAGCTACATATGGGAGTACTCCCACGTGTTGCAAACTTTAATTAACCTGCTGTTAGGTCGTCTCTTAAATTCCCCCTGAATTACACTCAATCTTCAGTCATCACTACACGTTTGGAAAGTCAGTCCAATTTTGATGTTGGTTAAAGACGTAGAATGTTTCAGGCCTTTCGCAATAACTGGCATGTGTGGACATTCCATTTCCCCGGACGACAATTCTTTTAAAAATGTACGAAATGATGAAGATGATGGCCTACAGGATCATTTCATTTTGCCCAGTACACCAATATATATTTCTAAATACTTCATGATACAAAAACACCTTGCGACCACGTCTCCAAGTCTCTGAGATGCAGTGATTAATTTAAACAAGGCTCGAAAAACTATTTCTATTTTATTTTCTGCTTGCAGAATGGCTCGTCCTGTGGACTCGTTTTGCAGCAGTGGCAGTAAGTAAAAGGTTCGTGACGTGCTTATTAGTGGTGCTTTGATTCTGCATGAGTGGACGGTGAAGGCCGATCATTAGAAAGTTTATCCAAAAAATCTCTCAGTCTGAATGAACATGAGCCCTGTAAGAAGCTCCATCTCCAGTTATGGAAATACTGCGGTTTCCTTTGCAGGAAAAAGGACATGAAATGGCGGACGGGTTTCTGCATGGGGCCTGTAGTAGCCTATTGAGAATGTGGTCTAATTATTGTGTAACTAGATATGAATATTACGACTGTCATTAACTGAGAAGTGTAAAACATACTTTGTACTTTTTGGCCAAAGTCGTGGACATTTGGTATCATGTAAAATCATATTTGTGATCTGATTAAGGTAACAGAGGGGTTAATAGACGGGTGGACATGTGTGTTTTGGGGGGTATTCTTGCACATATTTTTAAAAGCAGGGGAGGGAGAGGGGTTGGGGCTACAACAGCGGAGAGGCCGGCTGAACAGATTTTCCTTCACGCCTGATCGAGTTCTCAAGAGCCGAGCCGCGTGTAAAGAGAACGGTAGCACCTGGCCAGACCGACGCTCTGCTTCTCCTTTTATTGAGAGTGCGATAAGCGCGGCCAAGCCGTGCAGTTTCCAGCGTTCACCTGAAGAACACTGTGGGGTTGCAGGGTTTCACGGCTCTTTAATGGTGCTTACTCCAAATAATGGTCTGCCATGGCCCATGTGTCCTACCTGCGGCCTTTTAAGAGACTCCCAAAGACACCAACTTCCTGGGAGACTTGCAAAAACGTGGTTGCGTGGGTCCATTACACACACACACACACAGACACACACACACACACACACACACACACAAACACAAACACAAACACTTTACAGTATATTACCTTGTCAGGTGTTTGTCCTAAGTTTTGACGTGCACACACACATTGTAGTTTTCTGAATCCCTGAACATCTGAATGGTTTTGACAAATTCGAACCTTAGGACCAAACCGTCCTTCCCGACACAAAAAACTCTGAATAAATAAACACAACGACAAAAATGAACAAATACACATTTTGTAAGTTTATTGTGTTTATTGTGTAATTTGTAAGCATATACAACTTATGCTAAACCTTTTTTTACGTTAATGTTTACAAACAATTTATGCACAAGCGAGTTACTAACGATTATACCGATTACAATGTATATCTCAAACTACAAAATTGTGTGCGCCTGTGTAAAAAAAAAAAAGGGGGTGGGGGTAATTTGGAGCCTAGTTACAGTACTATTGTCTGTATCCCACCTGGCTGGAGTTTGACTTTCTGCCTGAATGCGTTTTGTCAATATGAAGATTGCGCACACCTGATCAATATTTGCTGTATTATATAAGACAAACCAGCAAGAGGTAGCTGTCGCAAGGCTGAGGACGTGCTTTCTAATGTGTATTTATCATTCAGACGACAAGGACAATGTAAAATGGTCATTTAGATTTCTATATTACTGTGCAACTAAGCACTGAATTCGCACCACCAACCGAACGGGGGAAACCATTGCTTTTCTCATAATGGACACTAACTAATCCAGTCAATTTGTGGGTCTTCTGGATCTCTGGAGTTTCTTTTCGTTAGTTTGTTTATTTTTTCGAATTAAGACTATCACATATAATATCACAATGACTCAAAGTTCAGTGAAATATGCGACAAGTCTACTATAGCCTACACTGGCCAAAGCGCATGTAGGCTGTGCACCGCATGGAACTTCACTTGTCCGACAAGGGAAGTGTTTTCCAGTGTGACGTCGCCCTGTCGCTCTGACCAATCAGTGCCTAGATTGAGGCTGATATTAAGAGAAAGTTAGGGGTTAGACACACAACGCTTTTTTTCAGTCGCATTGTCATTTCAACCGAGAGAGGGGTTCCAAAAGTGACAAAAGCGGACACATAACCTGAGTTCAAATCATTTATGGGTGAAAGAAGCTTTGGTATCAACGGGATATAACAGCAGAAGCGTGTGATAAGCCAGGTAAGTGATTTTTAAACAAACAGTTATCTGGTTTTCCTCACAGACATTAGTGATGGCACTCTCCGCTCAGAGCTGCGTCCTGAAGTACGGGGAAGGTGTGCTTTGACTGGCTTGCAAACAGGAACCCAAGCTTGCATTATGGTGTAATGCCTTGGTCTGCCTTCTGTCGCGCTCGCTTTTATTTCTCTGCCTAATGTTATCCTGCCAAACTCTAAAGAGCTATGCTGCGCACCAGTAGGCTATTTAGACATCATTACAACCCTCAGAACTGGGGTCTCTATCCATCATTATTCCAAAGGTGGAATAATATTGTCCTTCTGACTTGATGTAGATAGGCTGCGGTACATCTTGGAATACTGACAAAACATTTAAGGTTTTGTTTTTATTATTTGGTATTTGTTTCACAAAAGTGAACGTCAATTTAGAGTAGGTTATCTACGTTAGTTAGAAAACAAAACATTCTTCTTCTTCTTCTTCTTCTTCTTCTTCTTCTTCTTCTTATTATTATTATTATTATTATTATTATTATTATTATTATTATGATTTGTATTGTCAATACTGAGAATACTACTACTACTAATAATAATAATCATAATAATTATTATTAGCCTTATACTTCCTCATTTTCATTTTACTATTGCTGTATATGGATGCACTCATTTTGGTGGAAACATTGCGCAAAGTCAAGTCATCAGGCAGTGGGTTTACTGAATGTTTTACTTTTTGAGCATGTCTCTAAAAGACGTTAATTAAGCACGTTTCTTTTAGCTACATCATTCTATCAAAATAAAAGCACCACATTTTGTAAAATATAAACATATTAACACATGATTGACATAATTGAAATGAGGCTATATGCTTGTGTAAAACATGTTACCTATCTCTGTCGCTTAAAGCAATGCAAACAGGTTTTCCAGTATAGGCCCTATATCCTGCATATTCAGCCTCTGCTGACATTGGCCATTCCCTGGAATATTGCAGTGCCAGAACTATAAACGCGTTTAGATGTAAACCATAGCTTGCATGCTGCCTGTGAACAAGTGTAATAGCTATCCAAAAAACTCCAGATATAGGCCAACTTTGGCAATTCCCCACCTTTGAAGGGATAGCATTTTTAGTCATTTGCAATAAGGAAACTATACCATTTAAAATGACAGTTAAAAAGGCATGGCGCATGAACATGAATAACATCTATGGTGTAGTTCGGTGTATAGTCTAGACTAATACCCATCATAAAATATATGCTCTAAAGACTCATATTTAAACACTGAAGTAATCTAAACATTGACTAAACCTCCAGTAGTTGGCTTGTAATGACTGGGCAGGACTGTCAATAGGGTTTTTTTGTTTCAATCGATTGGTATCTTAAATAACCTATTTCTAAGCTGTTTAAACTAGTTTTTTAATGGGGCTTCGTTTGACAAAAAATTAATCAATGCACTACTGCAACCAAGTAGGCTAGCCTAGGCTTGGCACTAATTATTTTCAAAGCATTTTTGGTAAAACATTTTAAAAGAATGCCCTGTGTGAAAATAGACTATGCCAAACCATATGTGGATTTTACCCACCGTGTTTGTTCAGTAGGTTCAATTCTTCAGTAGGCTATCTTCACTGCAAGCCATGGGCTCCAGTTTAACATCGCATTTAGCCGGTCTTCTCAAACAAGCTGGCTGTAACACTTTAAGACTTAATTTTAATTATTAATCCGTAAGTATCTACTTGTTATTAGTTGTTCTTCCCTACAACCCGAGAAATCTTAGAAAACTAATATGGCCAGTGCCTTCTGATGTTTTCAAACACCTCCTTCCTCCTTAAACAATGACGTCATGCGCATTCACCCCTTCCCACCCCGTATGATTTTTTTTGTGTTGTTGCTAAAAAGTTTTCTAGAGGGGGCACTAAGAGCACTTTGCCCTCGGGGGAAATAGCGACGAGATTAAGATTTCTTTTCAAGACTCTGAATTAGCTGTTGCTAATCCAAGTCGGGCTAATTGATAGTTTGTAAGGTAATAATATCTAATGCCGGGACACAATAGGATTCCTCCAAAGCAGATAAAACAGACCTGTGGCACTTTCCATGCACGTGTAACTTTCCGACATATATTTTCTTTATCCGCCTAAGAAATCTCATTGCTATTGGTTTTGAGGTGCATGCTGCGTAAGATCATCTTTTTGTTTTTCCTCGTGGTTAAGAAGCCGAATTGAAAAGGAAGGAGTAACGGATTTGAAGAAATCAGTGTCGGGAATATGCGTTGGGGATTGGAAAAAGGCTATGCGTTTCAGTTGTGGATTGTAGAGTAATTCATCTGCGGGAAAGAAGAGAGAAATCAGCAGGTTTGTACAGATAGAAGTTGTGAAGTGGGTGACAAACAGTAAAACAGTTTGAATTGTAAGATACGTGCGCGTGGAATACTCCAAAATGCTCAATTACTGGTTAGTTGGTGCAGCGAATACAATTTGATCATGTAACCTAATAATTATAGTTCCATATTATATTTTCACCTGTCGTCCACACAAAACCCACGGCAGGTGCATTTGGCAAAGAAATGATAACATTTTGGAAAGTGGGCACCATGGACTGGCTGTCGCAGGTTTTAGGGTAGGCGATTATTTTCTAGCTTTTGGGAGTTTTTAACTCCAGTGGTCCAAATGGCCATAGCATTCATGTCTGGGCCACATTGAGTAATTCGGCCCATTTCAGGTGAATAATACCATAGCCTGGCCCCACAGAACCTTGGACTTACCAGCTACAAGCTTCCAATCGTCTTCCCATGAAACTGACAGTAAACATTTGCATAGCATTGAAGTCCTTTTTCTGTGGGTGGAAAAAGGAAGGAGAAAAAAATAAAACTTTCACGTCCGAGGCGCAGTTTCATCCAACATTAGCTAAAGACATCATAAAGTCACAAGTGATGAGATATTTTGCACACGGAGCTTTAGAACACCAAACGCGATAGAGAGACATGCATGAGAACAAATTATTTGAAGAAAACACTGGTTAGTGAGAGCACCGCCGCAGGACTTTGGAGAGCAGTTCTTGACGGTCCGCTCGTCTCATTATCCTTCTCCTATTGAGGCCCCTTTTGAGGCCGCCGTAGACTCTTTGGCAGTGTCGTTTGTCTCCTCATTGTGGCACAGTTAGGAATGCAATGCTTGTCAGGGGCTCTCATTCACCTTCTAGATAGTTTATTGATGAGCTTTGACTTTTAGCACTTTTCACATGTCAAGGGAAGTCAAGTGTATGCCACCACGACTTAATTTTATGCTCTGAGCGTTCCAAAAACACCCAGCACCCCCTTCTGCACCCCTTTCTTTTGTTACCCCCCCTGCATTTTCTTTGCTTTAGTTTATCTCAACGCATCTCACAGTCCCAACTCTATAGCCGAGCTGCTTCTTTGGAGAATCCCGCTGGAACCACCGGGAGCCGAGGCTGGTGTGTGCCTGAAAAACTCGAATGCAGGCGCGGCATGATCGCTTAGCAGTGCACTGAGGTGTGTGCTAATGGTTGTGCATTCAAAACAAGCCGGTCAAAAGCAGCATGGTCGTGGATGCAAAGATTACTTTCAACGTGTAGCCTAACTTGGGAAAGATTTTCAAAAAACGAGATGGTTTTGCTGTTCTATAGCAAAGTTGTAAAAGTTAGTGTAGCCTATCGAGTGTGGCCATGATAAGGTGATACCCCAAAAACACCAATGTCAACAAAGGCACGTGGAGATTGTTTGCGATTGTTTTAGCGAGTACACTAGAGGCCATTTGGGAGTGCTCTTAATGCACTAAGCAAACAGGTCGGCTTTCACAATCCCCACTCACGGGCCTTGTACTGGCACGTCAGTTCATCTGAAGAGCACATCACTAAACACTTAAAATATGAAATGAGTTGGGCTACTGACAGGATATTCATATCCCTTTTTAAAGTCTAGCTCGCAGGTTCATAGGACTTTGCTGGAAGCCATTTATAGTATTTTAGTAGGTATAAAACAAATATTTAATACTAAATTAATACAGGGTAATTAAACAGATTAAATGTGTATGACAAGCAATACACTCCAAGCACAAGGGAAGCCCACAATGAATTTGATAACGTGGCTCATTCGTTCCCAGTGCGCCATCCACCTTTTTAAAATAAACACCATTGGTTTAGTGGTAGAAAATCTCATGGGCAAACAGATTCTATCGGTGAGAAAGGGTTAACCTATTCAATACGCATTCAAGCAGTTCTGTAACTTTGCAATAGGCAATATTGTGTGTGTGTGTGTGTGTGTGTGTGTGTGTGTGTGTGTGTGTGTGTGTGTGTGTGTGTGTGTGGAAACAGAGAGAGAGAGAGAGAGAGAGAGAAGGCAGGAGGCGAGGTGAATTTGCATGTGTGGGCTGATTAGTGGGTTTGAGGAGCGCCTCTCTCTGGCTCAGCCCCGTTTCCCGCTATGGCGCGAGGCGCACAGGGAAGTGTTTTGCTGGGAGGTGATGACAGAGGTCAGACTTCGCTAATGGGCCAGTGAAGAGCCGTGGAGGCGAGACCAGGAACACATACATTAATACACTTGTACCATCACCAATCGGCATAGGTGTGTTTTCTCTTCTTCCCCCACTTCCTCCTCTTTCGTTCACTTTCTCTAGTCCTCCCTCTCTCTCTCCCTCCCTCGCTCCCTCCCTCGCTCGCTCACTCACTCACTCACTCACTCACACGCGAGCGCACATCCTCGGTCACTCGGCTTCTCTGACATCTCCGCTCACTGTCAATCTTTGTTTCTTTCGCAGGGATTGCCCCTCGCCATCGAAACCCTTTGGAAAATTTATTTTTTTGCCTGAAATCACAAAGGGTATTTTTATACAAAAAAGAAGAACTACTGGGTGAATAATACCAAGAAGGAATTCGGCGGCGGAGCAGGATGCCTCAGAAAGGTGAGTGTTGTGGTAGTGTCCCTACTAAAAGTTTTGTTTACGCGTTGCCAAAAGCAGTGCACCAGCTAGTCTTCTTACTGTTCTGTTAAAAGGGTTAATACACGAAGCAGTGCTATTGTTACTGAAATATAACCGATACAATACATTTATTATTATTATTATTATTATTATTATTATTATTATTATTATTATTATTATGTGGCATTTATTGCGCTCTTTAAATTGACAGTGGACATAGAGGTGCTGGGAGTAACAAGCCACCTATAAGCACAAATAGTCTTGTGGGAGTTTCTTGCAAGAGTTGGAAACATCAATTTTTCCTGCCCAGTTTTAACCCGCTATGTTCGCTGTTTTTTACAAGACGTTGTTGGTGTTTGTAAAATGCTTGGTGCTTATTTATGTTAGCAAGAAGTAAAAAAGTCACGTTAGGCCTAGACTGTGTTTAGTGTGGAGAATGGGGACGCAATGACCCGTTGAGGAAAGGTGTCAGTTTGAATCATCCGAGCGATTCAACCGAGCGCCTTCTCTAAAAATGCAGTGGGAGCTCACAAGACCTCGTTAGTTTTCAGAGGTTTTTGCATGCACGCAAAGGAAAATGAAATATAGATTGCTCGTGTATTTTAAAATTATCCCCTCTATTATTATAAATGACAAACATGTGCTTGCAGCCCAAACCTCGCGGTATTACAGGCCAACATTAAATGTTAGTCACATAATTGTATGACTAAATAATATTTCATTTAGATATATCTCGCCTATCCAAACGTGGTTCTGCATAAACTGCGAAAAAAATATGCTGGAATCTCTCAACCGGAAAAGTTTTAGCACTGTTGACAATTGCTTCCTATGCAGTTAGATGGGGATAAACGCCAAATAAATTGAACACTAAGCTATGACTTAATAAAAGATAACACTAAGATGATTACTGCATGTAAATGACACTGTGCTCGTAAGTTCCTACGGCGCTATTGTGTAGATACAGATGTATGTATGCATATGAATGTTGTTACTGCAGGATACTCTGTCCTGAATAAGCATGTTTAATTAAGGCGATTGTAGTTAGGGATTAGAGAGGGAAAAGAAATGCAGATTAGACCCAGTTAAATACAACAACATCGACCGAGTTTGGTACCAAGAATAAATAATTAACCGCTACACCAATAGAGGCGAAAGCACAGCTAGGGAAATGCTCAACTTTTGAAGAAGGCCTGCTGTGGACCATTTACAGTCTCCACTGAAAGCAGTCCGTGTTTACTGTACAAAACTGTGCAAAAGTAGCCTACATTTATTATGTTACTTATTATTATGCCTATGCAATGTATTATTGTTATTATTATTATTAGTAGTATTATTATTATTATTATTAGTTGTAGTAGTAGTACTACTACTAGGCCTACTAGTAGTAGTATAAAAAAGCAATTTCTAAGTTATTCATCGTTATAAGATAATGGTTACATTTGTATATCTAATCTACCAATAGACCTAAACTTTTACTCAAAATAAGTACATGTACTTACTTTTCCAAAACGATTTTTGTAAATAATTAGCCTACATCGGACACGCTATATAAATTACATTTGAGGTTTCCAGAGTGAGAAGAGGAACATTTTCTACTGGGTAGATTTTTCAGTGCTGAGAGAGAAAATGAAAGTCCAGACTCCTTCACTGGCCCCCTTTTTAAGCAATGTCACTGAATAGGTCCTTTATTGCGATTGTCTTTTTCCAATTGAGCTCCCTACTGAGCTGTTGTATCTTTTTTACAACCCCTAACAACTCACACCAGTTACACAATTACCTCCAGATATTTATAACGCGAAATTACTTTTCTATTTCCCCAAACGTTACAAACAAAAACCACATTGGTGTGCGGGCACCAGGTCACGGCCATCACTGTGACAGTGATGCTGGTGTGGGTGGGTGTATGCTCGGAGCTGCTTGGGGGTTGGGTGCCCTCCGCTCTTTGTATCCCCGGAGTTGTTGGTACGTTTAGTGGGAGGCTGTGTTGCTAGTTAGGGAGGCCGAGGTTTGCACGCCGGGTTGGGGGACAGCGGCAGAAAGGGCCGCATTGTTGAGCTCCAGCAGGCTTTGTTGGCCTGCCTTCACCCCCTCCCGTTCCCACTTTTTCGAAGCACTGAGGCGAAGTAGACAGCGTGTGTCACTGTACTGTTGAAGAGAAGATCTAAGGAGCAAGGGGATCCAGTAAAAAAGTTTGCAAACCGCGAGAAATAAAAACGTTAGATGGCATTGTGAAAGATTACACGCGGAACGACATTAATATACAAACACAAAAACACAAATTAATTAGACATGTAGTATGAATCCACAACTACTGGCAGGCTTAAATAGACCAACGTAATGAGAATGACTTAAGCCTGTAAGATGGCTAAATTAATGAAAAAAAAAAAAACGTAAACAGCTCGAAAATCCTAATTTGTGCAAATAGCCTTTGATAGCATAGGATTAAAGTTGTACAGGGTATAGTCTACTAATTTACTCTTTTGCTTTGTCCTAGGAAGGCATTAAGTAGTCAGCCGCAGATGAGGGGCTAAATTGTATAAAAGCGGACAGTCAACTCTGTTTCCAGGCAAGTTGAAATCTGCACGGAGAAAAAAAAAGAAATGATATATAAAACCATTATATTTTGTCACCTTGGTGTTGGAACATCAAACCACCATGCGCATTTTCTTTCGAATTTCAGAAAAAAAAACCCCACATCAAAACCAACAACAACATGGAAATAAGTGTCTTATTAAAACGGCAATCATTTGACAGAAATAGAAGTGCCCAAGGGATGCTCAGAATTAATCCGTGTCTTCTGTGTTGCTTATAGAATACCACAATCAAGCCACGTGGGAGTCTGGTGTGGCGTCGATGATGCAGAACAGTAAGTGCATTTACATAAATATAGTTTGTTTGCCATCACATCTGCAGTCAAGAAGGTGTCGCACACACTGCCAGATGCCCATGTTATTACCTAAATATGCAGCAGTGTCCATCTATCCATGCCGGGTTGAGCAGAGCAGACATTGTTTTTAGCATGAGTGAGATAAAGGGGGGTGTTTGAATACTTCTCACACTGGTCTTTAGTAGACTAGTGCCTTTTCTGACATGACTGAGATGCTTGTACTTGAATTTTATTTTGTGTAAGTTCCTTTTATGAACCACCGTGCCCAGACAGATGCCGCGCTAGAGGTGGCCGACAGGTTTAGCAGTGGCCTGTAGGCCTTTCGCACCAACATTTGCATGAGTAAATCCTCTATTTGTATTACATAAACAGCTAACCTTTGGCCTATCTGTAGACCTGTACATAGGCTGTCTATACAAGGTGCAAGTGGAGAAAAATACACAGAATTGCTCGTCTTGTTTATTCAGCACCATCCACTGACACGTACAACGCGCAAGCAACATGCGCGTATATTCAAATGGAGAAAGAGGCAATGGGGGTATTTTGTTTCTGCTTGACTTGATATTAAATAATTGCAGGGCTGTCTGCATTACCGTTGGCAATGGCTGCCAAATCGCATAACTGATAAGCGCTGCAGAGAGGGGGCCAGTGCAGAAAATATGGGCAATGTTCGTTATTTCACATAGACAGTTTCCAGGACTTGCGGCAGTCCCTGAGAAATATCACTGATATAAAAAGGAGCGAAGATGAGAAATATAATATACAACTATGTGATCTAATCATAATTAGTATGTTGGTAGTTGTGCAAGGGGAAGGGAAGTATGTGTGAAGCTGTTATATTAAAAACTTTGATAAAATAACCATATATATTTTTCTCTTGCTGCTGGACAAGAGGTGTATGACGTCTGTGATGAAGGTGTGTGAAATTATTTACTTGTGTTGTGCTATGGTTACGTTATTCCGCCCTGCCAGTGCAATGTTTAGCACAACACACACACACACACACACACACACACACACACACACACACACACACACACACACACACACACACACACACAGCTGCTTCATTGAATTTTCATAGTCTCCCTTTTTTTCTTTGCTGAAAATACGCTGGATTTCTCAGTGTTCTGTGTGAAGGTCAATCAAAACAAAACACTGGCCGTCCACCTCCTTATCTGCCTTGAATGGCTGTTAAAAAGAGGGTGCAATATTAGGACGTGTGGTTTCTGGTGCGAGTTGTCGTGGAGATATCAGTCGGATGAGGCCCTGGGTTTGTCTAAAGGTCGCGGCGGGTTCCCCGCGCTTTGTGTTCTTAACTCCTGGGTGTATATGGTGGGGAGCATCCAAATTGTCGACATATGTTTTCCCATTAGCCGACGAGCAATAAAATACAAGTCGCATAATGATCGCCACCGGGCAGCATCCAGAGCGCACACCGTTGGGAATTACAAAATGATTAAGGCTTGACCTTTTGTGCTCTGGAATTTTATGGGTTATTTTTTATATGACATTTTTATCCATCTCGTAGATTTATTTTAAATAGAATAAATAAACGAGCCGAGTTCAAGGCCAATAAACCTTAAACGCAGCTGTACTTATGCGCAAGAGCCTGTTTAATCCACTTAATCCTGGCATTACAGGAGATAGAGAGGATGATAATGGATTTGCTATTATTCTGGACCTTGTTTAAGTAAGATTATTACACATTATGTTGTGGTGACTGTAAACTACATTCCTTTTCCACTGGTCATTGGTTAATTTTTTGCTTAAGCTGCAGCCTGGTAAAAAAAGTCCTAATGCTATATGGTAAAGGCAATACAGCCTACTACCATGTGTTACAACCCACAACCTGAACTCAACGGGGCTGTAGCGGCTGTAGGGTTTGTTGCCAAATACAAACAAGAGGGAAAAAACACTGTATGTCAGTTTTAATATGTTAAGAATCACGCGCGCTCACGTCCTCGTGCCCGCGCATAGCCCTTAGCTACCTTAAAATGAAGCCTCCCTTGAAGGGTAAACTAGTAGAGTCCAATTTTATCTGAGTGATATCAAAATGCAGGCAGAAAGGGTCGTTTTATCATGCTACTATTTGTCGTGACGATGCGTTTTTCAAAAGCAGAGCAGTGTCATAAAGTGACATGCCTGCCACAAGTGTTCCAACTGATCTTTTCAATTAGCCTTCCATGCATGATCCGAGGCGACTTCCGCCTATTTCCAGAAATTAAGCTCAAACTTGACGTGCAGCTAGCTTTATTTTAAAGACAAATGTCAGGCAGGCTCATCATATTTTCCCCCTCTTCTATATTTGGAGCTTATTTATTGCTAAGGAGCTGGCGCTCCCAGAGTCAAACTAACGGTGGGCGTCAGTGGGGAAGGGAGAGAGCACGGAGACGCAGGCACTCCGGGGAGGCTTCGCTTTGATTCGGTTCAAGGCTTGGTGGCTCATCGCTTTCACTCATTGGACTTTGTTATCGCTGCGAGATCCAAATAATTAGGTACACAATTAATTGCTAATTAATAACTTCTATTTTCAATTGCAGTGCTTATGGAGTTGCCTTCGTGTAGGTTATTACCTTGTTATTGCAGATGTTTTTGGTGAAATTGTAGATGTTTTCAAGTTCAGCTGTATTTTTTTAACATTTAAAAGAATATACTACATGTTTGTGTATTGACAGTGGTTGATGTTGTGAGTATCATTTTTGAAATTGCTGTGGATTTACGGATGTTTACACGAATAATACGTGATCAGTAGTGTATAAGCATTTATTGAAAGCAGAGAGAAACATGGCATGATTTTGAGACGAAAAGGTGCTTTGAAAATGACTTCTATTTGTGGCAAGCTCTATGTATCCGTGTATGCTATATCTTTATAACTTTAAAGTCATTTAACTGTTAAAACTATTAATGTGTATTATTTTGTTTTGCATGCATCAACAACATTGTGTATCATTTGTATCTGCATATCGCCGACTATTTAGATATAGTGTGGAACCATGCTTCTCAATTCTGGTTGCTGATATTATTGCGATGTATTCGAGTGACTGACTTTGCCGACAATGTTTCCTTGTCTGTGTCTAGGTCACAGCGGCGTAAACCAACTCGGTGGTGTATTTGTTAACGGAAGACCGTTGCCGGACTCAACCAGACAGAAAATCGTTGAGCTTGCTCACAGCGGTGCTCGGCCGTGCGATATCTCCAGGATCCTGCAGGTAACCTTTTGTTTTTATAACCTCTTTCACGACCAAGTTTGTGCAGCCAACTCATACTGAATACCTGTAGGAAATATCAAGAACCGGAATACCAAAATTGCCAATTTGATCCCAAAACAAAAGAAAGAAAACTGAAAGGTGTGCTCTGATGTTGGGCATCACTGACAACAGGCATACCAGTGACAACTTTGCCACCACTGTTGACACCGCCCAATGTCCCTAACAATATTGGACGTTTTTATAAAACGGTATAACTTGATAACTCTTTGGAATTATATCATAGCTCACAGGTTATGTTAGCTTAAGGTATATTTTCTGTGTTATAGATGCATGTTGATGCAAAAGTCCAAGTGCTGGACAATGAACACGTAAGCTTATCATTGTTTGACGCATACTTCAAAATTTCGCAGTTGTCTTAAATAATGTATGTGAATTGTGCCTATTGTTTTCTATCCAGGTGTCGAATGGGTGCGTGAGTAAGATCCTTGGCAGATATTATGAGACTGGCTCCATCAGACCACGGGCGATTGGAGGCAGCAAGCCGCGGGTAGCAACGCCAGAAGTGGTCGGTAAAATCGCACAGTACAAAAGGGAGTGTCCCTCAATTTTCGCCTGGGAAATTCGCGACAGACTACTGTCAGAGGGCGTGTGCACCAACGATAATATACCTAGCGTAAGTTCACAGACTGGGAGCTATTTACATTGGCTAATTTAATTTACCACCTGAAATGATTTCACACTAGATGACCATTGATCCATGCTGTATTGTTTGGATTGCCCTAAGCGCACTATAGCCTATAAACGCATCGATTATATCATACTATCAACAGATAATAATAATAATAATAATAATAATAATAATAATAATAATAATAATAATAATAATAATAATAATAATAATACAGTTGTTAAAATAATTTATATTACAGTGTACATTACTATGTATTATTATTATATTATTATTATTGTTATTATTATTATGTATTTTATTTTTCTTGATGAATTAATGATGGGGAGACATTCATATGAAGCGTTGAGCCTAAAGGTGCTTTTGCTGCTGTCTTTCAGGTGTCGTCGATAAACAGAGTCCTTCGCAACCTGGCTAGCGAAAAGCAACAGATGGGTGCAGATGGCATGTACGACAAGCTGAGAATGCTCAACGGGCAGACGGGCACGTGGGGAACTCGCCCGGGGTGGTACCCTGGAACTTCTGTACCTGGGCAACCAAATCAAGGTTAGCCTTAATAATAAAGTTACAATCTATTGTTATTATTATTATTATTATTATTATTATTATTATTATTATTATTATTCAAAACAAATCTATTTTCTATTAGTTCACATCAGACTTTGGCTGTAGGCTTTACAGATAATATTGTAATATTCTAAGCTTTCTATTATTCTTTAATTTCCAACTGAATTGACTCCATTTATTTGATGACAGTAACGATAAAGTTTATTGATTGGAGCTGCAGTGTTGGGTGTAAACATTAAAAATAAAAAAGTTTGCCGATGTTGCCAACGGTTTGTAGGCCTAAGCCCTGATGGCGCAAGATTACAGATCAAACACAGTTGGTCCATTAGTGCTGGATCCTCACTTCGCAGTCCAATTAATCTCTAATTAATCATCCATCTCAATACCGCCTCTGTCTTTGCCGAGGACTTGCGTGACTACTGTCCATCTTTTCAGAGTAGGTGTCTATGCAGAAACCCGGCCCAGCAGCACCCCTAACCCCTACCCCCCGGCCCCAGACACCCCTCTCATGCGCCCCCACCACTGGAAGATAAAGCACAGAACCCGTGTGTGCGGCATCTCGGCACAAAGGACTGCTTCTGTCTCACGCAAGAATTTGTGATGGGAACAGCTCTGTCGCAATGCAACTGCTCATTAGAGATCGTTTAGTCTCTCATTAATACAACATGCACAGGCGTCTACTTGGACGAGACAGCTGGAGAGTAAATGTGCACCGGAGACCACTGGACACAGCACTGCACAGTGCGCCAATTGCACGCGTCGGTTTTAGAGCAACAAAATATTTAAAACAATAGGCCATTTTCCATCTATTAACATAAAACGTGCTGTGACTAGACAACAAACTTCAAGTTAACAAAACTACTGCCCTAGAGTGAATAACTAACTTGTTAATCAACTGTTTAAAATTGGACGCTACCATGGCCATTTGAATTATTTTATAAATATGTCAGCAAATCATTGCTTGGATATTAAACGTAAATATTACCAATAATTTAAGCAGAACAGGGTAGTCCAATCTAAATTAGGTTAATAATTCATTCCTCTTAGACTGAGATCATTCACTGCATGTAGCGGCTTCCACCAGTTACTTTGGGGGTTAAATAGGCCTACCGTGCAAGGCAACTTTTACGATTGACATGGGGGCCTATCAGTCTAGCAGTCCATTTGCCTCACAAGCATACGGCAGGGTTCTGTCTCATGGGGAAACAAATATGGTCCCCATCTGACAACTGCCACGGAAGTGAAAAATATAAAGGATAGTTGGGAAGAGGTATCTCAGCGACCGAGGAGAAACCTCCCCGACTGTTTCCATTCTTTAGCACATTTCTCTACACGGTTCCGAAATCCGTCTATAGAAATTGAACACATTCTTTTAATTGCACTCTCAGAATGTTTTCATCCACTCTCCGAAGCTGAAAGGTGCCGCAATTGGTTCTATCGTCCGCTGTGTTTTCCGCCTGACTGATTGAGACACAGTGATACCAAAGAATGGTTTTATTTCCAAGTCCCTTACTGAAAGAAAAAAAGAAAACAAATACCAGTTGAAGCACTAGTAGTGTGGTATACGCGTAGACTAATAGGACTCACTACTTTTACCGGATTAGCCTTAAAAGTGAGTCCTTTGAGACAAACCCACACAAGACAACTTAATTGCAGACCATGAGTAATACCTGCTTTTTAAGCGCCTGTAGTCAGTATGCGCTTTATAGTCACAAATCTCTGACATTGGAGGACGTAATTATTTAACGACGTTTAGAGAGGACTTTGCAATTATTTCTGTCAGTGAGTGGAACTGATATTTTGTAACTACATGCGAATGTGTATAATTATGTTTCTTTGTAAACAAAACATGCAGAAATAAACTTAATCACAACATGCATTAATTCCATGCAGATTACTTCGTCTCAAGTGACCAGATTTCTTGAAACAAATACATTAGCGACAAGACAAGTACAGGAGCGCACGAACATATCTGGCATATCTCAAAGTAATTGTGCACACTCTTAAAATAAGTCCATTTCAGAACATCTATACAGCCCTTTCATGCTGGGGTTTTTTTCACCAACCCCTTGGGTTTTTCAGATGAAGATACAGCTTAACTCCAAAGTGGCATGTAACGGGACGGCCCAGGAGACTTTGATTAATGACGCAAGTGCGTAGAGGTTAACACAGTGAACTAAAAGCTGGGCTGACTGGATCCCTCGTGTTAAACAATGCCGAGCAATGCACGCCTTGAGAGAATCCTTTTGTCGACGCCTCCAATTGTGTACACTCGAGGATTCTGCCCACGAAAACGTTGGCAGGTCATCTCCGTTCAAACTTTAATGGTTTCCCCTTATTCTCGCTGCATTGTGTCGCGCTGAAAAGCAGCTCTTTCTATTCAAGTGTTGGTGGTCATCTCAATGGCTTCACGAATACCCATATGGTGAATGGTATTGAAGAATCGCTGTAGTTTGGGACGCAGAGAAGGTTTAGATTTCTAAACATTGCTGAGTCTGAAAAGGTCGCATCACATCTCGACACATTTCTCTTAACCCTTTGAGCTGAGTCTTTATTGTTGAGTGCCGATAAAGGATCAGAGAGACTTCTTCACAACAAACACTATTTTCCCACATTAACTCATTATTTGACAGGACTTAGAAACAATAGCCTAAATCATATTCGAATGCAGTTTACATGCATTCATGGGCTACATAATAAAAATAGAAACCAATTTAAACCAAAAAACATACTCCTGACCTACTATTCTCTCTCTGGTCTTACAGATGGCTGTCCACAACAAGATGGCACAGGAGAAAACACAAACTCCATCAGCTCCAATGGGGAGGACTCAGACGAAACCCAGTTGCGACTGCAGTTGAAGAGGAAGTTGCAGAGGAATCGGACATCATTTACGCAAGAGCAGATCGAAGCCCTGGAAAAAGGTAACCTCCTAACACTCACCTAGAATAACAGTTAAACACTAGACACAGACTTCATTTCCCGTACATGTTATCCATGTACTTTTATGAAAAATAACAGTATTTCACAATTTTGTTCCCAGAATTTGAAAGAACTCATTACCCAGATGTTTTCGCAAGGGAAAGATTGGCAGCCAAAATCGATTTACCAGAGGCAAGAATACAGGTGAGTGATAAAGCATCGGTTTTCATAATACAAAGTTTTCTGTTCAGTATGTCAATACCCACATGCCTGAACACATGAAGTGGATAGTAAAGCATCTTCAGTGTTCTGACAAGCAGTCAGTCTGGTGGCGTTGTCAGAACGACCCCCCCAATAATCATATCCCACGTCACTTTACCTGCTCTTACCTTTATCCCAAACTTACAGCCTTGATGGTGAGGCATATTTAGTGTTTTGACGACTGGTTCTGTGGTCCGTCGGCAGGTGTGGTTCTCCAACAGGAGAGCAAAGTGGAGGCGGGAAGAGAAGCTGCGGAACCAGCGGCGACAGGCCAGCAACCCCTCCAACCACATCCCCATCAGCAGCAGCTTCAACACCAGCGTCTACCAGGCCATCCCGCAACCCACAACACCAGGTAGCTCACCATCCTGTGTAGCACACCCACAACAGCACATCCACTTAACTGAAGTTCCTATAGGCTACTAGCAAATGTTACTGAATCTGTGGACAGAGTTGGGGTTACATCAGCCATTGTGATCTTGCATGAGTCAGTCATTCAAACCAAACTGGACTAGTGAACATGGAAATACTAGAGGATTATGATAATCAAACATTTCAAATAGGCCACTTCAGAATGCAAACATTGCCAAATGGATGTTAGTTGAAATGACAATCTCACAAGATTCTCTGTTGTCTTTGTAGTGTCTTTCACGTCAGGGTCCATGTTGGGCAGACCAGACACAGCCCTCACAAACACGTACAGCGGACTGCCTCCCATGCCCAGTTTCACAATGGCCAACAACCTGCCTATGCAAGTAAGTCCTCCACTGGCAACTGCCTTTCCTGTACTGTTTAGCACACAGTGTTTGTGTTGTGTGTGAGCCTTCTGTCCTTAAATGTGTTGTGATACCAGAGACAGGTTAGCACAAAGACAAACTAGCCTTCACTGAAGAGTTGCATCACCAAGCCAATGCTATAGTCAAGTCAGTCATCAATCTTTTGCATTTGGGGAAAGCTCGCTAGCTCCTAGCTTTAGCATACACACTTAGCATAAAAAATAAAGCACTGATAAGCTTAAGGCAGCTCATTTTTTGTAAGCTAACACAGCTGATTGGTTATGGGAGACAGCCGTATGCTAGCACCTACCCAGCGGCTAACTGCTGTGTTTTTTGTTTGTAGCCCAGCCAGACATCCTCCTACTCCTGCATGCTGCCCACGAGTCCGTCTGTGAATGGGCGGAGCTACGAAACGTACACACCCCCTCATATGCAAGCGCACATGAACAGCCAATCAATGACCACTTCTGGTACCACCTCAACAGGTAGGCCGCAAAAAGACACTCTTGTTTACCTAGCTTGGTGATGATAGTGAAATGTCACTACCATTTTTTTCTTTAATGCTATCATGCATTCTAATTAGGCAGGGTCTTTTTAACACGTCATACATCTGTCTCAAGTTAATGTCATATTCCCTCCATGAATTGTAGAATAGTGTGTACATGTGTGTCACATCATGCATTTCCTACCTGGTATGATCATGCATGTTCATTTCTAGTTTCATCATTGTTATCTACTTACCCTTATGTGTTCTGAACTATTATATTTTTCTGATTTTATCTGTTTGTTCTGACTTTACACCATCTGATGTAAACATTAAATACCATTCATTTACTTAAGAATTTTTAGTTATACTTACAGCAACCATTTATTACATCTTCAAACCCATTTTTTGAATTAGAAACAAAATGTATATTTTTTCATGACATCCAATACATAGATTTTGTTGTGCTAAAACTTAAATGAGCAGCATTTGTGTAATGAAGTGTACATCTGTTGTGGCCTGTAATGCAGAGATTATTTTTAAAAATATCACAAGGGAAGGAAATAAAGACGACAAATATGCTAGCCCAAGTGTTTATTGGAGAATGACAACACTGAGCTTGCAACTGTAATGAGTGTATTTACAATGCTGCCTGTTGTCGGAGCCATCAATAATGTTCAAATCAAAAATCTTAAAAATAATGAAAAAAGCACAAAAGAAAACACAAAGACATACATTTAATTCTTAATGCAACATGTCCTGAGATTATGCGACTGAAAGCAATGCGCTGTGGAGTAGTGGCTGACCATCTCTTCTCTTCTCTCTTCTTCTCCCTCTTTCCTCGACTCGTCCCCTCTCTTCTCCTCTCTTCTCCACTCCTCTCTTCTCTGGCTTCCTTTCCTCTTTCTCTGCAGGACTTATCTCCCCAGGAGTATCTGTCCCAGTCCAAGTTCCCGGCAGCGAGCCTGACATGTCTCAGTACTGGTCAAGACTACAGTAAGGAGAAGAGCTATTTCACCCTCTGACTCTCCTAACGAGGCCTCCGAGGCATGGCCCTGCTCTCTCTCCAGCAGTGTTCTGTGTACATGTCAGCATGCACGCACACACACACACACACACACACACACACACACACACACACACACACACACACACACTCATATACACATACACATACACATTACACACAGACAATGGGGAAGAAGGACCTGCAGAGGACAAAATTCGTTTTGGGATTGTGCGCTCCTCTGTGACTTTTTGGAGTTGTGTAAACTTGAAGAGGAAAAAAAAACAAAGGCAAAACAGAGGAAAAAAAGTACTTGGACTGCCTTTCATGGAGCAGAGCAAACAAACAAACAGACTAAATCAAGCATACCAACATTTTTTTTCTCCATTTTCCATCTTTTTTGGTGTACTTCTGTAGTTCCATTTGTATGTCATGACATAAACATGAGAACAACAACTCTGGATGGACAGATGAATGGACGGATGGACGGATGGACATAGCCGGGAAACCTCCTCGGTCTTTCGCTAACTTAAACTGTCTGGAACCCAGAGCGATTGTTCCGTTGTGGCTTGTCAGCATGCCTATATCAAGAACCTCTGCCAGACTCTTGCACAGACGCATATCGCCCCAGTTCAACTGGAGGGACAGACACTGTTTGTATGCCCATCTATCTTTTAACTGGATAAAAAAAAGAAAGAAAAAAAAGTTGGCAAAAGTATGTCCCCATTTAAACCTACTGTTATGGGCTTTTGTCCTTATCGCTGGTTGCATACAAAAAGACTGTGTACTTTAAGGACCGTGACATTGTCGAGTAATATCATTTTGCTTTGGGGTAATAACAAGCTCAAGTGCAAGTGCGAAAGTTGTGTTGGGTAAAGTGAGTCTGGGTAGACGCTCTGCACTGAGCAATAACTACTGAGAGAAAAACATAACGTGCGAAGCGGGGAAAGGTTGCTCAATAGTAAACTGGCATTGATATAATCCAACTTGTTTATGTCCAATTGTAAGTATTTGTCTTCCCTAGGAATCTCCCTAAATAATTTCTACAATAAAAGTTACTTTCATTTGTATTGCCCCCAGAATATTCTATACATTTTATACAAATTTTCATGCATTGTAAAAAAAAACAACCTTTCTTTAGGTAAGGTACAAGTCGTCTCTTAGATATAGTTGTATTATAGTGTCCTGCTGTCAAATAATTTTGTGAAACTAGAAATATTTAATTCCTATAATTATGATTACAAATGCTTGACAGAGTTTTAAACATAAGTGTTTGGCAGTTGTTTACAAGTACATATCAGAATTAACCATTGTTGATTGTAAAAACAGACCAAAGCCTTTGTATTTCATCTCTTACACGACATTTTTTTTTGTTTTTATATATATATTTGTCTTGTGTTGCAAGCATTTTTGTAAGCATTTGTTTTACATTCTATTACAATGGCTTCGAGTACATTTTTGGCTGCCGATTAATCCCGCAGTCCTTTATTTATAATGGAAGACCATGTCTATCATGCTTTTGCGTTCTGCATTTTTGATGTGTGTACCTGGGGCAAGGGGTGCGTCAGGGGCTTCTTCTGTGTCAGTTCCATGCTTTGGAGAAAGAAAAGGTCTTACACTGTCTCTCAAAAATATTTCAATTTTAATTTTATTTCAAATGGAGCTTTCTAAATGTATTTTGTGAAAAATATAAAAAAAAACATTTTGTACAGTACAAAAAAAAGTGTCTTGATAAGAGCTCTCTTTTAAACATGGCAAGTGTCTCCACATGAATATTCAGTTTTTTTTGTCATTGGTTGAAGTATTTTGAACGGGACCCCCTTTCGAAGTGATCTAATAGCTCTCTGAAAAGCCTCAACAACACAGACACAAGTGAGATGTGTCCAAAAGCCCACCTTATAACCACAAAAACCCCTCCACACACAAAGGCACCAACCGACTCCATGCAATACAAGCACTACAAAAAACACCAACACAATGGAAAGGCCAAACCATTCACCAGCGCAGGGCCTTGTTTTGGTGGAGTTACGATGGTTTTCAAAAAGGAGGAGGAGGAGGGATGGAGAGAGAGAGCGAGAGTGAGAGAGAGAGCGAGGGAGAGGGAGGGAGGGAAGGAGAGGGGGGGCGGAGAGGGATAAAGCAGTCTGTGCCCTGGGCGAGTTGGGGGAGCGATGGAGCGATTGTGTGGCAGAATGAGTTATTTTGCTTCACTTGCTGTCCCAGCAGGGGGGGAGGGGAAGGGGGAGGAAAGGGGAGAGCATCAAGCTCTGGGCCAGGCCCGGGTCAGGTGTAGGCTCACAGCACTGAAGGATTGTGGGATTGTTCACAACTCTTTCCTCTTAGAAACAGAGAGCATAGAGAAGAGTGAGTGTGTGTGTGAGTGTGTGTGTGTTAGAGAGATAGATAGATAGAGAGAGAGAGAGAGAGAGAGAGAGAGAGAGAATGAGAAGAGAGAGAGAGAAAGAGAGAGACAAAATGTTCATCTGCTGTACATTCACTGTGTCATTTGCAGCCTTGCTTTATGGACTTCATATTCTAGACTGACGACAAGCAGTAGGGTGTATGTATAGCAATATGATACAGACAGGCACTGACACTGACAAACACTGTTACTACTATTTATCAGCAGGCACCTGTAGTGGCTCCTAAAATGTCATGTTGGTCCAACCTACGAGGTAAACAGCACAGAGAGATAGGCTGGGCAGGATCCTGCTTAATGAAAGTGACATGTACAAACACAGAGTAGGATCAGATTAAACAGTAAAAGTCAACAGTATTATTATTGGCTTACTTGTAACTTTGCTTGGTGTACAGCACGGACTGTTCATGTTTCTTTGCTGTCAAATGATACACTTAAACCTGATGCACAACATATTTACAATTTATCTGGTTTAATAGAGAAAACTTCAGTTGACCAGGAAAGGTCAACACTCACACACTGAAGTGCTGTCAAGCTTTTAAACATGAGAAAGTCTGTTGAGTTCAGTCCACTGGGCTGTGGAAGTCAATAATATGTTTGTTTTTAGATTTTTCCGTTGGTAAAAAACTGGCATCAAGCCTCACAGATGGAATTAATCGGATGCTCCGCATTCATAAGAGGCAAAGAATGTGGAAGGACACTGTTTAAGGAACACTCACATAATCCAAACTGCCAACAAAACACTCACTCCACAAATAGCAGCGCAGTGCCGAGGGCATTATTAAAAAGATTCCTGCAGGTGTGAGGTGACAACCAAACATGACAATCTAGGTGAAAAGGCAAAGCGGTGTATCTATCAAATGTGATGGTATGCTGCCCTCCCTTTGCCACGTCACCATACAGGCAGGATATGTTCCTGCCCGCGTCGACTGACGCTGGCTGACGATATCAGACTGGTGATTGCGTAAACCAACTCAGCGTGACAAACACAAAATGGAAATGCTCCGATAACCCAGGCACAGGTTGTTGCTGTGTCAGTGTGTCGCCGTGTTTATGTGTGGGGGTGTGCTTAGGTGCATATGTCAATCTTTCCAGTGACTCTATGCTATAATTACCCATGAGTACAACTTTGGATTCTGAGTTATTCTTAACTGTGCTGACAGATAGATCGACAGGCCGGCCGACTGACTGACAGAGAGCCAGGTAAAAAAGTAACAGCTAAAATTAAAAAAATATATAATAAAAAAAAATATATATACACACATACATAAATAACAATAATAATAATTACAGTAAAGAGTTAAAAGAAGAACATACCCATATACACACACACACACACACACACACTAGCAGCAGAAATCAAATACAGAAGACAAACTAGCAGGCCATTTGCAAATTAGGGTCTCCCCTCCCGGGCCGTCTGAAACATGCAAAGGGGTCTCTCTGACAGCACATCATGTCACTCATAACACTGCACGCCCCTCCCTCCTCTGCACTCAGCAACACCCCAGCCCACCCCTCCCCCTCATTCCACTGGGACTGGGATGTGCTTCTAATCCCCTGTGCAGACCTACAGGTAATAATGTTCACGTAAGGAGGTGAGCATAAATATGATTAGGGAGTAGTAGTCGTTGATGAATATTTACTTTAGTTAATTCACACTGTAGGGGGCTCTGGTGGGTCTGACTCATTCACGACCATAATCATTCATTACCGCAACGAATTAAGTGGTACTTAGCATTAAATTGGAGCACTTTGCCAAGTGAATGATGGACAGTTCCAAACAACTGTGACAAATTGAGGTGTATTACTCTTTTTGTGTGTTATGTGTTACTCTACACAAATGAAATGGCACGCACCACAGTGTCAGTCCTGTGGGAGCTTGCAGGCAAAAATATAAAACTTTGAAATAGTAACATAGTCGTCGTGTCACTATGCTGCACACAGTCTAGTCCAAACTACATGGAGAGGCTGAAAGGTGTGTGTGTGTGTGTGTGTGTGTGTGTGTGTGTGTGTGTGTGTGTGTGTGTGTGTGTGTGTGTTACAAAACACAAGAGGACAAGGCAAACCCTGACCCAGGCCCGGGTAAAGCATCAAAGCCCCATCTCTCCACTACATGAGGCAGGGATGACGTGGATGGATGTGGTGCATATGGACAGAGGAAGCAGAAGCATGGGCCTTTTCTGCCTGACGGGCGCGCCTCTAGTGTCTCCGCTACTAAACAAGACCAGCGAGACTACAAGCCTGGACCTGACACTCGCCAGCAAACACGTACTCTTCACCGCCACCAGGGCACAAACTGGGTCTGTTAGTCAGCGCTCATCATCGTGGCTTCACAGAGCAAAAACAGCAGCTCTGAAGACGGTGTCACAGTTAAAAAAGAGGATTCCATTTTCAGGCGGTATGAGATGGACTGTCTGACATGCACAATGTGCCTCTCTCTCTCAGACATTCACATTCAGGAAGACGACTGGTTTGATATCTACTTTCTTAAAGTCAGTTGTACAGAAGTTGCACAGAAGCTAATGAGGATGGATACAAATGTTTGCAATCGAAAAAAAAAAGAGATGGCAGCTGTTAAGTCCATTAAAGCCAGCGTCTGTATACAGGGCCCTTTGCATCTGTTTTTTTTTTCTTTTCCTTTTTCGTACATAGATTTATGTAACTAGAGCCATGAATAATGCATAGCTGACAGTATTTTCACATAATGAATATCCCCCCCCCTACAAGTCACTGGAATTCATGTCATATAACGTCTGAGTAAGAACAACAGGCAGGCGTGGGTACCCAAACAAACATATACACTTTAATTTACTTTGTGTACTACTTTGGCGTGTGCCCAGGGCAAAAGATGCAATCTAAAGGCTTGATGCATTAGGTCAATGCTGCGTTTGACTCCACTCTATGCCTTTTTAATGTACACCCAAGATTGCATACAGCACACAGACTGTGTATAAGAATTTTAATGACAAAACAGTGCAGAGAAGAAAGGTAAATGAAAGAGAAGGAAAAACGAAAGCAAGAGAGAGAGAGATAGAGAGAGAGAAAAAGAGAGAGAGAGAGAGAGCGCCCTATTGAAATAACTTTGCAGTCTTACATCATGTGGATGCTCCAAACGAACCAGCCCATCCACAGCAGTGTTTGACCTAATTTGCTCCTGCAGGCCTGTCAAAGCAGCAAGGCCTGGGTGGACCACTGATGACCAATGAAATCCCAGCCTGCCCCTCTCCCTCTCCCTCTCTTCTCTTCCCCTCTCACCTACATATGCATACACACACAGGCACCCGGGCTGGCCTGGGCCCTTCATCCAAGTTATGGAAATAACATTACAGTGGCTGTCTGAGAACACACACACACACACACACACACACACACACAGTGGTGCCTGGGGGCTCTTAAGGAGGTCTTGCATAATGAATGCTGCTTAATAAAAACATGCCTTCTGCCGTCACCTATGATCTAACCGTTGTGACAGCGAGGCATCCCTGAGCACGTGCCTTACTCCTCCTACAAACAAGACCAAGAGATCCTGCAAAAATAATGCACACATGGGCCAATGAAACAACACACAGATGCTTGCAAAAAAATAAAAGTTTATTTTGTTTACATCAGCAGTAACAAAGCGTGTAGGATAGAAGAGTGCCTGAGTGTAGTCAGAGTGTTAGAGTTGCACCTGTGGGCACTGCCTGTGGGTGATGAGGGGAGGGAGCATGAGACTGCCCCGGGTCTGCTGAAGGGGT
>CM059280.1:19922782-19955282 GCA_030347295.1 Setipinna tenuifilis | reverse complement strand
TCATGTTGTGTAGCAAATATCATACACGTTGATTTACAATTAAAAATGGAACAGAGGCACTGGAACCTCAATTTTCTGATGGAGCCAATAACGTATTTAGGATAATCAAAAATGGGGCTTGCAATGCAAAGTATGACTTATACCTACAAACCTACAGCTATTAAAGCATTTAGAAGGTGCTCCATCAGTTCAATTACATCTCTTACTTTCTGAGAATATTTTCAGTCCTCAAGATATTCAATCTTCGATCTTTAATATCTTAACTTACTGCAGAATGGAACCTCACAATTCACACAATTTGGAGCAAAAACAAAAAAATCTGACTGCCTTGTGAAATTCTAACCCTTCTTATTTTGGAACAAAAGCGGACACAAATCTCCACCTTCCTCCTCTATTGTGCTTCCTGAAAGGTGCGTAATCTGAGCCTGATCCCTGGGCTTGCCCTCGGTGTAAACCCTCCAGTCTCTGGGCAGCTCACCCCACCTTCCCCACACCACAGCAGCACACAGGCTCAGGCCTCCCTCAGGCTCTCCCAAAGCCCTGCAAACCCCAAATGCCAATTCTGTCCTCCACACCACACTGATGATCTCCTCCACTTGAGACTAAAATGGCTATATGAGGGTTGATCTACAGCACTGAGAAAGCCCTTGAGGGAACAACAATGCCTCTTCTCAAAGGGGGTTATTAATGTACTTAGTTCAGGTTGTAAGAACTTAAAGTAGATCTCATTGTTATGCTGTAGTTCTCTTTTGGGACACTGACATGCCACCAATCACAGACTTCATAGAGGATATCAGCAATTGGCATGGCCATCAAAGTAAAGTCCCTCTCCAAGCTAAATCGCAGGTCTAAGGACCACATCTGACTAACTCTACACTCTTAAGACCGATTGAGTAGACAGACAGACATTTTAAATATTCAATAAAGACATTTTGAACACTTAAAATAAATTAACATATTTGGGCGGAGCTATTGCTTTGATAGGCTAGCAGTTTCTGCCCCTTCTGAGCAAGGAGCAATAAGAACACACTGGTTTGTGAGTGGGTCCAATGGCAGCCTTTCATGGAGGTCCCGCCCACTTGCTGTGTAGTGCTAAAGGTCACGAGGAGCCCGTGTCACCTGACTGGCAGGGCTGAGCCCACGAGACTTCCTGGAGACGCACCGTCACACCGGAGGAGGATGCGTCTACGGCACACACCAAAATGCATCTGACAGGTCAAACAAAGACTAAAGGATGATCCAGCTTCTACCACTGCCTTGTCTCTCCCCCTCGGAGTAATATTTTTCACCCTCAGTTTCCATATGCTTGACTTGAGCTTAATGTGGAGGAAAGAAACTTGAATTTCTAATTATGCAGGTCTTAACAGGACCTTTTTTGCGTAGCTATGAGATATTTCTACATTGCAGGTTTTACAGATGTATGAGCAATAATTAAATGTCATCTGACTAGTCTATTACTTGTCAGCACTTTGGAAAAAAAACATTCTTTACACTATTCATGTAATAAGCAAATACATAAATTAAATGTAAAAAAAAAAACATACAAAACAAAATGGTGGCACAGGACAAGTCCGTTGTATGTCAAACACTTATGAGAAGGAATAACTCAAACTGGCACACTCCACACATGTTGAATAAAGGGCCACTTAGATGCCTCACAGTGCTGGCTGGCTGGCTGGAGGGATGCGAGAGGACCGTTATGGCCAGGCCCTGACGGCCGCTGCTTTGAGGATGACTATCACTTTCATCACCCGGCCCCTCCCAGCGCCCCTACGCCCCTGCAGCAGCACATTGTCCAGTGCAGTCAGCATCTGCGGAGGGGTTTGCTGGGAGTGGAGGTCAGAAAGGGCCTCGCCTGGGACTGTCCATCCAGTCTCCTCTGCAGCCTTTGGGAGTGTGATGTAGAACGAGAGGTCCAGAGGGGTTTGGGAGTGGTGAGTATAAGTGTGTGTGTGTGTGTGTGTGTGTGTGTGTGTGTGTGTGTGTGTGTGTGTGTGTGTGTGTGTGTGAGACAGAGAGAGAGTGAAAGTGAGTGTGTGTGTGTGTGTGTGTGTGTGTGTGTGTGTGTGTGTGTGTGTGTGTATGAGTGTGAGTGTGAGTGTATGAGTGTGTATGAGTGTGTGTGTTGTGTGTATGCATGAGTGTGTGTGTGTGTGTGTGTGTGTTCTGGTGAAGAAGGGGGGGCGGGTGGCTTTGGGTGTATATAGGCCCTGAGGAGAAGTTGCTCGGCCAGCCGGCGTCACAGAGGCGAGAGATGCTGCCCCAGGGTCGGTCGTGGCCCGAGGAGGTTGCGAGGCGCAGAGGACAAGCATGTGTAAGTGGCGCTTTCACATCCGATAGGTCGCACTGAGAGGCTACGGCCACATACGTTATGACAGCACAGCAACCACACAAGCACTGCCCGTGAAGCCCCTACGTTTCAGCTTTTTTAGCTATTACTGTTAAAAAGCACAGTGCAGACCTCTGGATAACACTTTAACCATTGTCTTTGTCACCATCTTCTTTCTCAAGTGTTTCACACTGGTGCCAAAAAATCAATGGTATAAGGTATTAGGAAATCTCCATTAGTATTTGAAAAACAGACTGTGGAAATCTGGGAGCCTAGTGACACCAACTCCACCAGCTGTATCTCAGCTGAAATAGTGACTTTCTGCAAGTCCACAGAAAGTCACAAAATCAGTATGCTGGAACAGACCAGCCAAGTGACGATCAGTAATCTGACAGCTCTTAAGTGTGTAGGTACATTAATAAAACAAGTAATGAGGCAATTACCAATGAGTCTGGGTAACAACCTCAGACATGAATTTAAAATAATGTTTATTAATAGTGTAATATAATGTTTAATTATGGTTAGGACATACAATGCAAAATATTGTGGGACTATAAGCAATACTACATTGTAGCATATACATATAGTACTATAAACCATTAAAAAGGGCTGTGTTGACATGACAATGACATTTCAAACTGTGCTATATCTATGGCTGTGTTATATCACAGCCTTCTGTGTTACACAGTCGACAAGCAAACCAGTAGAAAACACCCCCCATCCAGTACTCACTGTAGTCGTTAATGCAGTAGCTACACAAGCACTGACCCCACAAAATCACAAAAAATCACATTTTTTTGTTCTCATGGATGTTTAATTCATGATTATTTCTTGAGTGCATGTAGTGCTCCTGTCACATGACACACTGGTATCCACAACAAGCTAGTCACAGAGCCAGACAGGCTCTATGCTCTATGTGCAGTACCCCCCCCCCCCACACCGTTGTATGCACCAAACTAATGGGGTTCATGCACAGTTTAAAACTGTACTGTTTAAGGCAGCTGAGGTGAGGTCAGCCATGGGTTACTGTGCCAACTTGCTGGGAAACCCCAGGCAGACATAGCGATGGGGGGTGGTGTACATCTCTCTGTCTCTTTGGTGTGTATGTGTGGGTCACATCAGAGTCAAAACTACTACAAGGTCTGTGTGGGGGCGTAATTCTCTTGAAACAGGGGAGTAAAGTGAGATGTAGTCATAACTGAAAAGGGACATTCTGTTCTTTTTTTTACCCTTATTGACAATTTAACTCTCAGTGGCTGAGACTATGGGTAAGTTGGTGGACAGACACAACAATCATGAAGCCACCCTCTTAAGATCTTTCTTCACTGTGCCCAGTCTATATGCACATGTGCATGTGTGTATGTGGTAATGCTAGGTGTGCGTGTGCATGTGCATGTCTATGTGTGTGTAAGTGTTTATTTGTGTGTCTGTGCATGTGTGTGTGCGTGTGCCTGCTTTTGTGAGTGGGAGGTGTGTTTGTTATATGTGCGTGTGTGCTGTTTAGCTGACTCTCTGAGCCTCCCACCCTTCTCTCCCTGCTACTATGCCTGCCAGGCCAAAGGCTGGCTGTGGAGATGACAGTGCTGGGAGTTAGGGGCTAAATCACCCAGAGTCAAACAGCCTTCACGCCTGGCTTCCATGCCAGTCATTAGCCGCCTTCAGACTATCGGGCCAAAACTGGCCCAACACGAGTGTACCACATTCAGTCCTTTTTAGCCTGTGGCGCCCAGGCAAGCAGCACCAAGCTCACCCTCTGCAATGCCTTACAGTGAGGGCAAGACTACTGGGGAAGTAGGCTTTTCTCTGGTTCCACTGACAAAAGATCTGGTGGAGAACATAAGAGGAGAAAGAAGATGGAAACTTTCCTCTACCTGCAGCTTGACACACATGGCAAGTTAAAGCTACAACTGCCAGCAATGCTCTTCCACTTCCTCAATGAAAGAGCATGAGATATCTTTACAAAATGAATCCCAAAATGCTTAGTGGTATCTGAAATGGGAAATAAAAATGTTCTTGCGTGTTTGTGTAGGGGTGTGGGTGTGTGTGTGTGTGTGTATGTGTGTGTGTGGCTGTGAGAACACAGAGGTTTTAGTGTGTGTTTAAGTGTCTGTCTTTGGCCTAATGAATTGGTGCCATCCATCACAGGTTGTTACTGCCCACACTAGAAAAAAAAAAAAAAAGAGCGCTCGGCACAAGAGGACAACACTCCAGTGGACAAAGCCCTGGCGCACAAGGTACTCCATGCAAGGACGCTGAAAGCAGTTGCCCGTGGTAACCCCCATAAAAAGAGCAGGCATGCTGCACTCAGCCCCTGGGTCCTGCAGACTGCAACCATTTGCAGCACAAAGATGGCGGTGGCAGTACGAGGCTAAGATTAGTCAAATATTTAACTGAATGGGATTGGAGCAAATGAGTTTGGCTTGAAGCACATGGGCTACCTATGTTGGTCGCTACTCACTGTAAGGCACACAACGTTCTGGACATGTCTCCTCCAGTATTCAACTGATGGTGGCATTACAAGGGCTTCTAAAAAGGGTGACTGTATAATGCCACTCAGACATACTACTTTTGGACAAACTGTATTATCTGTAAAGGGCTACACATTTTGGAAATATTTACCACTTACATTAAGAGAGCACCCTACTTACCACCAGAATCTACAAATGATAGTTAAATCTGCTGAACTACTCCATCTGGCCTCTTCCAAATGAAACTGACTGAATGGAACATAGTCTGGTTAGCTTTATGTCCGCTTAACTTTCGAGGGAGTTAGCATACATATAAAACTCTTCCATTCCTTCGTTGGTGTCCCCCTAGGCACGTACATCCCAGTCAGAGTTGGGTGGAACAGGAACAGAGTGGGCATGGCCACCTTTAGGGTCTGGAGGAAGGGAGGCAGGATGTCAAATGCGATAGCGCGTCACCTCACCCACCTTGTCAGAAATTTCACATCCCCCCTATTTTACCTTCATCCCCAAGGTCTTGGGATCCACAGGAAACCTGTCTCATCACATTTGTTTGGAGAGTTTTTTTTGTCTTTTATTTTTGGGATAGCTGCAGAGTCCATTTCTTTAACTGTTTTGGGTAAATGTTAGCGTCCCTTTTTGTGCCCAAACACATTTAACATTATTGTAGAAAATAAACAGGTCCCAACAAGCCATTAAGAAACAGAAGCAAATTGATAGAGGAAATCCCCCATCAGATTAACATGTTATTTCACATATTTATCTGTCCCTTGAGGGAGTAGCTAGCTTCACCAGAACGTAGCCTGAGCAGCTGTGGGAAACAAAACAACAGCTCTCGTTCTGGTGAGTCAGGACGGCTGGTTGTTTACGCAGTGGGAGCAGTTGGAGAGGAGGTGGGCTGAAGGTGAGTGGTGATGTTTTTGGGATGTAGGCATCACCTCAGGTGCTGTACTTCTGTCAGGCAGGGTTTAGCTTAGCGAAAGCGTCCACAGAAAAAAAACATTTGTGTGCATTTTTGGCATTGTGCAAGCCAACCCAAGACAGCCTGATCATGGTGTTCAAAAGCGTTACATCTCAATAGACTTTTGTGTATTTTTGTAAAATTGTATTAACAGTCAATGCAGCTGCCAAGCTTTTCATCAAAGACTTTCGCTATAGTTTCATCCCTAATCTGATGTTAGGTGAAGACACAAAAAAAGAACTAGTGACACTATTTTTTTTTTCTGGTTTTGTTTTGTTTCAAAAACTGCCAATGTATATTCATTGTCAACTTCATTTGCATTTCTCACTGGATGAATTGAGCTTTTTGACAAGGGTCAGGAACGGTGCCAGACCCAGAGAAGAGTTGTGGATGTCTGGGTGTGTGTGTGTGTGTGTGTATATATATGTGTGTGTGTGTGTGTGTGAAGGGGGGGGGGCTGTGGAGGCTAAGGCCGGGGCTGGGTGGTGGGATTACAGTTCTGAGGCATCTCTGCAGGAGGCTGCCGAATAGGCTCCAATTACTGCTGGGCGGCCTGTTTCATTTCAGAGGGGAGGGGTGTGGGGAGGGAGAGAGGAGGTGGGGGGAGGGCAGTGGCGGCAAGACTTGCGGACGGGGGTGGGGGGCGGGGGGAGAGAAGAAGTTTCAGGGACTGACCTGACAAGAAGAGAGAGGAGCCATTCAGAACTTCAGCTCAGCCATAAAATGGATCCCCCTTGAGCTTTTTGCATAACAGAGTGTTTATGTCAAGGGCCAGTTCATGTTAATGATGACAACAGATCTAAAGCCCCACTACCAGACAACATGGAACAGGTCCATGCCCCCCCCCCCCCCCCCCCTGGGTCCTCAAAACCTCAACACACGGACGCAAGCTATTAAAAATACACCAAAACAAAACAAAACAAAACAAACAAAATGGTGAAAAATTTAGATATAGATCTCAGAAGTCAACAGTGTGTCTGGTGAAGGCGTGCCTCAATGCCTCCATCCAGAAGGCCAACACTAAGCCCCAGCCTGATAGAGTGACAGCTTCACACAAGGAGGCGGGTGGACAGAGAGAGAGAGGGAGAGAGAGGGAGGGAGAGAGAGAGAGAGAGAGGGAGGGAGAGATAGGGAGAAGGGGGGGAAGGAGCCGAACAAGCCACTTTATTTTAGGTCAGTGGCTTGCTGTGAACTCTGATCCACGACAGAAAAGAGAGAGTAAGCGAGTGAGAGCAAAGAAAAGAAAAGAGGCAGACGAAAAAAGACAACGAAGAAAGACAGCAATAGAGAAAGAGAGAGAAAGAGACAGAGAGAGAGAGAGACAGAGAGAGACAGAGAAAGAGAGAGAGAGAGAGAGGCAGAGAGAGAGGCAGAGAGAGAGAGAAAGGGAAAAAAGCCATGTGCTGGCTACAGTGTAAGCTGTGCAATTGAATTTCACACAATATGAGGCAGCAAATGACATGTAAATTATGAGCCGCGGACTGCTTGCTCCTTCCTGACAGAGTTAAATACTGGAGGTGTAAGTGAAATCATTAGGGGCGCTGCGGAGGGTGGAGGGGGCAGGAAGGAGGGAGGAGAGAGGGAGGAAGGAGGGAGGAGGGAGGGGGGGGGAGGGCGGGAGGAAGGAGGCCGTGGGGGCACACCAGGCTGAAGACACTCAAAGGTCTTTCTCTGGGCTCCAGCCCACAGCCAGCTAGCTAGCCATCCTGGCACACACACACATACACACACACACACACACACACACTTTCCCACTTGCACAAAGTGACATAAGTAGACACACACACATACACACACTTTTCCCACTTGCACAAAGTGTGTGCCACTTGCATGAAGTGACATAAGTATACACACACGTACACACACACACACACACACACACACACACACACACACACACACACACACACACACACACTTTCCCACTTGCACAAAGTGACATAAGTAGGCAGACAGACACACACCCACACACACACCCACACACACATAGACATAGACACAAACCCACACACGTGCGCGCACACACACACCCACACACACAGTCTCTCTCTTACGCCCCTGCCGCTTGTGAGCCACCGCAGTGCGCACACACACACACACACACACACACACACACACACACACACACACACACACACACACCCTCGGCTGGCTGGCACAATGCGAGCGAGGCCCTGCGATTGTGTTTGTCCACCTGGGTATAAAACAGGCACTATGGCGGGCGCTGAGCGGGCCTGCCGTGAGGATGCCACGGCCCTGGGAGGGGGGGTGGGGGGGGCAGCCATGAGTGGATGCACTTCACTGGCCCCTCATTCCCCTCACCAATTACCCCTAAACAAATACACACACACACACACACACTGGCACCAACAATCACACATAGGGCTCAAAGGGAAGAAAGGGGGCGCCCATTTTGGGAGCAATTCGTATGCATATCCAAAGTCCTTTTGGATAATGACAGGGAGGAAAAAGGAGGGGGGGGGGTGAGAGAGAACAAGGAAGAAGGGAAGAAGTCTTTTATGGGAGAGAGAGAGAAAGACAGAGAAAGAGAGAGAGACAGAGAATGAAGGAAACACTATCAAGGCTCGGTTAGACCCCAATTCAGGGAGGAAAAAAGCAGATTTTTCTTGGTACATTTCACCCGGCGCATCAGGGTGTGAGAGTGTGTTGGGAAGCGCTGGGCTTAATTGCCCTAATCCTCCGCGCGTTAAGAATACACTATCTTTGTTTTTAGCCGGCACTTTTATGGGACAATACGCAAATACAACGCAAATGCAACGCATGTACAGCCTATCTAAGAGATGCGTGTGTGTGTGGCAGGGAAGGGGGGGGTGGGCTAGAAAAAGCAGGGCAAAGGTGGATGTACACAGTCATTATCGATGTTGAGAGTGCACTCTTCCCTTCTGTCGCCCCCCCACCGCACCCCCCCCCTCTCTCTCCCTCCCCTTTGACCGCTTTTTCAATCGCTCACACAGTTCGCTCTCTCCATGGGGTACACAAGTGAACAAGCGACCTAAAAGCCCTAGGGCCACACAAGCCCGTCACTTCTCTCTCTCTCTCTCTCTCTGCTCTCCATCTCGCTCTCTGCTCTCCTTATTCCTTCTCTCCTCTCTCTCTCTGCCCCCCACTGCCTCTCTGCCTCTCTTTGCCTCTCGCTCTCTTCATCTCTCTCCTTCTCTCTTTCCCTCCTGCTCTTTCTTTTTCTGATTCTTCTCTCTGTTTGTCTGTCTCTTTCTTTCCTCATCTCCATGCACTAGATGTGTCTGCGGAGGCAAAGAAGAGTCTCCAGGTTTTAGCACAGCTCATTGGCTGGTTCCTGTCCTGTGGTGAAAGCGGCCATGGTGGCAGTAAAGCCTGTGTCCACATTTGGACTGGACTCAGCTCCTATTTTCCCAGTCTCCGAGAGATGAAGGTTAACAGAGAGACAGTCACAGTTGTGACATTATGGAAGGGGAAAACAAACAAGGATTGACAATAATAGGAGCTGGCATCCTCCAGTTCTGTACATCCGTGGTTTGTAATGGTCATTTTCAGGCCAGAAAGAGATTATGTGATTTGTTTTATTTGATATTTGTTTTATAGTGCCCCCTCCACCACCTTACATCCACACATTCAAAAGCCTTGTGGGGGTGTTTGTAGTGAGAGAGTAGGAAACAGAGGAAGAGTTCAGGACTGAGCCTCATCTTCCAAGCACTGCTCTATTAAAGTAGACACACACACACACACACACACACACACACACACACACACACACACAAACACAAACACACCTGGCCAGAGGCCACTCCCATGTCCATCTCACCTGAGCAGCTGGCCCGCCCACTGTGAGTGAGCGCACGCACACACGCACACACACACACGTGCACACACACACACACACACACACACACAGAAAGCGCCACTCCAAAACACACAGTGCGTGGCGCTCCCTCACACCTGTGGGCACACTGCCAGTCTTTAACGGGCACTGGGCGGCCGTAGGGCATCTCTGCGCAAGCACGCTTCAACGGAGCTGACAGCTACAACCCGCCAGGAATGAGCTGGGCCGCATCTCTGCAGAGAGGAATTAACAGTAAACCCAGCACAGCCAGCAGGGTGATCTCTGCTATGAGGAACTAATGGAAGAACCAGCGCAGCCATCAGGGTGGGGGAAAACATCCGCCACATAGTCAGCATACCTGCCTCCACCCCAGCGCTCGGTTTGGAGGATGGAAGGGGCCCCCTCACACACTTTCTCTCAGGGGGCTGGGCAAAAGCCAGACACCCAGGCCTGAGTCTATAAGACAGTAAGACACCGAGATTGAAAATGCTGAAAATTCCCTTGAGGAGGAGGGACGGTGACAAACAAAACTTTAGGTGCTGGCCGGTGAGAGAATGCACTGTGGAGCTTTGGCAGAGCGGTTCTTCCTCACATGCCAGGGAATGAAGGGCAACAATGCAAACTATGTGCCGGAACATCCTCCAGCTCACCGTCTTGTTCTTTCCTTTTGATGGCTTTGCGTGACTCGAGGTGTGAACGACAAAAGAAAGAATGTTATGAATCGGGAGCGGTATGTACCAAACTGGTACTGGAGGGATGCTCAGCCGTATTCGGATCCTCACGCAGAGCAGGCCGATGTGTGACTGTACCTGCTGGATATTATCTTCAGTCTGTTATCCAGAGGTACACAATCAACAGCCAGTCAGTGTCCCATTGTATGGCAAACAATCCTGACAATGCATGAAGACACTACACAGACAGAGGTCAAACAAAGACAACAACAAAAAAAAAAAGTTGTGGATTTAGTCCACCAAGACAAGTCCGCCAACTCCCTCCACCACGTTGACCCGTCAGTGGCCCTTTCTATGGGGGACGTATCTCCAGCCCTGACACGTCTCCTCTCCAGAGCACGCAGGGATTAACCCTGACAACGCCGCGGCTTCAGGGGGCCGACGGGGCCATCCTCGGCTACTCAAAGCATTGCTGAAAGCAGGGCGCGCTGGCTTACATGGACCCTCTGGGGCTTAAGGGCCGGGGTCAGGGGGGAGTCAAACACCCCTAGCTAAAGCAACAGAGTTCGCTCCGCACAGAAGCACAAGATGCTGACTTTGGAAAGTCTCCACTTCACTTTTTGAAGCCTCCTGACGTCTCCACTCCACTTTTAAAAAGCCTGCTGAACTGTTTGTGAAACCACGACAAGCCTTCCGTTTTTTAATTCATTACAGGACATGCAGTACGAATCAATTAGCATTTATCAATTAGCAATCAAACACCATTTATCACAAAAGCAGTGTCTCTAACTCCAACTACACAATTTGATGACTGAATTATGATTTTCCTAAGACACAGCTAATACTTGAAACATTTTTATTTGAGTTTTCCTCGGCGACTCAAAGAATAACACGTGCAGTGGAGACAGCCAGCTATGCTGATCAGCCAACTCCACCCCTCCCATAACTACTGATTAGCACACTAGCCCCAAGTGTCTTTAATTGATTGCTGGCCCACAAGGACCAATCACCCCTAAACCCGCCGAATGAGTAGACATCCCACTGCGGCCATACATTCATAGACGAAAAGGAGGGAGAAAAAAAGACACTATTAATTTGTCCGCTGCCAAAAAATGACTAAATTAACACAGATAGTTTGCTTGTTCCTGGCAAGGTTGCATCAAATTGTTCGCCCACTGCTTCCCTCGGCCCTCTCAAAGGGGAAATTAATTATTTCACATGCGTGCCGGCCCTTTTCACGAGCCAGAGGCTTATTTGCATTGAGGAAAATTCAGCAGAAGTAATTGATGCACTGGCAAAATACTGGCACTGAATGAACCCAATTTTCATTCCAAATTTTCCTCCCCGTCCCCCAGGACTGACTGTATCAGACGAGGCGGTGGGGTGAAAGAAGGAGGAGGAGGAGGAGGAGAAAAAGAAAGACACAAAACAAAAGGTGGGCGGATGTAAATGGCGGATATTGCGGTGAGCGGGACAAAAGGCGCTTTGCTTTTGCCCAGATGTTTGACGTCTCGCCAATGAGGGGAGCGGTTACCTCCCCTGCCTCCTCTTCCTCAAGGGACAGACATGGCCGAAAAATAAATAACGCAGCAGACTGACAGGTGATGTCTTCATCTAAATGTAAGAATTTACATTCCAATTAGAGAGAATTTACATCTTAATCAGGGTTCCGTGTTCATTGCTCTGTTTTTTTTGTGGCTTTTTTTTTTAATTTTACTTTTTGTCCCCCCCCCGCTCCCCACGTTGCTGGTAAGAGGTGGTGCCGGTAACGGTGAACAGGCGCGCTGTGCCCCGTCAACCGGAACGTAAGCGCCAGAAGAAACACCAACGCCCTCTCTTTCTCTCTCACTCTCTCTTTCTCTGTCTCTGTCTCTCACCTCTTTGTCATCTAATAATATTTCTCCATTTAAAACTCGCACGCAGGCACGGAAAAATGATTCCTCGCTTAGAGAGACTGACTCTTTGACAGAATACTAAACAGGATAATCACATCTCGATATAATGGCCTTGTCTTGGATGCAAAATACTCGCTGTTGCCATTTACCACAACCAGCTGGTTTAATGCACACTAAACACACTTATGCAGACCATAAGTGGAAATACACACTCAGTACGGCCATCAACAACCATCTGTGCAGGAATGATTTTTTTTAACTCACAGAAAGGGTTTGGGGTGAACTTTCTTTTTCCATGTTATGTAACAAAGTGTTTGGTGAGGCAGGTTCATTAAAATCAATGTTTCCAAAGCCTTTTTTACCAGGCTACACTTCAGTGCCCATCCACAAGGTTCCACTACATGGCAGTGACATTTTCCTTTAAAAGAAGGTCTATTTCTAGTTTTCAAAAAGAATTCAATTTTTTTATTGAGGAAGGACAAAATGATGGTGAGCAGTGTTAGGTAGCCATGTTTAGCATGAGAGGACAAACAGATAAACGTATTGACCTTGACCAACCTTAACCTCAGTCAAAGCCACATTGGGCCAGTCTTCTAGCACAATCTGAGACACAAATGTGGAGACACAGTTCCACTGTGCTGCAAACCTCACACTCACACCCACAAGCTAACCTGACGCAGAACTGATAAGAAAAGAGCCAGCAATACCTGGTGCCCTACAGGCCAAAGCACAGGCTCCATCATCCATATCAGAGTGCAGCCCTTTTAGCTAAGACACTCTTTTAGCACAGAGGCTTTTAATTCCAAGCCATAATTGTGTCGCGCTAATGAATTTAGCATTGCTGGCCTTCTACATCATCTTCCTTAATAGGGAGCCGCTGATAAGAGGAAAGGCAGCCCCCAGACAGCCTCTGTGAACTAAATAATAGATCTCGGGAAAGGTATAAATCAGTTTAATACACTTCACGCTATTTACGTTCTGCTTAAAGGCCCTCGCGGCCCAGGCCCCCCCGGTTCACGCGCACACACAGAAGCTAAATGACGCATACTTTATTAAATTGATCACTTTAATCACATCCGCCAATCCCTAACCCTTCCTAACACTTAAAAAAAAGGTCAGCGTGTATATTATGTGGAAATGGCTCAATCGCATTTCACTGCGGGTAATTAAGAGGCGACATACGATCTCTATTTCCTTTGTGAGGTGCACTCCGGCAAGGCAAGGCTCGGCAGGGCACGGCGTGTTTGGAAACGCTTTACAGAGCACGAGAACCACAACGATCGAATGTGGCGTATTCGGTGTGGTTTATTCGAGGCTCTGGCTCTGCAGCAGCTCCGGTGAGTGTTTGCGGTTTGTGTGTGTGTATGTGTGTGTGTGTGTGTGTGTGTGTGTGTGTGTGTGTGTGTGACAGGGAGAAGGTGTGAAGACAGGCTTCTAACTCAAGTGGCTCCTTCACTCAGCTGCTGCTTTTGGCTTCAGGCCCAGAGGGCTCTTCAAGGGAAGAGCCTCACCTCCAAAGGCTCAGTGTGGTGAAGGTCCCAGTGTGTGTGTGTGTGTGTGTGTGTGTACATATATGTGTGCACATTTGTGTGTATGTGTATTTGTGTGTGTGTGTGTATGTGCCAATGTTTGTGTGTGTGCATGTCAAAATTGGCAACATGCTAGTTTGCTGCTTGACAACAGAGTAAAGCATGACAGGTTCATCTAATTAAATTAAAGGCAGCTATTCTGAAATACACAGAACAGCACAACACAGAAATAAAGGCAGGTACCTCTGCGGAGGAAAAGCAGACTTCTGCAGGGTTTGAGAGAGAGATAGAGAGCACACACACACAGAGTGACCCAGGATGGACACACCCAGGCCGGGGTGAAGTGGAGGGTGAGTGTGTGAGCTTGGGTGGGGTCAGGTACAGTAGCTATGCTGAGCTAGCGGGCCCAGTGCCAGGCGGCTAGGAAGCACCAGGTGCGCCTCTCATCACCAGACCTGCTGCCAGAGCGCCACGCTCAGTTGCCCTCAGCACGCACACACACACACACTCACACACACACACACACACAGGTACACAAATACGCACACACCCATACGAATATAAGCACACACACACAGGCACAAATATACACACAAAATATAAGGACAGCTATACACACACACACAGGCACACAAATACATATACACGTACACACACACATACACACACACACACACACACACACACACACACAGTGTGCCAGAGATGGCTAATAAAAGACAAAACATACAGAGATGCTAAGGGTACCACTCTTTTTCATAACTTAAGTCCTGCCATTGCTGATAGCATGAAAGAGAGGTAGATAATGAAACAGGGAGAGATTGAGGTAAAATTGGGTGACAGACACAGAGAGAAATAAAGAAGAGAGAGAAAGAGAGACAAAGCGAGAGAGAGAGATAGACAGAGAAAGAGAAAGAGCACTAATGATAAAGAGAAGGGGGGGGGGGTGCACCACTAAAGTCCCAGCGATGGCTCACTAATGTCTGCTCTCATATTCACATCACTCCGCATGCTCTTGTGCTCAGCCTCTCTCTGGCCCAGCACGCACACCGGCCCCCTCGCAGCGCACCCTTCCCTCACCAGCCAAATTTACCCTGGAGACACTCACACACATACTTACACACACACACACACACACACAGACACACACACACACACGCATATACATGCACTCACATTCACACACACACACACACACACAAGCATTAAACACATGCACAGGCAGGCAGGCAGGCACACACACACACACACACACACACACACACACACACAAGCATTACACACATACTTGCCGCACACACACATGCACTGAGCCCTG
Organism: Setipinna tenuifilis; assembly: GCA_030347295.1. Classification (NCBI taxonomy): domain Eukaryota; kingdom Metazoa; phylum Chordata; class Actinopteri; order Clupeiformes; family Engraulidae; genus Setipinna; species Setipinna tenuifilis. The sequence goes on along the minus strand of CM059280.1, from coordinate 19,940,294 downwards.
GTGTATGGGTAGGTCCAAAGTAATGATTCAGCAGTAAATACTTTGGAACTTTATCCACCCGCATTCTCTCTTGTCTTTCTTGCCAACAATGCACCCATGAAATAGAAAACAACACACCTGTGCTTTGTAAACACCTCCATGAAGCCTAGTATGTACAAAAATAGACACAATTTTGCAGGTGTCAAGAGAGAGCTCACTGAGGCTTCTCACAGAATCTGCAACCTTTCCACTTTTTTTCCTCGTTTAATGTCTTCAGGCTGTTAATGGCTATTTAATAATTTGGACCACATCAACCTTTCACACCCAACGACTGACACTCTGCCACAGAACCACAGAAAGGGAAATCGAAATCAACATCATAGAACATTTATAGGCCCTCCTTAACTTTTAAAAAGGAGAAGGATTGAAAGGATGTGTGTGTGTGTGTGTGTGTGTGTGTGTGTGTGTGTGTGTGTGTGTGTGTGTGTGTGTGTGTGTGTGCTGGATTTTCTCTGAAGACAATGAACATTCACACCCTCCTACCTTCAGAGGAAGCGCTTAGCCATGTAAGACCAGCAGATTTATGCATCAGTGGGTGCAATGCAGAGTTAGCTCGCATGCAAACGACACACATCTACAAGTCAGTCAAATGTCAACATCTACAAGTCAAGTCAAATGTAGACAAAACTGTTTAAGACTTGTTTTGAATTACTTAAGACGAGTCGTAAACAGTTTTGTCTACATTTGATTACTGTTTTGTCTATACTGTGCCAATGATGATACAGCCTAGTATCAGAGTCATCGTCCCTGTGAATAATTCCATGTCCTGTATGTCTTCCACATTCTATGTTCTGGATATAGGTACTTTTAGCTTAACCTTTTAATCTTTTTCTTAGAGAGCGCACATATGGGTATGTTTATACCTATTTAAATTGTATATACTGACATACACTGACAGAAAAGGCACTATAATTTCTTTGTATATTACTATGACAATAAAGATTCCTATTTAAATTCGGATTCGTATCCGAGTTTAAACACAAAATGTATTTATTGCTTTTTAGTATGTCTTATGTCTTGTTATTATGTGTGGCATTCACATGGACTTCAAGGAAAGAATTTGATCGTTCAGGGAAACATATTTTCTTTTTACTATTCATATGACAATAAATTTGAACTTAATTTGTGCCAGCCATACTGGAGTTAACCCGACACTGGCCTTTGCCTGTAGCCCAGGGAGGTGGCTAAACGTCCTGAGTCCCAGGCTCTGAGCGAGTGGTGGGCGACCCACCCGTCATTCGGCCGCGAGTCCAGCGACATGAAGGCTCAAATGGGCCAGAAACGCTCGGCGCTGAGGGTGTCCTGACACCGGCGCGCGGGAAGACGGACGAGGAGACGCATGCAGCGAGACATGCCACCACAAATGCCTCTCCAGTGTCGTACGTCCGACGTACAGACGTACATAAAGCCACACCATTCACTCACTTATGAAGATCTACACAGTCATCGTAATGTATTAACAAATACGATAAAACACACTCTTGCCACTTCAAATGCTTACGTTAGACATGTAGGTAGAGTATACTTTAGCAACAACATTAGTAAAGACTAAACAGTGAATAGTGAATTTTATGAATAGTAAATTCTGAGGGCCACAATGAGAGACTGAGTTAAAAGTGTATCTACGTGTGTTTTTGTATGGAGTGTGTGTGTGTGTGTGTGTGTGTGTGTGTGTGTGTGTGTGTGTGAGTGTGTTTGGATTCATGTGTTTGTGTGGGGGTGTGTGTGTGTGTGTGCGTGCTTGTGTGTGTGTGTATGCGTGTGTGTGTGTGTGTGTGTGTAAGGTCTCTGTGGACCCCAGGCACGCTAGGGAGAGGTGAGCTGTCACTAGCCATTAGCATCACCACTGTTGAGATGTGAGGAAAGCGAGCGCAGTGGTGGAGGCAGTGGTAGTGTGTGTGTGTGTGTGTGTGTGTGTGTGTGTGTGTGTGTGTGTGTGTGTGTGTGTGTGTGTATTTGTATGTGTGTGTGCAAATGTAAGTGTGTGTGCCTGTATGTATGTGTATGTGTGTGCGTGTGTGTGTGGGGAGGGGGAGTTCGGCCGTAGCAGCAGTGGTGGTGTTGTATAGGCGTGGGAGGAAGGGGTGGAGCACGTTGTATGCATAAGCGTGAGGGGGAGGGGGAGGGGGAGGAGGGCGAGGGGGTGTGTTCATCTCCCACTCCTCTGCCCGCCTCGCGGGAAAACCTGGCACGCAATTGACCAGCACCTCATCAGAAAATACTAAAAAGACAGAAAAAACACTGCCAACACACACACACACACACACACACACACACACAGACGCACACGCACACACACACACACACACACACACTCTATACAGCATACAAAGTATACAAAAAATACACATACAAAGTATTAAAAAACTGTACTGAAGTACTAAAAATGGCAAATGAATTTTAACGTTAACATTACACAATTTGACAAATTAATATGTTTTCTACTTAAATATTACTTCAATGTAATTCTAATTATTTACTTCTATTCGTTATTAATGTTACTTTATTTCTATGAACAGAAGCTCTAGCCTGTCTGGTAATACCCCCCTAATGTTAAAGTTAGTGTTAGCTGTGGCCATGTGCAGAGAGGCACCTCACACAGAGGGACCCAATGCTAAAAGTTACTAAGAGTCTCAGTGTTTAATATTTTACCAGCACCCTCAGTGGTGGGGAGGGGAGGGGAGAGAGAAATGCAAATAAGGTCCATTAACGTCCCTAGTTAGTCGACAGACTGACAGACAGAAACACACGCCCTAGCACACACACACACACACACACACACACACACACACACACACACACACACACACACACACACACACACACACACACACACACACACACACACACACACACACACCAGCATTCACGCTGTTTCTCTCACACACACACACACACACAGTGTATCTTAACCAAAAGTAAGCTAGGCTTTATGATTAATGCATAACAAAAGGCATAATGGGCTGAAATGAACTCCTCTTTGTCTCTCCTGAGTTTAACAGGCTGATTCGCAGGCTAGAAGTGCTCCCATATTTGGTGTATTATTAATACCGAGCTCTCGCCTTCCTGCCTGCATTTAATAATACATCAGGCATACACGTGTTCACATCTGTAGATATATTACTGTTTTCTTCTGAAACAATACTTCTTAGCAAATAACCACAAAACACAAAATAGCCACACGCTGATGAGCATCTAAGTGGTCAATAAACTAGTCCTGGACCACTGCTTAGTTTAAATTTTATACCCGAAGCTCATAAACAAAAATCTCTATGAAGAAAGGTAGTGTGGGTTTAGCTAGCTTGTACACACACACACACACACACACACATTGTTTTCAATGGTCCATAAAACTGTAAATAATGTAGGCCTCATGCTAGTGTCACTCATGCTGTGGTACTCAGACCTGCACTTACCTGTAAATAATTCAGTTTTTGGCACCTCTGGCTAGAGGCTACATGCATTAGTTCTGAACCTATACTTCACAATTACACTTGGATCTAATGTTAGTGTAACTTATTCTAGGTCCAGCATGTGAGCACTGGCAAACATCAACACCACCACACGGCATTGATGTAGAGTTTTTTTTTAAAGACAACCAGTGGGGCTTTACAGTGAACAGGGATGTCACCAACCAGCACCCATATTCCTATACCCCCCCCCCCACATACACCACATACACACACACACACACACACACACACACACACACACACACACACACACACACACACACTACCATCACTGCAAACCCAGTGCTAAAGCTCCTGCCTCTCACCTCCACACCCACCACCTCCCACCACTCTGATGGGAAAGTTTGTCTAGGCCACAACACTAGCCATCAGCCACTAGCCCTGGTTCACAGACCGGGGTCGCCCCAGAGCGAGGTCGCCACAGCCCCGCCCCCCAGCCCCCAGCCAGACAAAGGCAGGTCATGAAGGCCTCATGAATAATCTATTAACACCAATCGCAACCTGCTCATCCCTCATCATTACACATCTGCAAATGACCTCCATCATCTGGGGCCATTCAGCACCAGAGGAGCCGAGGGGTGAAAGTGACCATAAAATTCATTAGCTTCAGCAACCTGTGTTGGCTAACAGTCAGCTGATTGGTACATTGAGCTCGTTTAAAGGGTTTCCCTTTACAAAAAGGGGCAGGAATACCAGCTCTGACCTCACTAGAGACTCATGAATCCAAAAAGGGGGAGATATGAGTCAAATAAAAGCCACAATCAAGCTCTTCCTCCTTTGATCGGAGAATGTGAGACCAATCAAGCCATAGCCAAACTTGTGGAAAGCCTTTGTTGGACTTCCTTACATGAGGACAAAGGCCATGACATAGGAAAGTAGAATAGCTGGGTCAGATCATACTTTTTTTTTTTGTAATTCACGATTGCCGTTTAAGCTTGACCATTTCACACTATAAGATATTAGAACTACCAATCCTCTACACATCTTGGTAGGGAGACTGCCCACATTACAAGATAATTTGTTATGGTTTCCATTGACTGCTGGAGTCAGGACTCCCAATATTAATTACAAATTTGTGGCAAAATCTAGCTGATATCATATGCCATGAGATGTAATTTGTGTTTAATTTTTTATAGTTTAACACATATGATGCAACACCTAACATCACATTATAACACCTAACAGTGACATGAAGTCTTTTAAAACAGCTTTGTAACTCTTAATGGTAAATTTAACGACTAGGCTGTTTACCGTGTTTCAGTTTAGCAGCTTAGCCCTATTTTGCTAACTCCCTCCATCTCTCCCTCCTCCCCAGAGCGCTGAAAGTGTGGGAAAGTTATTTTTAGCGCAGATGCCGGGACACACAAAGCGGCCGGGCCGTCAGGAGAGAGGAGGGAAGAGAGCGCAGATGAGAAGCCCGCTGTAGAGCTGGGCCCGTCTCTCCCCTCCTGCTCCGGATCAAAATTCCACCTTTGAACCAGCCGACCGCACGCCCTCCGCCAGGCCCAGGTGGGGGAGGGGTGGGGTGAGGTGTGTGTGTGTGTGTGGGGGGGGGGGGTAGTGTGGTGTTAGGGGGTGAAGGAGGGCAACGTAGCTGACGCCTGCACTTCATCAAGAAGCTTCAGGAATCAGGGGACTTCAAAAAAATAATGATAATGACAGTAATAATGACACACACACACACACTCACACAGCAGTATTTACGCTGTGTCAATCAAACACATGCAGAGTGTATCTTAACCAAAAGTAAGCTACACCCACACTCACACCCACCCACAAAAGGTCTTTGCTGTGTTCCAACCTGTATTTTGTTACATTTGGCTAATCCCTGCACTGGCATAATAGGGCTCTTCTGATTTCTGTCAGTTTGTTTCATCTTTCAGATCTTTCCGGAAGTGTTGTAACCGCCGCCAATCCCACTCTGGCCAGAGGAGATGTGCACTGAGCCTGCCTGCCTGCCAGCTAACCCACCCAGCCAGCCAGCGGTGTGCAGAGACGAGTGTACGAGGACGACTTCACAATGTTGTGCTTGGCAGCCCTGTGTCAGTGGGATTCATAAGAGCAATCCCTCTGTGTGGCGGGCATGGACAAGTTTATGTTATGACGTGCTTAACCCCCACCCCCCCACAAAAAAAAAGAGAGAGAGAAAGAAACAGACAGAGAGAGAGAGAGAGAGAGAGAGAGACAGGCAGACAGAGAGACAGACAGACAGACAGACAGACAGAAAGAGTGAGGGATACAGAGAGATGAGTGGGGACCTTAGCTCATAGGCTGTAGGGGCCAGACCCCAGACCCCCAGTCCTTCCCCCTAATCTGGCCTGAATGGTGGCTACGCTTGAGGGAGCAGGAGGCCCTAATGGCAGCTGAGACGTGGCCTGCATGGGTCAAGCACAGCAGCGTTCACCGCTAACCGATTTAGCAGCTCACTTCCACGGCCTGCTTCGGCCAGACAACACAATCCTGCCCCATACCAGAATCAAAGTGATACTTGTTTTTCTGTTGTTGTTGTTGTTTTTTGATGTTCTCTTGTTTATTTTTTGGGACAGCTTTCAGATTGGGTTTGTGGTTTGAACAAAAGAACAAAATGTTTTAAGTTTTGCCAAAGTTAGAAACTTGGTTCTTTGTCACAACATGGGCTACCTTTTGTGTGGGCTTTGAAAAGGACTGTTCACATAAACAATGTGTTTGTCAAAGCTTTTAGTAAAGAAAAGTTAGCTGAATAGTTAGCTGAAAGGCACACTTTGCCAGGAAAATTACTGAAATGCAAACATACACTTTGAATGTATTTTATGTACAGTATAACTTTAAATATCTGTGGGTTTGTGTGTGTGTTTGTTTCTTGTGTGTTTATATTGTATGTGTGTGCCCTTTTTGTGTAGGTCTTTTATAATTAGACTATAAGTCTGTTTGATAAAGTTACACCTCTTGAAGAAGGTAAGGTAATGGCTCTAAAGTGCGCGCTCATGGCTACCTGGAGGCTTCTGGCCATGCTGCTCTTTGACAGACAGGTCCATATTTCACGGCTCTTTAGCTGAATTTGTCAGCGGACCAGACTAGGTGGCCCGTGTCTTCATTTCCCTCCACTGAGGCACTGGCAGCGGAGCAGAGCCAGTGATCCTTGAAGACACACAACGCCACACACAGGCCAGGCCCCTGCACACACTACCTTAGCCCTCTGATGGTGATAGCCCTGTCATTCGGGGCAAACACAAGCACACACACCAGCATGCATACACACACACACACATGCCAGGCCACTGCACACTACCTTAGCCCTCTGATGGTGATAGCTCTGTCATATAGACACACACACAAGAATACACACACACACACACACACACACACACACACACAAGAATACACACACACACACACACACACACACACACACACATACACGTAACTACATGAACACACACAAGCCAGGGCACCGCACACTACCTTAGCCCTCTTCTGATGGTGATAGCTTGTTTTTGTGCTTTTGTATGTGTAAGATCCTTCTGATGGGAATAGTTCTTCCTGTACAAACTTTATAACAGCGTGGTGACCGTGCAGAGTGGATTTGTGTTAGCTATTTGTGTGTGTGCGTGTGTGCGTGTGTGTGTGTGGGCATGTGTGCATGTGGATGATATTTCTAGACCTGTTTCACCTCTACACTTTGACCTTTCTTTCAGTGGAATGGCACAGTGACTTGCCTCTGCACTGCTGGGGCTGACAAATCACAGAATTCAACAGCACACAGCTGCAAGCCAAACCTCCCAAAACTGTTTTGCTCTTGTTTTTATATTTCCCAAGGTCTTTTACAGATGTGAACATCAAAAGATAGCCATGTGAGGCTCTACACAAGTCTAACACTTAACTCAAATACTGTAGTATATTTTTCAAAACCAAATGTCAGCACCTCACCTCAGCACAATAAAACAGAGACCATGGATTTAATAAGCACTTTCGCCATTTCTCTCTGTTTCTATTGGCCGAGCATGTGCAGCAAGCAGCCGCATCACGAGTGACACAGTAACACCAGCAACCTCCAACAATCAGCACTTGAGGGGGTGCGTGATGTTTGGGCTCCTTCTGAAAGTTATCCATTTTGAGGCATGAAATATGGATTGTGTGTGTGCTGCAGCGGCAGCTGCTGCTGACGGTGGTGGTGCTGCTGCTGCTACTGCACCCGTGTGGTGGGTGGAGGCTGGCTGGCTGGCTGGCTGACAAGCGTACTCACCACACCGCCACTGCTGCTGCTATTGCTGCTGCTGTTGCTGCTTAAGTGGAGGCGGTGCTGAATTATGCATGGCCCCTCTGATGTATAGCACCGCACCTTTCACAGGAGCCCCACTACTGAGCGCTGCCCTGGGAACATATCGCGTGACACCCCAGCGAAGATGGTTATTTTGCTCTCTTTCTCTCTCTGTCTCTCTCTGTCACACACACATTCACTCTCATACACACACACACACACACAAGCACGCACACACGCACACCCTCACCCACACACGCACACATTCACACTGTTCCTAGGAACTGCAGAAATAATAGAACCTCCTTTAGCAATTGCCAAGAAAGGATCAATTATTTACTCAGAATCACTTCTGAGCAACATGTAAGACAGATGTATGGAATACTTAATAAATCAACATTAAAACTTTTCTTAGGACAGAGCAAAGCACGAAAGCCTTCAATGTCACTGTTCCGAAAGACTGACTGACAGAGAAAAAAAAACAGACACTGCTCCAAACTAAAGGGATGGCCTGCATCATCTACAGCCAACTACACAGCTGAAGTTTTCTGAGTACATACAGGAAAGGTGCTACTCTCAAAGATGTGTTCTCCAAGACGAGCCACAAAGTCTAATTAAACCTGACCAAATTACCTGGCCTGCATCCTCTAAAGCTAGCTAAAAAGTTAAAGACGTCAACAACACACCCCTGCATGCAGCCTGGAACTGATCTCCACTTTGCTGTTATAGACATGAACTACCACGAATTATCTTGGCATATCTACCCTCTTTGGCCCTCTTTTTACCGCCTTGCTCGCCACTCACATGTTACATCACAAGGTTGCTGGGCATAAAAACCTTTCACTCTAGCCTCTATATGTAATGGAAAACATGAAAATACAGAAAAGCCAGAAAGCACAGATATCATCTTATACTTACTTATATAATTACAGCTGTGGCCCTGAAGTGGTTTGAATTGGCATTCAACACCATGTTCATTGTCAGATTTTGTGTTATACTGCCAGATAAACTTATGAAATATGAAGCCTTCCAAAGAGCAGGATGTGTGTACAACTACAGTGTTATTTGCTTATATTCATAACATATTATCTTTTACTTGCTTATAGCTGTGGCGGTAAAAGTGGTTTCGCTTGGCAGGCTAAGTTTGCTAGCAGCCTTGTTAGCGCTGGGATTGGGGTGAAAGTGCACTGGCAAAGGCAGGCTGGTGCTGGTGAGCAGTTTGCAGAGCTGCAAGCAGATTGACAGCTCCTTGGCCCAGACACAACCAATCAATCAGGATCGGCCCCGAGGAGCCAAGCTTTCACAACAATAACATGACAACAAAAACCTGATTCAAGCGGAATGCGTCCATCACACAGCGATGGCATTTGATGAGTCAGGTTTGACACATTAATTTCATTAGCCGGCACTGCGCTGTTGTCACTTGGCAGACAAATTAAGGGCTGCTTTGCCGTTGAAACGGTATGTTCCCTAAACAATGTCCTCTTCCAAAACCGCAAGAACCAGTCCATTCAAATGAATTTGGCAACAGCAAGGCAAGGAGGCAGCGGTGAGGCTTGTTGGTTGGAGATGTTTATAAGGATTTAGCTGCCATCAATCCTCACCAGCCCTGGTGCTCTATGGTATCAAATGCAGAGATAATGGACTTAACAGTTTAAGATAAACTTAGACCCAGTGCTGAATCCAGCTTGGCATGAATATGAAATAATCCTTATTGTGATGCACAGTACTTTTTAAACTTTTAGACACCCATTGACTACTTTTTAAGAGATTTATTTTTTAAGTGAGTTACCCTCGCTGAATCAGGGTTTGTTTAGCATTACAAATCCTGGTGAGACCATATTCATTCTCATGCTACACCTCCGAAACCCACACCCCATATACAACACAGCCCCAACCCATATGCCATATTCCTCCTACATCCCGAAGGTGAGCTTACCCTTCTACTTACCCCAAATCAAGTCTGGGGGTGTCACGGGCAGACACAGTCTAATGACATGCCTCTCACATTCTTCCCTCAATCCCGAGGTGAGCAACCCCACATTCTCCCACTTACGACACAACATGAGTGTGTACCTACTGTGAGAGTGTTACAGTGAGCATTAATAAAAAGGCACTGTGTATGTGTCAGTAAGTGTCAGTTTGATTAGGCCATACCTCAGTGTGTGTTTCTGCTTGTTGGAATGAGTGACTACATAAGTGAGTGAGCAAGTAAATAGATTGTAAAGAGAATGGTATTGCACAGGTGTGAGAGAATGCGTCTGTTGAGGAAGTCGGGAATTCATCAACTGAATATGTGTTTGTGTGTGTGTGCACATTTGTGCATTGTTTGCATTTGTGTTGAGCAAGTGAGTAAGCAAATAAGTGGGTAACTGACTGGGTGGGTATGTATGTTTGCATGTGTGTGAGTGTGTTTTGTGCAAAGAGTGTGTTTGTGAAAGTGTAAGTGGGTGTAGGTGCGAGTGTATGTGTGTGTGAGCGTGTGTATGTGCATGCACACCATGTGAGTGTATGTGTGTGTAGGGTTGTGTGTGGAGGGATGTGTATGTGTGTGTGTGTGTGTGTGTGTGTGTGTGTGTGTGTGTGTGTGTGTGTGTGTGTGTGTATGCGTTTGCGTGTGTAGGTGTGAGAGCTAATCCCAGGCTTACACCTAACCCCTCTACCTGCTCCAACAGGGCCATGGGTTAATGCTACCCCCAGGGCACCAGGGCTAATTGACTGCTCATCAACCGCCAATTGAACTCGAGCTGTCATCTGAAGCGACCACTACATACTAATGAGCAAACACCTATCATTGCAGGTTATTGCATCACATAAATCACCAGGCACATTTTGTTAGTGGCCTGCAAGGTGGGACTCCTGAACTACACCACAGAAGACCTCTGGATGCCATAAAATGGGATATTCGATACCCGATCAACAATGACCCCAGGAACATTTACATTGACTACATTTAGTCCAGAAATGACCTTTAAGCCAATAAATGTGTTTTTAACAAAGGTAGTTATTGTAACAGACACATTTTAGCAAAGCGATGCTCTCTATTATTGGTGTGGACGCGTGGACATGATGGACATCGGGGGTCGGGCACATTGGGGTCGTCGGAGTGTCTCCAACGCTCCCACCTTCCCACCGGGCTGACGTGTGTCTCTGCGTTCGGAGCACCGCTGCGTGCCGATCCCCTCCTGTGACCGGGTCACCGTCAGGAGCTGCCTGCCGAAACACCGCCGGCCTGTCAATCACGCCTCGTTCTCACGCGGCAGGCATCTCGCAAATGCCGAGTCACCTCAGAGAAGGTCAGGGAATGGTTCAAACACATGCTTGAGAGAGTGAGTGTGTGAGTGTGTGAGTGTGTGTGTGTCAAAGACAAAGACAAGGGGTGGAAGAAAAAAAAAAAACGAGCTACAAATAGATCGCACATCTACACAACAGCTCGCCGCGTGTGACAGCAAATTTCTGGCTGTGGGTGATTAGCGTTGCAACAGGCAGCTGTCTGTGTGATTGATTAGCTCGGCGCTCGCTCACTGATGTCTGTCTGTGTGGGGGCTTTTTACCAGCACACCTTGCTCACCGTCACCGTCACTGGCCCGATCGCTATCTCTGCTGTCAGTCAAGCCGTCACGACGCACGGACAGTAAGGGGGGTCACAGCCAGGTTAAGACACGCAGACGCGCTGGAACGCAGACTGTAACCCACCACCACCACCACCAACCCCCAAGGCCTTGCTGGAGGGGGAATCGGGGTAGACTACCATAACCCCCCCCAAACACACCACACACACAAACACACGCACACACACACACACACACGCGCACACACACACACACACACACACACGTCATCCTCTCCTCCACATCTCCACCTGCCGGCTGGACGTCACTGTACTTCTCGGCATGTGCTGTTTGTTCGGCGTGGGCGATGGTGCTCAAATGTGCGGGCGGGCAACAGCCAATCAGAAGAACACGACGAAGGTGAATCGTAGGTAAACAAAAGAAAGACTGTTCCCGCTGAAGGGCAATGCTATGAAGTGGAAAGTCCCCTTCGAAATACAGAACCTCATCAAAAGACATTCGAAAAGTCAACAGGTTTGGTTCCCGATAGCGATGATTTGCCGGAAGCGACTTACAACTTCAAACGAGAACAAATCGGTTCCCTTTCTTGCTTCCAAACTACTATCAAACACAAAGGGAAAATTCAAAATACTTCAAAACAGGTCTATTCTCTGCTAAGATGTCCTGAAACGATGACGCAGACACAAACACTGCATGCATTACAGAAAATATACGTACCTGGTAGATAAGATGTATGTCAAGACTGTGACTGTGACGTAAAGACATAAAGCACTAAGTACCGTTTAAAAAAAAACGTTTAAGACCGGTCCATTCGCTCCACGTGCAATACTTTCACATGGTGCTTACATGTGTCGTAATTGGGGAAAAGCCCTGAAAGCCCTGTCAGAGGCTGGCTAAGCCTGACAGGGGTCTGGGCAGAGGAGATAGCGGTGGTGGTGGTGGGGGGTGCTCAGGGGTGACCCTGAGAGGGGGTGTGAGTGGGGAGTTGCGGGCCTTGACCCTGCGGCTCAGCACCCCTGTGGCTGAATGACCCAGGCTGGCTATGGGAGAGGGGGAGGGGGGTGAGAGGAGAGGGGGAAGAGAGAAGAGGGTCGCGGTGGCGAAGGGGCAAAGGGGATTAGGGGGCCCGGTGATGGGCTATGATTGTTGGCTTAGTCATGCCCTCTACCTGCCCTCTCCCACCACCACCCCCCACCACCACACACACACACACACACACACACACACACATAAAATCATACACAGGCACACATAGATGTATGTACTTGTTTGTGTAGACACACACACACACACACACACACACACACACACACACACACACACACACACACACAGGTACCTGAGTTATCTCTGTGTTGTACAGATTTAATGTTCAGGTGTGGAGCACCTAAAAAAAATCCCATTGAGTGTCACACTCAAGCTGGTGACACTCAGCCGACCTTACTGGCAACCCAACGCCCGTCAATATGGTTACCCTCTGTCTTGACCAGACAGCCAGCACCACCCCAACTCCCCTCCTCAACCCCCCCCCAAAAGGGCTGCACAAAAGCCCAGACAACCCCCCCTATGCCACACACTTCAGCGGGGCTAATACAGTCCTATAGACTCCCAGTGAGGAGGAGAAGGGCCCTTGAGCGCAGTGGCGGGGCAATTAAACGGCTATGGAGGGATAAGCACCTTGACTTTTATAGGCGTCCATAAATCAGCACTGAAGTGTCTGTGGAGGGGGGTGAAATGGGGGCTACTGAAGGAAGGGTGGGGGGTGGAAGGGTGAAGAGAGGGTTGGGGTCCCTCCACCATCTTCCTCTGCACAAACAATAGGCTCCGTGATTAACTATTAACAGCCCTTGGAAAGATAACATAATGAGAGCTCGCACTGGGCCTGAGTGAAGACATGAATCCCCCACCCTTTCTAATGCTGCACTGGGAGGCATGGATTGGGCTAATGGGGATAACTGAGTGATGAACTGAGTGTGCGTGTGTATCTGTGTCTGTGTGTGAGAGTGAGAGAGAGAGAGAGAGAGTGTGTGCATGTCTGAGAGTTTGTGAGAGACAAAGACAGAGAGAGAGAAATAGAGATAGAGAGAGAAAGAGAGAGAGAGAGAGAAAGAGCAAGACAGGGCAAGGCCCTTATTGAAAGTGTGTGAAAGTGTATTTTGTAGGGTCACATTACTTAAACTGTAAAGGGTTTTGAAAACATAAACGTCTCTCTCTCGTTTCTCTCTGGGGTGTAGAGCTGTGTGGTGGGGGTGCTGTGGGAGGCTAAGGGGATGAGTGTGTAAGGTGCTGGGGGCTGGGCTGGGGGGGGGGTGGGAGGTGCTGGCAGGCGTACTCATTGTCTAATGAAGTGGTCGGTCGGGCTAAAGGGGTCGGTGGGTCAGCAAGGGGACAGCGCGTTCCCCCACACCAACCGCCAAAGTCGAGCGCAGCTCCACCGACCAACCAACCAGTCGGCCAAAGAAGAGGAGTGGAGTGTGGCGCGCCATCAACTGTATATATGTAAAATACCAAAACTTCACAGGAAGCGACTGGGAGACTTCAAGCCACACACATTAGACATGAGAGAGAGAAATTGTGATGTCTCTTTAATTAGTCAATCAATTAAACTCATTAAGTGCCAATCATCTCAGCACACACAAATGTGAAGTGTTGACTACAATGAGGAATCTCAGGGGACAGAAAGACACTCTCTCAAGTTGCTACATCATGACAATATATTTACGTTTACGTGACGTCTCTGTCACTGTCACTGTCACTGTCCCTCCGAAATGTGGCACACACTTAGCCGAGATAACAATGACACTGTCCCCATTCTAATCTTCTATTCATGAGGATTTTGCTGAGACGCTCCAGTGACTTTGAAGTGATTTTGAGGCAAGTGTGTCAACTCCGGCATTTAATCGATAGCTTCACCTTTTGGATTGACACCCAATAGTGAGGGGGAAAAAAAAGAACAAACAGAAACCGCTGGCGCGTGGCAAATACAAAGGCCGATGCATAATCATGACCTCTTAATGTGTGAAGCCATTCATGAGGAAAGAAATAAAACAAAACTGAAGAATAAAAGCTTTTGCTGATGAGTTTTTTTTTTGTTTTACCCCCGCTCCCATCCGTCTCTCTGTCCCTGAGGATATCTTCCACTGTTTACAATCTCCCTGCTAACAGTTCTTACCCAGAATAGATAGAACAAAGACACAAGAAGAACGAGTGAAATGGAGAGAGGACAGTGTTTGAGAGTGGGGTGGGCTGCAGTGGGGTGGAGTGGGCGGTAACAGTTAAGTAGTGAAGGAGTAAAGGGAAGTAAAGTGGAGTAAAGTGACTTGAGTAAAAGTGTGTTAGGAGGCCTGACGTTTTGGGGCTAGTGTCCCAGCCAGAGGCAATTCTAGACTCCATTTGGGATAAATCCAAAACGTTTTGGGTCAGTGTGTGTATTTTCTGTGTTTTCAGCAGTATAAGCCTATTTATGTTGAATGTTTTTAATTAGGAACGACGATAGGAAAAATAAAATAAGTTAGCCTAATAATAGAATTTCAGGCTTGTACCTATTCTAGTCTATTCTAGGATAAAAAAAATCCTAAAATGATTTGGTCAGTGTTTGTATTTCTTGTGAGTTTCCAGTAATATCAGTCTATTTGTGCTTGTGGAAAAGACACGTTAGGCTAATAGTTACTACACTAAAGTTATCTTAAAACACACTTGTCATTGCCTATTGTTTTGAATGGGCCGCTGCATTGATGGTGCGCCAGTTACAGTTGTGGTCAAAAGTTTACATACACTTGTAAAGAACATATTGTCATGGCCCTCTTGAGTTTCCAGTTATGTCTACAACTGTGATTTTTCTCTGATAGAGTAATTAGAACAGATACTTCCTTGTCACAAAAAACATTCCTGAAGTTTGGTTCTTTTATGACTTTATTATGGGTTAACAGAAAACGTGACCAAATCTGCTGGGTCAAAAATATACATACAGCAACATGAATTAATATTTTTGGTGATTTAGAAAGTTGTGTCAATGAAATGAGCTTCATATCATGGTCTTTTAACTTCTTGTGAGTGATTATGAGTGACTATAGCTGGTGACTTCTCTGAGGCCATTTAAATAGGGCTTATTGGATACAGACACCCACAAACACTACAATGGGAAAGTCAAAGGAGCTCAGCACGGGTCTGAAAAAGAGAATCATTGACTTGAACAAGTCAGGAAAGTCACTTGGAGCCATTTCAAAGCAGCTGTAGGTCCCAAGAGCAACAGTGCAAACAATTGTTTGTAAGTATAAAATGCATGACACTGTTGTGTCACTGCCACGATCAGGAAGAAAATGCAAGCCATTACCTGCTGCTGAGAAAAAAATGGTCAGGAGGGTGAAGAGTCAACCAGGAACCACCAAAAAGCAGATCTGCAAAGAATAACAAGCTGCTGGGACACAGGTGTCAGTGTCCACAGTCAAGCGTGTTTTGCATCACCATGGTCTGAGAGGGTGCCGTGCAAGAAGGAAGCCCTGGCTCCAAAAGCAGCACCTTAAGGCTCGACTGAAGTTTGCTGCTGATCACATGGACAAAGATAAGACCTTCTGGAGAAAAATTCTGTGGTCAGACGAAAGAAAAATCGAGCTGTTTGGCCACAATGCCCAGCAATATGTTTGGAGGAGAAAAGGTGAGGCCTTTAACCCCAAGAACACCATGCCTACCGTCAAGCAAAGTGGTGGTAGTATCATGCTGTGGGGCTGTTTTGCTGCCAATATAACTGGTGCTTTGCACAGAGTAAATAAGATAATGAAGAGGGAGGATTACCTTCAAATTCTTCATGATAACCTAAAATCATCAGCCCAAAGGTTGGGTCTTGGGCGCAGTTGGGTGCTCCAACAGGACAATGACCCCAAACACACATCAAAAGTGGTAATGGAATGGCTAAATCAGGCTAAAATTAAGGTTTTAGAATGGCCTTTCCAAAGTCCTGACTTAAACCTCATTGAGAACATGTGGACAATGCTCAAGAAACAAGAACATGTCAGACACCCAACAAATTTAACTGAACTGCACCAATTCTGTCAAAAGGAATGGTTAAAGATTCAACCAGAAGCTTGCCAGAAGCTTGTGGATGGCTACCAAAAGTGTCTACTTGAAGTAAAAATGGACTAGGGACATGTAACCAAATATTAGCATTGCTGTATGTATATTTTTGACCCATCAGATTTGGTCACTTTTTCTGTTAACCCATAATAAAGTCATAAAAGAACCAAACTTCAGGAATGTTTTTTGTGACAAGGAAGTATCTGTTCTAATTACTCTATCAGAGAAAAATCACAGTTGTAGACATAACTGGAAACTCAAGAGGGACATGATATTATGTTCTTTACAAGTGTATGTAAACTTTTGACCACGACTGTACAAAAAACTGTGGTTCAGAACAACCAGACGCACACTCAAAAACGGCACGCGCAGAGGTGGACAAAACGGCTTGAGAAAGCAAAAGTCCTGCCATGTATTCCTTCTGCCTGTGCTCTTAACACAGGTGATTTCACTAATTAGCTCATCTACCTGCCTGAGGAGTTGTGCTAATTAGAATCAGCTGATTCAGTGAATTAGCTGGAACAACTATGAGGCAAGACTTTTATTTTCCAAACCCGGAATGTCCACCTCTGGCCACATGGCATATGTACTGACATAATTTTGACGTCACTTCTCCATGCACACCGACACGGCGAGTATAGACCTGGCTTAAGCCTCGGCTCAGACACGCACTGGGAGGGGAGTGGAAGGTGTGGCCATGGTGGGCCGTGGTGCAGCCTACTGTACCTCAATGGTGAACTGCTTCCTCTTGAGTTTGAAGGCCAAGTCTTTGGTGTCGGGGACCTCACACACCAGACAGTTCAGATGGGGCACCTGGCGCACGTGTAGCAACCCTGATGGAAGAAAAAAAGTTTGAGAAGTTTAAAAAAGCTAATTTTACCTTCACAACCTCACAAAAGAAGAAAGTTCACTTTTTTAGGCTCCCCTCTCAACAAAAATACACAACAGTTATGTCTCAAATTGATTAGATAATGTATTTATTTATAAGTTGACAAGGTGCTGTCAGAAATTTAAGACTGACTTAGACTTAAGAGACACATGCGGATACACACAGACGTATACATTCCAGTAAAAACTTACTGCGGTTTAAAAGGTCATGTACACTTCTGCTCAAATGCATG
>CM059280.1:19880282-19917782 GCA_030347295.1 Setipinna tenuifilis | reverse complement strand
GTGGTAGCCAGTTACGGTATTACTTTTGTGTTGTGTGTGAACTTTTTTCATCAGCCAGGATGGTAGGTAAAAGCTAGCTATTGAGGACAGTGACACTCACACACACAAACACGCACGCACACACAAACATGCACAAACACATACACACACAGGGCCTCATTGTTCACAGAGAGAGAGACAGAGAGAGAACGAGTGAGAGAGAAAGAGAGAGAGAAAGAGACAGAGACAGAGAGAGGGAAAGAAAGAGAAAGAGTGAGAGAGAGAGGAAGAGAAAGAGAAAGAGCGACAGAGAGTGGCTCGCTGACTTCCACACGGTCTGAAATCTGTCCGGTGCCTCCCACCGGCCAGCTCCTGGAGAGCCGCCATACGGCCCGAATCTGGACAAACCTCCTCAGCGCCGCCTCAGCAGCCCTCGCAGCCCCAACAACACACACACACACACACACACACACTCGCGCTTATGAATGAAGCAGCCAGCGCATACACACACACGCACAAGCTACATTTTTGTATCTGGGTAGGTTACTGCGCACAGCCGGCTTCTGCCAAGTTTAAAGCTTGAACACAGAAGGAGAACGAGTCATTTTCCAGGTCCTATTCTCGTAGCTTGTTCTATACTGTGCTCAGGGTTGTGGGATTCGGAGAAGGACAAGCGTGGAGGAAGTGAGGATGTGTCTGGAGGAGGAGTAGGACGCTCTCTAAATTATTAAGCAAGCCCCTTCTATGAAAACCCTCGGTGATGTGGATTGTGGGTAGTCCTGTGGAACTACACAACTGGATCAACACACACAGAAGAGACACATGCAGATGTGCATACAAGCTAACACACACACACACAGACACACACACACACACACAAACATACACACACATACACACACACAGCTAAACACATTGAAGGACAAAGGGGTGACAACATAGCTATACCAATGCTAATGGGACAAGGTGGCAAAGAAAAAACAGAGAGAGAGAGTGAGAGAGAGAGGGAGGGAGGGAAGGAGAGGAAAACTGAGAGAATAAGGGAGGGAAAGGGAAGAAGAAGATAAGGGGCAAGATGAAATAAATCTGGAAAGGGGGGGGGGGTGTTGCAAGGTAGCACAGCACTCCCCCTACTGGCAATAAGAAGCAACACAGACAGTACAGAGAGCGCCAGAGAGAGTGAGTGAGTGAGAGAATAATAATATACACGTGGAGATAGAGAGAGATAGAGAGATAAAGAGAGAGAGAGAGAGAGGGAGAGAGAGAGAGAGAGAGAGAGAGAGAGAAAGAAGGAGATAGGAGGGGAAAAGAAAGAGAAACAGTAGAAAAGCGTCCTTGAAAAATTAATCCCTGCACCACTCTTAAATATTTCACATGGCCCCCTTTTTCTGTGGTGGCTGCCGAGGCCTAATGCAGTTTTCATGCCTGCATGTCTTTTATTTCCCTGCTCCCCCCATCCCATCACGTCTACTCCCCACCCCTCCCCAAACCACCCCCCCTCCATCCCACACCGCCACCCCCACCCTTTTACCTCTCTTGCACTCCTCTCCTATTTCCCTAGTTTTTTTTTTTTTCTTCCCCAAGCCTCATTCAGCGAAGGGCCTCTGATGCACTCACAGTCACTTACAGGACATGCCAGGTCGGCCCTCTCCCAGAGAATTAAAGGCAGACTCACTGTTTTTGCGGGCAGGGAAATCGTTCGTCTCAAAAACAGCTCACGTCGAGACGGGCAGGGGACGACTTTTTTTTCCGGCCATTCACCCAGCCATGCACTGATGCTTCGGTGAGGAAAATAAAAAGCCACTTCACACGTATGGCTCGCTCTCCAGCATCCACATGCAGAATTTAGTGGCCCTATGTTTTAATACTTAGACCTAATAGTTATCACGGACCAGTGGAGGCCTTGCAGTAGGCTTGTATCTGACAATAGTGGAGGATCAGTTGTTTTGTGATTCCATAACAAATACCTGGGTGGCTGGGTAAAATGGGGTTAAACAGTTGGAGTCCAATGGGATCCGTATTTCAGACTTAACATGATGTGTTCTTCAGTGCGATTCATTATTGATAAAGAGCTGGAGAAGCTACATGCATCTGAACTTGGTTAACCTCCATGGAGAATGACCCTGAGGTCACACTTAATTTCGGTGCTTTCATAACAGATATTAAAAAAACAGTTACATCAGTTACACTAGAACCAGTTACACCATGACAGTGCCCAATAAGACACTTTGTGGTGTTTGTATGTGGCCAGGGCCTGATTCAATCAAGCCTGTGGGGTTGCACAAAAAACATTACTTCCTGTTTTTGTGTGTGTGTGTGTGTGTGTTGTGGTCGAACCTGATTATCCCCCTCAGCCCCTCCCCCCTTTTTTCCTCTCCCTCCACTCCCGGTTCCACCGCCACCGAGTCGGCCGGCCACAAAACCGTGGCGTGGCCTGGGGGGTTGGCCCGCATAACTAGGGACAGCTGTTCAGTTGGCACTCCCCGTCCTGGGTCAGCATTTGGTTGGCCAGTGCGCGGAGGGTTCCTGTGGCGGAGGAGGAGGGTGGGTGGGGGTGGACTCTACGTTGTGGGTGGGGATGGGACACAGGGTGGCGGGCAGTAGCTGCCTGAGGAGGAGGAGGTGGTGGTGGTGGTAGTGCTGGTCTGTCACTGAGTGGTGCCCCCTGATTAAAGTTTCAGGTGGGCCATGACTCCTAGTCAGGCTGGGTGGTGTTGGGTGGGCTAGGGGTGGTGTTGTGTGGCTGGGTTGGAGGCTTTCAGGAAGCCCGGTGCTTGCTGGTGCTGGTTAAAAATGCATAACTGGGCCACGCCTTCAGCGGTCTATATTGTCCCTCTTGTGGCCAGGATGTCTGGTTTTATGCAAGAATAATTTCGTCAAAATGAAAACAGGGACTCGACACACAATGCAAAAGACCCATAGAGAGATTCACCCATCAACTATTATAAGCATACAGCAGTATGTCTGTAGAGTACGGAAAGCAACAGTGGACAGTCATTAGTTAATCTGACCACACTGATGAACATATCGATATATTATGTAAATTAACTACGTATGCTGAAAGCAATTTCTAATAGAAAAAAAATCAAGTGTCAGATATTACATTTATATGGCACGTCTGCTATTATTCTGTAAAGCTTTCAGGCCTTGAATTCGAAACACATCTAGCACTTCTCCAGTGAGTCTCCACAGCTCTTAGCCTCTACACTTAAATGGCTCCCTGCCAGTCAGGATGACCTCTCATTGCTGGGACCTGCGTGACCCTGGCGCAGGCATGATGGGTAATTACAGGGGCTCAGGGGGGTCAGAGGGCGCAGAGGGAGCTCTATAGGGGACAGGAGGAGGAGGAGGAGGAGGAGAAGGAGGAGGAGGAGGAGGAGGAGGAAGACGAGTAGTGGGATGTGTGTTTGTGTGTGTGCGTGTGTGTGTGTGAGTGAGTGTGTGCGTGGGTCGGTGTTGGTGTGGTGGGGGAGTGGGGACAGGCTGGATGGATGGGAGAAGATGTTGCAGAGGCTGTAAGTAAAGAGAGGAAAGAGAAGAGGTTGTTTTTTCACCAAGATGGTCTAGGTAGCAACAACCACAATTTTAGTGACCACATGTGTGTGAACTTTTGTGAATCTAATTTCTACTATTGATTTGAGGGGCCATAGAGTACAGGTCTATATTTCCATGTGTATGTCTCTAGGACTAAAACTGCTGTATCCCTGCAAACAGAAGTAGAATTTCATCTATTTTATGCTTCAGTAAATCACAGTTCTTAGGCTTACATAGACAGGATTATACAGAAGGAAACTACAACTAGCCATGCAGAGTGATATGTAGTTATGAGGGGGCAGAGAAAACTATAGACTAATGAACTCATTTACTGCAGACTGGCAAAAGGAGAGATTTTTTCTATTAATGTAATTGAAGCTAAATGCCAAAAAAAATGGCGGTTAGGAGTGCTACTGCCTATATAAAATACGGATGCTCTTTGCAAACAAGGGCTTGTTCCATGAATTTGACTTGTGGAAGCTTCAATGTAAAGAGTCGATGTGTAGGTCTTCCCCCCCAAAAATAAAAAATCCAAAGGCACACTGCTTTGCTTCTTATTAAAACACCTTCAATAATGTGATTAAGTGATTGAGCTGTTGCAGGTAGAGACATCACCACAATAGCAAATCTAACACACTTTGGACACATACACACGCATACGCACACACTCTCCCACACACTCCCACACACACACACACATACACACACAAATTTGCAAAACACATAGATTTTAGACTATACATAAGCCCTAAGAAGTGAGTGAGTGAGGGAAGGAGGACAAGAGAGACCGGCTTGGTGAGAGAGCTAGAGGAGGGGGAGAGGAGGCGAGGGGCGTGGGGGTGGTGCATGGGGGAGCATGGGGGGGCAGGGGCAGGAGAAGAGTAGGCTCCGCTGGGTCTGTGGAGGCCCTGTGGTAGCCACAGTGTGCCATATGCCCCAACAGATGACCCCGGCTCTGCCAGTGGGGCCCAGCAGAGGAGAGGGGCCGACAGGGGCAGGCCCAGGCTGGGACGCTACAAGGCCTCCCTCGCCCACCCCCCAACGCCCCCAATACACTCGCTCTCACAGACACACACAGTAATACACTCTCGTAAACACACACATGCACCTCAATACACTCACACACATACACACACACACTACTACAGTCTTGTAAACACACACATGTACGCACCACAACACACTCTCACACACATGCACACATTGATACACTCTCATAAACACACACGTGTGCACACGCCTCTATACACTCTCTCACACACATACACACACACTAATACACTCTTTTAAACATAAACTTGTGCGCACGCCTCTATACACTCACACACATACACACACACACTAATACACTCTTGCAAACACACACATGCACGGTCCTCAATACACTCTCTCATACACATACGGACACACACACACACAGACCCAGACACACAAATACACTCTCATAAACACAATACACTCAATACACTCTCTCACACACATACACACTAATATACTTTTGCAACCACTCACACATGCCCGCCTCAATACTATAACAATAATGTACTTTAATAATAATATAATAATTCTACACAGAAACATAGAGCATTTACATCCATACATGTGCATACCGTTTCTATCCACTCACACTCACCCAAACCAAAGTGATGGTGTATCGATGCATGTATGTATGTGGAGCAGAAGTGATGAGCTCCTTGTGGTGTGTAAGCTCTCGCCTCTGATACTTGTGATAAATGAAGCCCCTGAATGCCACCTCATCTAAACCTCCATCAAAACTCTAAGAGTAGCAATCCTCCTCAGTCACTCCCCCCCACCCACACACACACACACACACAGACCTTTGAGGAGACCATAACACCATAATGCTACCATCAAATACATTCATATACACAGACAACCTTCCTGAAATATTTTAATTGCTGCCACCACTTCTGTTAGTTTTCTGCTATCGCTGTGTTAAATGAATGGTATTTATGGGTCCACTCAATTAAGTGGAGAATCAATGTGCTAAGTCAATGCAACAATATCATCTTCTTAACAGACATGTAAAAGCACACGATGGCCAAGAGAATGATGCCGCAGACCGTTTCAAGAGAGTTTCATTATTAGCATCATAGCTGTTTCTGCTGAGTTTCAGTTTAACATTCCCAATCATGTCAAATGTAGGAAAAGTAGTTTAGGAACGTCCAGGCATTTTTTGACCATTGAAAAGGTCGAAACTGTGCAGCTCTGTACCTCATAGTCCTGCTAGTACCAATCCTACCTGAACCTAACCTGACCCTAATGAAAAAGATCCTATAAGAATCATATAAGATCTCTTCAGTATGTATAATAGATATACCTCTATGGTGTTCTATAGTATTGCTACCATCTCTGTATAATACTTTTTTCCTCCCTATAGTGTTCCTGTAGTACAATCCTATATTACTGCGATAAAATGTCCCAAATACTATTCTATAGTATACTATAAGATTCTACAGTATCTGTAGTATTCCTGTAATATTAATATCTCTATAATATAATATCCCAAAGTACTACAAGATTCTTATAGTACTCTATAGTACTTGTTTCCTAAGGGGAGGTCAGGAGTGCTGGTCAGTCAGACTTACCTGTATGAGGTGAGAGGGAACAGTGACCATGGCAACGGAGAGTGAGGAGCGCAGGAGGGCCCGTAGCGCGTAGAGGAAGGTGGTGAGGGCGTGGCTATGGACGGGGTTCTCTCGACAGCAGAGGTCATCGCCCCAAAGTGTGGAGCCCAGAGAGTGGAGGCCAAGCCGCAGGACATTACGCATCTTCGACTGCCGTAAACACACACACACAAACACAACAAGAAATTATCAACAATATTTCAAACAAAAATGGTTTTAGTTTTGTAATGATTTATACTTTTGTGTGTGTGTGTGTGTGTGTGTGTGGTTGTGTGTGTGCATGCAAGCACACATCATCTGGAATTTCACTAAAATTCATACTGCTTTGACGCCACAATGTTGACAACAATTCTGGATTCATTTCATAAACTAAATAAAATTTCTAAGGTTTTATTTTTCATCATTGGTAAAATATAATAAAATATAACCAAAAATTTTAAATTTATAAAGTACAAACTTAGGTAGCCAGAAAACAAGAAAAATGAAATTTAAAGAATACCACTTGTGTATTTATAAATTTCATCATTTTGTAGCCATTTGTAGGACAGGAAAGTTTCAGGACTCTATGTTGATGACATATTATTATAATGACAGTTATATTACAGTCTTTTTCCTGCATAATTCAATGTCAATGTTTAATGTTTTTTTAGCTTTTAATAAAGGAAAACATTACTTGACTCAAGTTATTTTACTGACTAAACTAGGCACTACCACCCAGTGTATAAATGTATTTAAAAATAATTCCCACAGAATTTCAATTCCCAATATGAAATTCCATCTATTTTATTCAAATTTTTTACTGTTTATTTTCAGTCATGTTTAAAAACAATATGATGCGTAATTACTAGGGAGCACTGGAATATTTAGTGACATAACTATATAACTTCATCAGCGGGTGAGTGGAGTCCTTTGTTTTCGAGTCAAGGTCACCCAGCGCTCCACCAACTTGACTCTCCCAGACAACCCGGCCCGGCCGAGCCCATTCAACAGCATGGTCAGTCAGAACACTTTCGGTCAAACGTGATTGGACGTCAGCGACCAATCAGGACCCATGCCTGACAGAGCCACAAAGAACCTGTCAACCCAAAGAGCCAAAATGTCTACTGGCGTGGGAGCCAGCGCATTCTTGGCACCGAATCGGCCATCACCAGCCAAGAGGGCCTGGGTAAGGCTTGTGCCCTCCTCTCCTCTCCAATGCCTACAAAGCCTAGCAGAGAGCCTGACCAACAGAAGTCTCCCAGCTGGGAATACTGCCATTCTAGTGTCCCCACTGTAGGGCCGATGCCCGTTTAAAGTGTCTTTTTTTAATGGGAACCTTGGGGATGGCTTAATTTGATCCTTTTGTCTTCCAGTTCTGGAGTCTGTAGAAACGAAGAGCTTGGTAGTCCCTGCTTGTAAGGTTCAAACTTTCCTTTGATGTCCCTCATCCAAACACACGTCACAACCTGTCAAGACATGCGTCCATCTCCGCTTACACAATGCTGGTCCATAAGTGACTTTTCCACAGCTCCCAGGGGACCCGTTGGAGGGGGGGGTGGAGGTGGGGGTGTTTAACTAACTACCAGTATGGAGAGTGGCGATCGGAGAAGCTGTTTTTTTTTTTGTCCCTCCCCTGGGGCTCGTCCACCCTGCGTCGCTGACTCACACAACCCCTGGAGGTGTTTGCCAATCACCAGCATCTAACAAAAACAAACCTCATTGTTCCAGTGCCAGTCCCGCGCTCCCCCCCCCCCCCCCCCCCCGACTCCTCGCCAACAACATTTCCCAAGGAGAGGGTGGTCCGCCACAATCTTCTTCCCCTTTTCCTGCTCTCCTTTTATTCCTGCCCTCTTTCATTTCCCTTCAGCCAGCATTCCTCCCGCTTTACTTTTTTTCTTTCCTTTTCTCTCTGATCCTATTTGCTTCACTTTGTGACATTTCCATCATCTCTTTATCGAAACTTTTTGAAGTTTTCTATGTAAGTGTGAGTATATGTGTGAGTGTGTGTGTGTGTTTGCAAACCTGACCCAATCAAAGTCAGGGTACAATGTGTGTGTGTGTGTGTGTGCCAGGGATGAAAATTTGCACCAGCAGAAATTTTGGACACAAAAAAATAATTTACCATTGAGTGGCTAATGAATTTTACGTTTTATTTGTCAGTGGCTCGTAAAAGTTTACAGTTTGCAAATCTAATTTCCACCCTGTGTGTGTGTATGTGTACACCTTACTCAATCGTAATCAGGGTAGTGTGTGTGTGTGTGTGTGTGTGTGTGTGTGTGTGTGTGTGTGTGTGTGTGTGTGTGTGTGTGTTTGCATCACATCAGTGTTAAGACCTAAGAGTGCCAAAGCCAGAGGGGCGGCCAGCGCAGGAATGATGGCATTATGCCTGTTACCATGGCGACATGAAAGCGCACAAACACAAAAGCACCCCAGAGGATTCAACCTCTGTGCACCATCCCCTCACGACGCCCCAAAGAGAACAGCACCAGAATCATGTCTGCCCCTCAAGGATCACAGAGCAGCCCTCTCCGCTCCACTCCTCTCCATCCCACTCAGGCTCGGGACTCGAGGCAGAACACTTAGGGGCCCTGCTCATCGCCTCATCGCCACGCTTTTTTTAGCCACCGGGCGCATGAATTCAGTTGTTTCCCTGTGTGACCATGGTGATGTGCCTCTCTGTTTTTTTTTTTTTTAAATAGTAAGGTGCAAGCACAAAAATCAGTGAGACTTTTTAAAACATGAGGTGCTCCAAGTAAAAAAAAATCTATTGAAGTTTTGGTGTTGCTTTGTTTTTTCAATGATCGTTGTCGTTGCATAGCTACAATGACTCCAAATACCAATGGAAAAAGATAGAGGACTGCACGTTATTTGGCCAGAAAACAAACTTGACATTTCAGGACTCAAGGCAGAACACTTATAGCCTGGTACAACAGCCCCTTGTACTTCACTTCATTTTGTACAGAGGGTCTGACTGTGTTGTATTGAGAAACGTTTTCCTTCATGGAGGTGTGGACTCTGTTGAAATTAAAAAAAGATTTACCTTCACCAAAACATAAACGTGAAAGAAGTTACTAAGCTTTTCGGAAACTAACAACTAACGCTCACAAAAAACTCGCTCTGTGCGCTAATTTGGCTAGGAAAGAAGTGAATTACGAGGGGCCGGTTTGCCAGGCTAGAACACTTAGGGGCCATGCACACTGCCACACTTTTTCAGCCACCAGACACTTGATTGCAGCTGTGTCCCTAATCTGCTGAAATGTTGGGGTCATGTTTTTCTCCACCAATGCATTTCCACTGCATACACAGCTGTGATGCAAATATCGATGAAAAATGTATGTAACATGGAAATAATAAAAAACCTTGACTTCTCCAGCAAGCTCTTTTTAAGCTTTTTTGCTCAGATTTTGCAATGTGCATAGGTGTGGCTTGCTTTTGGAGGCGAAAAGAGTGCTCTTCACCACTATCAGTACTAAACCTAAAATTATCTCTAATTATTGTTGAATAAATTAGGACGAACTCTGAACAGTACTGTCCATCCCACACCACCTCTACGCTGTGAGACCCAGAAAGTGAGGATAAGAGAGCTCTTCCACACTAACTGACATGGAGATCATTACTAGTGTAATTACTAACAATGTTAAATAAATGAACAGGATCACCAAACAGATTCCACCCCAACACCATGCACTTAGAGAGTAGGCCAAACAGCAGGTCCCTCTACCTTCAATAACAATAACAATGAAATGATCACTGACCAAGACTGAGCTATCTCACTTATGACTCATCTTTCTTGTTGCTGTGGTATATCAGGAGCAGTGTGAGAGTGAGGGAATGATCATCACTACACACACATTTAAAATCAACCAAAGAGCTTTAAAACATGCATGGTTTTTCTCTCTCTACTCAGCCACACACAGCTTTACAGGATTCTTACTCTCTCTCTCTCTCCTTTTCTCTTTCTCCCTCTCTCATTCACTCACTCACGCTTCAAAAATATGCAGGACCACAAACACACACACGCCCAAAGTCACACATCCATTCAGGCGCGTGCACACACACACACACACTCCCAGGGCCCAGGTTACACAAACGTAAACACATTGCTGTGCGCTGGTGTTGTTGGAGCACTCATTCTGGAGATTCTTGTGTCCGTGCCCATGTTCTCCTCTGAGCCATGGGGCATTCCGCTCCCATGCCAACAACACGTCAGAGCACGGCTCGCTTTGATGATGTCAGCGATTTAATCCAGAGGGTGAGTGACAGCCAGTGAGGGCAACCAGGGTGAGAGGATGTGAACGAGTGTACATAGGACAGGCTTCATCAAATCTCTCTCACACACACACACACACACACACACACACACACACACACACACACACACACACACACACACACACACACACACACACACACACACACACACACACACACACACACACACACACACACACACACACACACAGAGGAAGATGTTTACCACTAAAGTCCTTTCATCTGACTCACCCTCTGAGTTTATTTCAAAACTATTTCTTACTTGCCTCCAGTTTACTTCACGTTAAAAGCAATTAGTTTGACAACATAATCATTAACCAGTGGTCCAAATTACAATATTCATTCATGGTTGGGGTTGATGTTCTGTCACAAACACATATTTACAGTAAAAGTACTATAACTCTACATGAATGAAGCAAACTCCAATGGGCCTATGGCACAAGAATGACGGGGGTTTAGTCTCACACGTTGTTATGTCTTCAAGCCTTTAACTGATAAAAAAAACATTTACAACCAACAGCCCACTTTCAGAGAAATACACTGTGGGAACTACAGGAGGGAGTTATAGTGGCTCAGGTGTGTGTGTGTGTGTGTGTGTGTGTGTGTGTGTGTGTGTGTGTGTGCGTGTGTGTGTGTGTGGAGAGTGGGCTAACTCTCTGAAGGGTCAATCCCAGCGGTGAGTTCCAGAGCGGCGGCGTCCAGGGAGAGACAGACAGAGAGGGAGGAAGTCTCTCTGGGGATACCCAGACTCCTCAGCAAGGGCTAATGATTATGAGCAGACGGAAGCCATATTGCTCCCAGTGTCTGTGTCTGTGTGTGTGTTTTTGTGAGAGCGTATGTGCATGCGTATGTGTGTGTGTGTGTGTTCGTGTGTCCTGATTACCACAGAGCTCCCTTCCTGTAAGAACTAAACACAAGATGAAAATAAAGAGAAATAGAGAAGTTAATGGCAGCAGTGATAGCAACTCTGTGCTGCATACAGATATGTAGGCCAACATCAATTCTTCCCTTTTTAAGTTTGCTGTACTCTGTGTCAAGCAGCTGTTCCCAACATCAGTTTCAGGTTTTCTGTAGTTTTATATATATAAAACACCAACTATGTTAAGTACATCTTTTGCAACCTACTCTTTACTACTCATAATGTAATGAGTCACTAACCAATGATGTGCGCATGCGTAGACTACAACTACACTTTTTTTTCAATGTAATTTCTCACTTTAGGGTGGGAAATTTTCAAGCTCCACCAGTGCCCAATTGACCTGGCAAAACGATAACAACATTAAAACATTAGCCTTGCATACTGACTCCACAATGCATTTTCCTTCCTCTGTGTTGGATATGATCTGATATTAACGACTTTTCTGGTGCATGGTGCTTTTAATTTGAGCGTATGATCTATACCATCAATGGAGAAAGGTATTACTAAAGATTGCATTAAACAAAAGCAAATTTTCTTCTATTTGTCACAGCCCATCTGTCATCTCATTGCTCTACTGAGAACCACACCACACTTTTAGCTCTTTTAGACCTGGGACACACTACATTACCACGGTGGCAAAAAACAAAGACTGTTGTGGGTACGTGCAGTGTAAGTGGAAGGTGGATAACTTCTATGTTTTTAATTTGAGAACCATGAAACTGTGGATGAGTGAGTACCCACCTGTGGGGCAGAGCCATCAAAGCCCTGCTGGTGGATGACCTTCTGGATGGTCTTCAGGAGATCCGTGTAGGCCTCACCCATAGAGCTGCACAGCAGACAAGAAAGAGCACACGTCAAGGCTTCACCACAAACCTGACAATCTGTCTTTACATTATCCTTTAAAAATAGATTATAACCAAACATATAAACAGAACCAAAACCCTCAGGAAACACAATCACAGGTGGGTTTGTGTCTGATTAGAGGTTCCTATGGCTGGAGTTACAATACAAAGCCGGCGAGAATGATGAGGGAGGCAAAGCAAAGCTGTTGTTTTCCGTGGCCACTTGAGCAGATGAAATGGCAAATCAAAAGGCATTAATTAATTAAAGCTCTGGCGTCCTTCGTCAGCTCCCCCCTGCCCCCCCCCCCACCCCCCTGGCTCAGGTGCCGCTGCGCTGACGCTGGGCCCAAGACGGGCCTTAACGGGCCGATGGCTCCGATCGGGGTGACGCAGCGCTTTTATCTCCTGCTCACTCAGGGGTAAGATGTGCACCGTGTGCGCCACAGATTGCGAAGGGACGCTCGTCCAATTCCACCCCTACCCCCCCACCACCACCCCAATCGTCCCCCAACCCTCCCACTTTGCAAGGATTCGGAATGGATCTCTCTGATTACAGCCTAGCAGCCAAACATCGCAGGATACTGTACATGTTCTTCATCATTCAACCCCCCTTTTTTCCCAGGACTCTGGACGGATCTTTCCAAGTAGCCACACATTGCAAACTACATGTTTTTTTACCAACTAAATACCAGTTATGTGTTACTTTGTGATTTTTACATTGACCTGGGACAATACTTGAAGAGTGCACATTCACAGGGCACATTCACAGGGTGTCTTTAACTTCGGGCAAAGGCCAATTTGCTGGTCCTGTTTCAGAGCGAGTGTAATATTATCCCCTCATTTCAAACTGGTCTTTCCAGTTCGCTTGAACGCAGCGCGGTAATGACTACATCCCTATTGTGGTGCCCAGCAAGTCACAGAGATATCCATCAATTACCGGCCAATTGAGCATTCTAGTTTGAGCCTTACAAAAACATACCCATGGCCAATGATCGGTCACAGGGCCTTTCACACACACACACACACACACACACACACACACACACACACACACACACACACACACACACACACACACACACACACACACACACACACACACACACACACACACACACACACACACCAGTCTACAAAGTGGGGTGGCTGATGGCAAACAACTTCTCACCTTGCAGGATACAATAGCCCACCTCTGACCTCACTAAAGGGTCTGAGGTGATATTTTCCCCCTTCCAAGAAGAAAAGAAACCTGCTTCCCCTTTCACCTTCTCAACAACAACTGGGCATGGAGCGTTGGTAAGAGGAAACAGGGGTGAGAGACTGTTTGGAGGGGAGGTGGTTATGGGCTATGGACAAGAGGTGGATGTGGGTAAGGTGGGGGTGTGGGTGTGGGGGGGGGGTGGTTGATGGCGGTGGTGGTGGTGGTGGCAGCACTTGTGCCATTGTGCACACACGAGGCCGCTCTGAAAGCCCGCAGGGGCGTGCTCGATTAAAGGTGCTGTCCGCGGAGGATAATGGGTAGCACGCGCGAGAGCTAATTAAGATGGCACCCAGGGAAGCGCCGGGGACACGGGCATTCAGGTCCCCTCCAACCCCCACCCCTCCCCCCCCCACCACACACACTCTTTAAAACAACAGGCTCCGACATCACCTGGAGAGCAATTTGTGGCAATTACTCAGCCCGGGAAAAACGGAGCGACTTAACAGGCCGGAAAGCAACATGGGGTTTTTTTTGTCAGCGCGGTGCGAGGGCAAGGATTCGTCCTCCTTCACAACAAGCCCCTCAGTCCATCTGAGTGACGCCCGGGACTTGGCGCAAGGGGTGAAAATGACTGTAATTACGCAGATAAACACATTTTAACTCCATTTCATAAAACTATGGGATTCCAAGTGGATATTGTCTCTTTGCCTGCATTTGCAAATTGGGCTAATCGCCTTGGCTGACATCTGCTGTTGTGACCTGGTGAGATGGTGGGGGAGTGATTGTCGGGGGGGGGGGGGGTGGGGGGGGGGGTTGCGACAGGATCTAGCAAGCAGAGTCTGACCAATCCAGCAGCAGCATCCATCACCGGCTGCTGACAGTGGAAAGAGCGTCCTCTCCCCAGCGAGGGCCCGGAAGACTGGGGGAACAGGAACACACTTACCTGGCAAAGCAAACAGCGACCCGGAGCACTCTTCCCCTCACTATGGTACTCTAATGCAGCCATGAGGGCAAATAGTGCCGTTTAAAGGAGCTCTGTTTGCACAAATACAATCACAGAGAACGCCGCTCACCCATAAAGAGACAAACTCCAGATTGGCTTGTTTGCCTGGTAGCGCGCGTGTTGTGCTTCGCGCTAATGCAAAGAAACGTTTGTCCCCTCCACCCTCCCCCCAAATCCTTCCACCTCTTATTCTTCGGACACACTAAACAACACAGAGGGCCACATCAAACGGCCCACGCTGTTTGACTAGGACGGCCAAAACCTCAGACTCCTGGGCTTTCATTGGGCAGGACCGCTGACCGCTAACTGCTGGCCGCCCGCCCGCCGCCTGACATCAGCTGTGCGGCATCTTTATTGGCTGACTAAACATCGTAAAGCTCAAACACAAACCCAATTCCACTGATACCTAGAGCCATTTACGACTGAGACGTCACACAAACGTAAATACCACAATGGCCACAAGTAGTGACATTTGTTTAGCACCCAAACACAGAAGCATAAATGACTATCTGCTTTTGTTGCTGCTTTTGAGCCACAACCATATATGCACTAATAATAATAAAATTTTAAAAGCTATTAACCGCCATATTGTTTTTCTAAGCACAAAAGCATAACTGACTATCTTTTTTCTTGCTGCTGTTGAGCCACAGCTGTACAGGCACTTAAAGAATAAAATAAAATAACTATTACCAACTATAATGTAAAATAACTATTAACTGCCATATTGTTTTCAGCGTTGTGGGTGCTAGTACCTTGTTGCTGTGGACTCGTCTGGAGGCTGCTCGGCGAGGTAGAAAGTGTGGCACTTGGATGCCGGCCTCATGTCGGGACTCATCGTCTTGGAGACGTCGTAGTAGTGACCGAAGCGTGAAGAGGAGGCCAGTGCAGTCTGAAAGAGTTGATTTTTACGCATCAGTGTGGCCATGGAACAAAACAGTTGTATTACACTGATAAGACTCCATTGCTTTAAATTGAGACACTTTTAGCATCTCTTTAATTTATGGTTGATACTTATATGTATTAGGGGAATATATCTGTTAGTAAAAAAGATTACTTGATTACTTGGACTGCTCTCTTACAATGAATTATTCATTAGTAAAATTATCATGTGTTTACCCTTTATTCACAATCCCCTAATGCAACTTTAAAACGTTCTTAACGATTCCCGAAGAAGGGTAAGCACTTGTGGCTCTGAAAGGCAGATTGTCGCCGAGGCAGATGTTTTTGCCACCGCGCTGAAAGGGAAAAGTTTTTCAGTGCAGATTTTCTAATGAGGCGGCGCGTTCCATTGTGAACCATGTCACTAATCTACTCCTGATCAGGATCAGTGACCCCCTGAATAAGTGACCCCCACCCCAGCCCACCCCAGCTCTCCCTACCCCACACCCCAAACCCACCAGATAAACTGATGAGCGGAGCTCATCCTCGCTTTGGGGGTCGGTCGGGGTGACCCCCTTAACACTTCAGCATGGGCCTTGACTAGCTGAACTTTGATCTGATGTCTTCATTGAGGAGGAGATTGGCTGAGGGGGGCAGGTTGAGGGTTGAGGGGAGTAGGGGTGTGGGTTGGGGGGGGCTTCTGATTTTGGATGCAAATCCTCCCCAGGGTTTATCTGGGCTTTGTAAAGCTAACTGTTGATATTTGGAGGTGTTGTGAAATTGTAGACATATATTCATATGGTTTGGTAGTGAAGACAGAGTGAGAGTGTGTCTTCATGGGCAGAGCAGAAACATAGACAAAACAAGAAACAAAAACAAAAAACAGCTTGATGTACTGACAGAGGCAAACAGGGAGAGACTAAGAGTGAGTGAGTGAGTGAGTGAGTGAGTGAGAGAGAGAGAGAGAGAGAGAGAGAGAGAGAGAGAGAGAGAGACAGAGAAGAGGGACTGAAAGGACACAGAATAGTGAAATCTCAGGGGACTCACTGGTGTGTCCCTCTAATCCCCATAGCGATATGGATTACTGGGGGCTGCAGGGGGCTTTATTTCCTGCGCCGGAAGAAAGAGTGTGGCGCGGCTACAGCCGAGAGGTTCTGTGCGGAGACTTGGAGAGGCTAGAAAAGGCCCGGTGCTGGGGGTCAGGCTGCTGGTAAATGGGGCTCAGTGTACCCCAACCGCCCCCCCATGCCTAAACCCCCGCCCCCACCCCAACCCTGTCCTCCCCAGGCCTAAATCTGCACCTAGGACCAGCTAAGCGTGAGTAATCCGGGTGGCCATTGAAAAAAGACGAGCAAAGCCCCATTCACAGTTCTCGGCGGACAGAGGTTGATGTGTTTATTACTGGAGACAAATCCCCTCAGAGTGGAACGGCAGGGCATGCGTGTGCACAGCCCAGAGAGAGAAAGAGAAAGAGAGAAAGAGAAAGAGACAGAGAATTAGAGACTGTGGCTGGACAGACAACCCATGAGATGATGTGGGGAGCCTGGACGGAATCCTAATGGACGTTACATCTCTTTATTTATTAAAAACGGATGCTGATTCAAGCTTACCTGGACTTTCGGAAGGTTCTGGTACCGCCAGGCGATTTTCATGTCGTCTGCACTGTCTGAGTCAGATGACTGGGCTGGTTCTTGGACTGGTTGAGGACTAGTGACATCATCAAGGATTGGAGCAGGAAGTTCCTGTTGAGAGCACACACGGCAAAAATGTTTTTAAAATAAAATAAAGTTAAATTCTACAAAATCCGATAACAGCCCATCCATGTAAAACAGACACAAAAAAACAATCTGAATTCCAGTGGCACAGACCGTTAAAAGCAGTGCTTTTAAAACTGTTTTCGCTGAACTGGAGTCTTATTTTTGTTCACTTTCGTTTCAGTAAAATTGTTTTTGCTGGACTGGAGTCTTATTTTTTTGATCACTTTCGTTTTAGCCAGGCATCAAATTACACATTTATACAGCATATTTTCAGCTTTATTTTTAAAATGTTGATTCTGTCTGTGTGCTTTTTACAAATGACAAGTGTTAAAACTGTTTATTTTAAAAATGACATTTCTACAAATTTGCATATGCCTATCACAAGAAGCATGTAAAAACATTATAAAACTGTGCAATTAAAATGAGATGAAAATGAAAACGCAATTACAAGTACCGAAGCCCAGGCAGGCACACTGTCAAAACATCTAGATCTTTACATTCAATTATAATCACAACTATTATCATTAAAAAGTCTTGGAGACGCAGCAGCAGCAGCGCTTTAGAGGGAAAACCATAAAGCAGGTGTAATTATTGTTTTGCTCGCGAGCGAAATGCCATTCTGGACTCCCTGAAGGCGCAGGTGAAACACAAATCAATTAAGCGGCATCTCGGCGTACTGTCTCTGTTACAAATGAGAATGGGGAAATCTGCACGTGGCACCACGGTGCTAACAAAGCTGTCGGTGACAGGCAAAGCACATGGTGGTGGTGGAGTGGGGGGTGTGTGGGCTAATATAGAAAAAAACACAACAACTCAGTGATGAAAAATAAGAGAAAGGACAGGCAGCAACTGCACACACACACACACTTACTCACTCACTCACACATATCCCTAGAGAATGTTCAGCAAACCAGGGCGATAACACAAAAACAAGCGACTGACTCCCAAATAACACCTTCAAATTAGCAAGGGGGCCTGTTACTCTTTTTTTTCTTTCTTTTTTCTTTTTTTCCCTCTCTTTCGCGGCTGGCAGCGGGGCCCTCATTAACCTCTGTGTGACAGGGGGCCAATCACGAGGCGGGGCTGGACGCACTCCTGTCCAGTGTCATTAAGGTAATGCCTATTAGAGCGCGGAGGTGAGTCCCCAAGCTGGTCACACGCTCACCTGAAGCAGGCCCTCGGGGGCCCCGCTCTTTTATAACTGTGACTACAGATGAAAGGAGAGGGAGAGAGGGGCTCCCACAAGGGGGAGAGGAGTGAAGGAGAGATGGAGAGGGAGAAACAGAGAGAGAGAAACAGAGAGAGAGAGACAGAGACACAGAGAGAGAGCGAGAGAAAGACACAGAAAGAAAGAGAGAAAGAAAGAGAGACAGAAAGAGAGAGAGTAAGAAAGAGAGAAAGAAAGAAATGGGAGGGCAGAGGACAAGTCATAAAAATGGTGAAGAGGGGAGGGATAAGACGTAAATCACAAGAAATGAAAAAAGAAAGAAGTGAGAAACTAAATGATGGTAAGATAAAAAATAGACTGAATTATGGTAAGGATAAAAAAGAAGAAAAATGTTGATAGAACAAACATTAGATGCCTACACATGTCTACACATTTAGAGCAAACACAGCACAAACTGCCATCAGCACAACAAATGTTGGGAAAGAAGCAAATGAGATGATGATGGAACGCAAAAACAATAAAAGGGTTGTCTTATTTTTTTTCTTCATGAGGTAAATTATCCCAAATACATGCCCTCTCTCTCAAACCCACATGTACAAATTCTCAACTAGTAGGTGACTGTAAAACTTCCTTTTCCCTAATCAGTGATTGATGACAGACACACCCACAGTTGTACCCACATCCACACATACACACATCCACATCCACACACACACACTCTCTCTTTCTCTCTCTCTCTCTCTCTCACACACACACACACACACACACACACAAATAGAGGTTACCTGTAAAATCTCATCCGGGTGATCCTGTGCTGACGCCACAAAGAGTTCGTGTCCACACACCACTCCCTCCGCCAGGAAGTACTTCAGCAGCATGCGCGAGTAGCTGTCATATCGGTCCTCCTCTGCAAAACAGCCATGAATGACTCAGGACACCTCAACACCACAGCAGGACAAAAGCACACTGGACATATCACACTGAAGGAGTGATAGGAGGCTGAGCCTTGGATTCACAGTGAGGGGTAAATTACTGGACACAGTCAAGGTAAATTTAGCGTTCAGACACACAGGAAACTGATGAAAAGCAACACACTGCCACATGCTAGCACCTAGATATCGTATGAGTTGTTCTGCAGGTAAAACTAACAGTCAGTACTGATAGCCATCATAGAGCCTGAGTGATATTCATTTAATGGCTTGACAGAAGTCTGCGTGATGGTTTAAGGAATTTTATGACATATTTGCCAAAGGGAGGTGACAGGTCGTGATAGGGGAGTGGGACAGCCAGCTGTGCTAAACACGCATCCTGATCTGTCAGAAATGTGACAGCACAGCAACACAATAAGGTGGGGATGAGACCACAGATCATGTTCAAAAGTGACACTTACAGGTCTGTGATACGATTTTATTTGAATAAAGCCACTGCAAACTTAATAGACACTTTATGTATATTGTTTTGAAAACAGTGCTGATATTTACTATAAAGAAAATCTTTTCACCCTATCCCACCTCAACAAAAACCTACCCCGTAAAACTTGGGGAAATACATGACAAAGGACATAAACAAATAAATGAATGCACTTTACACGCACATTCCAGGGCATCTACTCTTCATCAGAAACACTGTTAATTGAGGAATTCTCAGCGTGTGACCCAGCAAAGGAAAATCATGTGTATCATATCAACAAACCCTCTTCAATCTCCTGAACTACAGAGGTTCATTCTCATTCCAGGTGTCAATTTGTAATAAAAATAAATGTCCTTATATGGTGGTTTATATTATATTTTTCTTGAGGGTAAGAACTAGAGTGTAGCCTACAGTACACAGATGTATAAGTATATCGTATAGTTTAAGTATAATGTTTAACTCTATTCTTTGGTAACAATTTCAAAGGAATATGCTGCATCCACCAGTTTCACAATAAAGGTGGGCAATATAGAATTCAAACTTAATTGCGATATTTACTGCTATTTTAGACAATAGTGTAATAAATGATATTAAAACAAGACTATTCAGTGATTACTCAGCCACAAGTCACAACAGGCTAAAGTCTTGAGAGCCATGCAAAAACAATAAAACTAACATTAGACTGAGATTCATTAACGATGGAAGCTTACATTCTTATTTACAGCTGGAGCTATCCATTTATTCAGGCTTACATTCATGCCGTATGTAACCTTTGCACCTTGTTGCACAAATGTATGTATTTAATAGTATTATTAATATGACCATATGATGTCTTCATATCATGGGGAAGAATGTGACTATTATATCCATACCGACACAATATCAGCACTTCACACTCCTTCTGTTATCAGGTGTAAGAAAACAAGACCATACAAATGTGTATGCACTTACTAACAGACATGCACACACAAGAAAACAAAGCCCAACATTTCACACATACCACCGCCTCTCATACACATCACATCACAAATGCTTGTCCACCTTGTCAGCGCGAGCTTCCTGCCAGAGGCAGCTTTGGGTGTGTGACTGCGTGTGAGTGAATGTGTGTGTGTGTTTGTATGTGTCCCCAAAGGCCTGTCTGTATGGTGACAGTAGGCACATACACAAAGACACTGACAGTAACCCATCCCTCCTGCCACACTCAGACCACTCGGAGGGGAAGGGAGGGGAGGGGTGGGGAGTGACGGTGGCCGACTCAGACCCGACCATGCCGGGAATGTCTCCTCCCACCTCCCCAGCGCTCACCTACGGACCCCGTGGGTTTGGCTGACGAATACCGGCCCAGGAAATACCACAGCTCGTCAATTTGTCATCAGCAAAAATCTACTATGCTCCCCCACCTACCCACCACCATCCTCTTTCTTATTGATGTGTTTCTAGGTCAGCAATGCTTTGTGGCTTTTAGAGGCCCCGACAAAGGCACCCAAATGGGCCAGCTTGAGATGGGGCCTATTGTGCCCGTGTCTCTATGGTGGCCTTACAAATGAAACCTGCGGGGGCTATTAGCCTGTCCGGGGGACAGTTGTAGGGGGTGGTGTGGGGGTGACAAACAACAGAACCCAAGGACATATCAGTCACTGCCGATGGCACGGAGGTGGCCTCTGGCTTTTTTATTTCCTTTTTTTCCTTTTTAAAGATTTCAGTCTGTCTCGAGTCTGTTTTGTTTCCCATCAAAGATTTCAGTCTGGCCTTAGTCTAGTTCTTTTTTTTTTGGCTCACTTTGGTTTTTGTTTGTCAGAAGAAATAAATCTGTCTTGGATTATGATGGGGAGAGAGGGGGCAGTGGGAGTGTGACAGGATAGGAGGAAGCCCATTCAGAATTCACATAAAACTGGTGGGGTATCTGGGTCAGCAATTCTACCCTCCCTTGGCCATATGGCCTCTGTCACAGTGACGACAAAAACAGAGGTTGGATGTAAAGTCTGTCATCAATGTAAAATAAAATAACTCAGCAGTGGATCAGTTTCATTTAGTATAATGTATACAGCAGAATGAACACATTTCTTTATATGTACTTTAATAGGTGTTTAAAACAGATGATGTTGAATTCACCTCATCAATAAAAAAGGGCAAAAGCCAACCACTTAAGCAATTAAGTGTGTGTGTGTGTGTGTATGTGTAAATAATAATACACCACTGCGTATCTTACCAATAAGCAGTAGAGTCCCAACCGCAAGGCCACCACCTACAGAATAAGTAGGGATAGGAGCAGTTATTAAAAAAATATGGTTGAATGTTCTGTGTACAATTTTCCTTCCTATATAAACTGGTACTACTGATAAGACTTTTCTACTTAAATCTGATTCACGCGTAAATCACCTCTAGTACACTACAAAAAATAGACGTTTTAGTGTGATTTAGTCCCATTAAAATGAACATATACAATCCCAGTTCACTGTAATATTAGTTACTGTATATTTTCCTGTTGTCGACTTTAGCACCGCTAAAGTCAGCCGACTTTGTTGCATTACTAATTGCAATATCGAGGAACAGTCTTGTTTTTGTCTCTCGATCACCATGCATGCACAATTGGCATTCATTTATATAGTAATCATCACTTTAAAGTAATTCTTGGACTTGTGACCAGCGA
This sequence comes from Setipinna tenuifilis, assembly GCA_030347295.1. Classification (NCBI taxonomy): domain Eukaryota; kingdom Metazoa; phylum Chordata; class Actinopteri; order Clupeiformes; family Engraulidae; genus Setipinna; species Setipinna tenuifilis. The sequence continues at coordinate 19,895,541 of CM059280.1, read as the reverse complement.
CTTTAACTCAGTATTCAATACGGCTACTCGCGGAGCCCTACGTTAGATGTGGAAGACAACCACTTCTCTTCCCAAACTGACCGATTACGTAGTCGAGAGACGTGACACCGGTTGACACAAGAAGCTGTCCGTTTTGCACAGAGGGTCTCGTCCCTGGGATAGAAACAAGTTTGCTGCGGGATTTCTTTTGAAAACTGGTAGTATTGCAAGTTATGGCAGACGGATTGTTCATGCTCCTAATGGGAGCCGCCATGTTGCCTTGTGTTGACAAAGCCCATGGGCGGTACCTTTCTAAAACATCCAATCGGAATTCAAGTTCTTGCTTCTTAGCCAATAACATGAATGGTTCCGGTATAGGAGGGCTGATGCAAGGTTAAAGGTAACCCGCACGTGTATAAGTGTACAAAGAATTACTTGTACTTCGTTGCTAATATTATTTATCTAATAATAAGGTGAGTTGAGCTGATATGCACCATAAACGTTCTGCTCGGAATCTTAAAGGATATCGAGAATGTTAAATACTGTATGTATTGTATTTTCTTTAAAGAGCTGTTGCTAGCAAGCGTTATTATCATTCGGAGGCAACATGGTGATGCCCATACGCTAACCTTAGCCATATGTAGTGCATTGCAGTAAGATCAGCTACCATCCCTTTTAAATACATGAATCATGAAATACCCCTTAAATCCCTGCCATATTACAGAACACGATTTGGGTTTAAATCAACAGCCTGTAGCGCTTACCAGCGACGCTTTATTGGTTTGTGATAAAGCATGATGATGTCCGCTAACTGTGAGATCAATGTGTGAGCAAAACGATTGACCTTCATTTCTGGTCAAGATGACTGGAGCACTGCTTTCACGCTATGTGTGGACAGTGCTATCAGATGTCCTTCCTATGTTAATAAGCACAGTTATGACACAGTATAATATTGAGGAGTTTGCGATATTTAATCTGGGACAGTTAAAAATGATGACTGCAGAAATTTACCAGCATGAATTTCTAGATCAATAAGTCGTAAACTATCGTACACAAATAAGTTGATGGCCTCAATATTACTGGTATTAATCAGGTACTGTCTGTTCTAAATGCCAAGGGGTGTCAATGCCACTTTGTGTTCGTATTTCTGTTTATACAGACAGCACAAGTGACTACCTCTCTACCTACAGGACCAGATTGACCAGTCACAGGACATCAGGTGACCCAGCTCCCCCTGGTGTTGCTTTGTCAGGTGAGAGGGCAGCAAGGTACACTCATTTGGGTATGATCAGATGAACTGCACAGCAGGGGCAAGGAGGCAAGTTAAAGAGCCTCTCTCTCCCTCACTCCTCCAGTCAGCTGAATGATTAGGCTCATAATTTCTCCTTTGCTCCTCACGCTCCCGTCATGTGAGTCCGGTGGGTTTAGGCATCCGGTTTGACCCCCCTTCAGGCAACAAGGGATGGACGGTAGGCCTGCACTGCTGACTCTTATCCTGTCTGTCAGTTAGACCCAAAACAGACTGCGGTGGTGCAGCAGTCTGTGTCTCTGTGTGATCCACTGGCCTTACAAAGAAATGTGATGGGCCAACAGCGGCAGAGAAGGTGGTGGTGGTGATGGTGGTGAGGGTGGTACAGGAGGAGGGGAGCCCTATGGTGGAGAGGCTGACTGACTGCTCACTTATAAATGCTTTTAGCAGAAAAAGCCCTGTTGTTTTGACAGCAGTTTTGAGTGTAACATGTGCCGACAGCGGCGCTACAAATGACAATGCAACATTGTACATAGCTTGAGCAGCATGACAAAGAAATTGCCCTCAGAGAGGAGTAGCCTGGACCTAAATATAGTGTCTGTTGTAATGGAAAAAAGGTCTTAATCTGTTCTGTATGCTGTAGGTAGTGCTCTTAATGTTTATTTCCATTCCTTTAAACACATTGGCTGTGTGTTATTTCTATTATGTCAGTTCTTTTATCAATATGTATCTGATTGTGCCAAATAATACGCCACAGTCATAACATGTCAAACGGTTTCCTGAGTTGGGTTGTTTGGCTTTCCGTATCAATCCGCTCTTCGCAGAGAAGTCGGCTGCTGAAATATAATGGGGCAGGATAGGAGGGTAGGGAGATTAGCATCAGGGCCGCTGTTTGTTTGCTTAGCATTGAAAGGAAAGTAATAGTCTCAGATGCTCGGACAAGCAGTCAGGCTGCCCTCCCGTTTCAAGTTGTATTCTTCCAGATCCGCCAGCCAGTTCATTCCCATTCTCTCTCCCAAAAACAACACGATTTATATTTTAATGTATTTTTAGAGTTTACACAGTTATTATTTTAACTGGGAAAATCCAAAGGGCAGGAGATAAACTTTTGATTGTTGATTTTCATTTGATTTGATAGCTACTTATAGACTTGGATTGCCTGAATGGGGCTGTGTTTAATGTTGTAGTTGGCAAACTCTGAGATTGGCAGTCAGGCAGCTTGATTCGGCCAGGTCTGTGGGCACTGCTTCCTTGATTAGCTATGTATTCTGTCTTTTTCTCTCTCTGTCTCTGTTTCTCTCTCTGTTTCTCTGTCCTATTCAAAGGCAAATAAAAAAGGCCAAAACAATAAAGGTGAGAGACTCCGTTTCACAGCATTGTGGGAGGAAGTGGGTCGAGAAGTGGGATGCAGTGCCGTGCTGTGCTCTGCTGGGCCATGTTTGCCTAAGGGTGACCTACCACATTGATAGGCTTTGCACCCATCAAAACCTCATCCCCTCCAGCTGGTGCGACTTGCCTTCATTTTTCATTCATTTCATTGCAATCAATTCACGGTACTTAGTGGGCACCACATGAATGACGTGGGGAGGGAGCTCAGGGAAAGGTGGGGGGGTGGCATTTTTGATCTCTGGAGTTTACATCTGGTCATGTTTAACCAAACAGGTGTCACTGTATCTCATCCGACTATAGCAGGCTTAATCCTGATCGCCGTGTTTGATAGCCTTAAAAAAACACAAACAAAAAAAAGACCTCCCGGCTGGTCTGAAGACCCCTGCCGCCCCGCAGCATATTTAGGGAGCACAAAGAGGGCCATCGCTGCCCATGCTCAGCTGCCTTCTGGTGCCCAGAGTCCCCCACCCCACCCCACCCTCACATCTCCCATCCCATGTCTTCCTCCCATCTGGGATCTCTGGGGAGCCCCGTCTTATTTAACATGGGCTGGGTCCATGTAATCTTCTTAAGTCCTCGCGCTAAAGCCAAACCTCCCGGCCCTCATGTTTCCCTAATTTGAAGACTGTAATGGCTACAAGCCTCCCAGGCCTTTTGAATCCTGACCCCCGCATGCTACCCCCCAACCCCCCTCTGCTCCCCACCCCCCAGTCACCCCCGTCTCCTATCCCATTTCTCTCAGTCAACCAATAGACTGATGTGAATGGACTGTGCTGTGTGTTTCAATAGCCACTATCAAGGAATCAATCTGTGAGGGTGTGTGTTTGTGTGTGTGTGTGGGGGGGGCATCTGTGTGTGTGTGTGTGTGTGTGTGTGTGTGTGTGTGTGTGTGTGTGTGTGTGTGTGTGTGTAATGAGGGGTGGGGGGGCTAGACTCATGGGGAATCTGCTAGTGTTGTATAGCTGTAGGCTGTCAGTGGTCTTTATGTCAAATCAGTAGGAGGAAGTGTATTACGACAAGCATTGCGAGGCCTGATTGATGATAAACTGCCTCTCTGGGCTGTGGGCGATCTTGTTAAGCAGAAGAAGAATAATCAGTCGCTTGCCTTTGCCATGAAAGTGTTTGATAATTACGTCGCCGTCCTCAGGCACCCTTTGATATTTCCAGAATGAAATTTTGAACCATCATTGCAGGACATTTATTTAATGTTTTAATTTTTTTCACTTTTTGTATGTCCTATATAGTGTAGGATAATGACATTTATGTTTGGGGTTGACCAGCCATGTAAAAATGGGAGACTACAAAGTGTGATGCTCAAGCATAGGCAAAGGCAGTCACCCTCTCAACAGAAACAAATCTTCCTGTATCATCATCATCTTCAAAAAAGGGATTTAGGCTGATCTTTATAATCCTGCTTTGCAGAATCAATAGCACTGGTAGTGTTGTTTATGATGTTACTTATCGCCGTTTTGCAACAGCCCATATCTAAAAAAAAAGGTTTCTGAGAAATAAAATATCTCTGTAATGCTGAGAATAAATAAGTAAAGTTAAAAATGGCAAACAAAAATGTAAGCAAGTGGTTGAACAAATGTTGTGAACAAACGGGCGTAGATTGCCGCTCGGAGAGCCCGTGGGGCTGCGTCTTTCCCCCGCTGGTGCATACGTCTGGGACCCACATGGCCGCAGATGGCCTGGCCATAAGTGCGTCTGTGTGACGGCCCCTTTTGTTTGGCAGTGGTGACATTTCTACATGTAATCCTGGATTAAGACTGACTTTGGTGTTAATTTCCATCTGTAATTTATTATTCCATTTAGGTCGCTCGCTTGCTCGATCGCTCGCTTGCTCGCTCCTCATCATCAGATGGGCCCCTTAAGCATGCGCAGGGGGATTTGAGGGCGGAGGAAGGGGTAATGGAGATCCAATCTAGGAACTGACTGTGTGCGGCCTGTTTCACGAGAACAAGATTCTTGTTTGTTTGATTCCCAAAGACACCCCCCACTCACCACACACACACACACACACACACACACACACACACACTTTCCCCCCCTGACACCCTTACGGTGTACCACGGAAAACCAGGCGGCTGCATATGGACCATCTCTTGATATCATTCACTGGCCATGTAATCTTATTATGCTAAACCCCTAATCCTCACCTACTCTCCATGCCCAGACCAGCAGTGGTTGTGGCAACGGGGGTGACGGACGGTATGATGGAGTCGGTGTGAGGGGGTGGGGGGGGCCTGGCCCGTCTGATCCCCCCACCGTATCACACAGAGTGGGTCATCGCAGCCTTGGACGCAGAGGTCACCTGTGCGGAGGAAAGAGAGCCATGGAGCCTGGCTGGCAGTACGAGAGAGAGAGAGAAAGAGAGAGAGAAGCAGCAAGGTATAGGAGGCAACAGAGATGTCACTGACTCAAAATGACATGGGGGTTGGGTTAAATAGGGTTGGAAATATTGAGAAGAATCGTGGTAAGAGGTCCATCAGTACTCAATTCCGTGATGTACCCTGGGCACATGTATTGTACATAATAACCTGCTCCAGGTTCAGACCAAAGTCAGGTTTCACTCTCATGCCTGCCCCCAGCAGATGCACCGTAGTATTTTGGGGGGTGGGGGAAAGCCGAAAGGGTCTGCTGGGCATGGAACAAAAAAAATGGAACCAAGTGTGACTCTTTCTGGGAGGCTGTGCCCCAGCCTGTAGCCTGGCTAGAGCCCCCAGCTGTCCCCGAGTTTCTCATGCCCTGTCCCACAGAGCCACCTTCAGTCAGGCAGAAAGGAGAGAGGGAGAAAGGAGAGAGAGAGTGAGGGACCAGAGTGAGGAGATGAAAGAGGGAATGGATGGATCACAGAGGGGGTGGGGTGAGGTGTGAAGGTGGCAGGGTGTGTGTGTGTGGTGGGAGGTGTGTTGGGGGGCGGGGGGGTTTAGGGGCTGAGGAAGTTTGAGTTTGATCGCTGTGAGATTCGGTGCTGGGGTAAGGGTGGGGGTTAGAATGGGATTGGAATGGAATGGGATGGAGAGGGATGGGATAGGATGGTATGGGGGTTGGTGGGGGTGGTATGGTAGATGGTTTGTGGCGTAATGGGATTAGATGTAGCACCTTTTGTGGCACAGGGATGGCCACCTGACACTTGCTGTGGTAGAGAGCACTGGGAGTGTGTGTGTGTGTGTGTGTGTGTGTGTGTGTGTGTGTGTGTGTGTGTGTGTGTGTGTGTGTGTGTTTGTGTGTATGTGTGTGTGTGTGTGTGTGCATACTTGTGTGTCTGTGTGTATATTCTCGGTTTGGACATGACGTTCTTTTTTTTTGAGGAAGGGGTGACATGGGATGGGGGTTAATCCTCTCCCATATCTGAGATATCATTCCCGGGACGAAGGGGCTTTAGTTTGGCTTGTTTCTGCTCTGCTGACCCGAGTTAATTCCATGGATGGAGTAGCCGACAGGATGTGAGATGAGGAGAGCGCCGCACAAAATCCATCACCTGCTGACCATCAAAAAGCACAGGCCAGTTATTCTTGTGTTGCTGGGATAGGCCTGATGGTAACCACCATTAAGGGGGCCAGGGGACGGTGCTTTTATACCGCGCTTTCACTTTTCGTTAGCGTTTTTTTCCTAGTCAAGGGAGTCCATTTTGGATGTGTACAAACATCCAAACAATGTCTTTATTGATGGATGTTGGTGAGCAAAGATTGACCCACACGGCCGGCTCATCTGCCAGCGAGACGACCCAAGGAAAAGTCAATAGTGTGAGTGGCGATGCGCTGTTTATTCAGACAACAGAGAGAGTTCTGTCTGTTTTAAGTGCTGACCACCGATGACAAACACACACACACACACACAAAAAAGGAGCTGGGACCTCCGTCACCGTGGTGACCATGGAGCTCGGAAATCCTTTTATGTGAGTCGTCCGAAGAAAGGGGGCACGCGCTGTTTGGCAGGGTCGAGGCCTTAGTGTTGTGTTTCCAGTATCTCCAGGCAGAGGAGTTGGGAAGGAGGGCAGCAGGGACAAATGGCGAGAACTGAAGAGTGCAGAAAAGCCCAGTGCCCAGAGCGTTAGGAAGTAAATTGAACAGTACAGATCAGAGGTGCTCTTGGAGTAAATCCTACTAAGGATCTCGGCAGTGTAATAAAACACACTGGCCAACTCCTGTTTTTATTACACAAATGATGATAACTGCTGGTGCTTTCTTGCACTTGACAGATGGTGGTAAAAGCAAAAGTGTTTTGTCTTAGAACAAAATACAATACTAGTGTGTGCCTTGTGTCTTAAACTATTTTTTTATATTTTGTTTTACTCTTTAGTTAGATAAATCTGCATAACTATTCCCAACTCCTACCCCAGAAGCTAACTATGGACTGTATTAAGAGTTTCATCAGATTATTGTTGATACATGTAGTCCATAGGTGAACAGATAGTGAAAGAAAAAGTTCCTTGTCTCAGGACAAAATACACATGATGTGTGCCTTATTTCATATCCATATCCAACCCTAACGCCTTACCCCAAACCCAACTTTGCACTGAACTACTGCAATGTATTGTTTATAATCTGACCATTGGTACTATCTATCTAAGTGTGACCATCTAAGTAATGTAATACCTGTATTTTGAAGTGTAAACGTAATATTGGCATAATTGATTCTTTCTTTTTTTCTAGTTCTGAAAACTATTGTGAAATGTTTCGTCGAGTCCTTGGGAAGACTGTGGGTTTTGTTGGCTACACCATCCAGTATGGCTGCATAGCTCATTGTGCCTTTGAATACATCGGGGAGTTTGTTGCTGTAAGTGGGATCCACATTCACATCTTACAATTTCGTTTTTAACCACATCAGTCTCTTGTATGATTTACATCTGACAAACATTTTTGTACCCACAGTGCACAGGACCATCCATGGAGCCCACCATCACAAGCAATGACATAGTCTTCTCAGAACGGCTTAGTAGGCATTTGTACAGAATAGAAAAGTGAGTAAACCGCCATACAAAGTTAATGATATGTCAAGTAATGTAATGATGTGTCAATTATATGTCAAGTTAATCGCCAAGTTTAATTATCACGTAACCAATGACATACATTGGTGGATTTACCAGTTTATTTACATACAGCAGTTGACCAGGATGACAGACATTCTTGTTGGATTGACTAATGGTTGTGATCTCTCAGGGGAGACATCATTATAGCCAGAAGCCCCTCTGATCCAAAGATGAATATCTGCAAACGAGTAATCGGCCTGGAGGGAGACAAAGTGTGTACCAGTAGCCCCTCGGACGTCTTTCAGTCCCACACTTACGTGAGTATCGCAGAACTTGAGGTGACCATTACACTACACTACTATTACACCACATTGCATTTAGTTGACGCTCTTGTCCAGAGTGACTTACAGTGTATTGGCTACAGGGACAGTCCGTAAAACAACGTGGGGTTAGATGCTTTGCTCAAGGGCCCTTTATCTGTGGATGAGAGTGCAGGAGAGCATTAATCATTCACTCCCCCACCCACATTTTTCCTACGGGTACAGGATTTGAACGTACAACCTTCCGATCCCTAACCATTAGTCCACAGCTACTCCCAGTTCCGTCCCACATGCAAACTATCCTTGCATCCTCCCGCCACTGCAGGAATGCAGAGTGTTGCATTATCGGAGATTGCTTTGCCAAGCGCTCTCTGCGAAAATAGGCATTCAAATGCATGCTCCTTTGCAGTTGGGTAAATGCCTCTTTCGCCTGCAATTGCTTTTCCAAGGCATTATGAGCGGAGAGAGCCGGACGACTACTATGTCACTGAAACAGCTGTTATTGCTTTTTTTTTATTACGGCTGTCACCTTTGTCGTCTGCAATTTCTGCGAAGCCCGTTGTGTTAGTGACAGCTGAGTAGGCCAGATGATTGGATAGAGGGAAAGAGGTAAAGGCCTTTCTCCAGGGCCACCCGACTCACGGTTCAGCCAGAGTGGAAACCTGTATGTAAAAAACCAAACGTGGAAAACGGGCGATTTTTATTTTTCTATTTTTTTTTTTTTTGTGCAGTGACTGACAGGTTTTTAGATGTAGCCGATAAACGCAACTTGGCGTACTACCAACATTGTTTAAGGTACATCAGAACAAGCTGAAGGATGAGAGCGTGTGTGGGCATCGGTGAATTTGCATCGTTCCCCTACAGCGAACAAGCCAACAGCGAGGGTGTTGTTGATGGCACGCCAAAGTGACATCTTGTGAGCGCAGAGTCATCGCCGTACCCACCCCGAAAAACTCCTTCGCCTTTTTGCCTCAGAGACATAACAAATTGGCTCGCTACCTATCTCCGGTTATGGTAACGTACCTGAGTGCAGGTGTCACAACAAAGACACATGAGCCGTGAAGGGAAGTAGAAAGGGAGAGGGAAGAAAAAAAAAAAAGGTGTCAGGGCATCTCTTATGCCGAGGGGCATTGAGCAGGGATCAAGCGAAAACCCTAAATGGCAAGTTGAGTTTCACAGCTGCACTAAGTGAAGGTATTAAGAGGTTCACGGAGGACAAACTGCTCTCCAGAGGATCTAGTTTCAAGTGGAAGAGAAAAAAAAAATTGAGTGACAGCCTGACAACAAATTTGAGTCAAAGTGTTCCGCTGCTGCCCTCCCTGCCAGTGGCTGCTGGGAGCTGTCGAAGTTAAGGAACATGTAGCATGTGCCGTTTAGATGATTACGTGACAGCCTTGCACGCCACGTCCTGGCACATTGAGTGCATTTGAATGATGTTTGGCAGAGTGAGTTGATGGTGTTGTTCTGACTTCCCTCATTTAACTAAACACCTTGTGCGTGTGTGTGCGTGTGTGTGTGTGTGTGTGTGTGTGTGTATGTGTGGGATGAGTGTGAGTAGGAAATGGGGCAAACAACGTGTTGCCTGATACTTGTGAGTGGATATTGATGTAAAGTCATTATCAGCACCCATGCTCATTCAGTCAGCATTAAAGTCTCATCACTTTCGTGGCGTGAAAGTGCAGTAGTCATGCTGTATGTCACATCTGCTTTCTGCCATGTTGTGAACCGTCGAGAAGTGATGCATAGTCTGTTTAGATAAACTGCTGGAGTAGTAGTTGTTCATCTGAATGCATTTTTCAGAAGTCTTTACAGGATAGCGTTGCTACTTGCTAGAATGTTGGAGAATGTGAAAAATATATTTCAGTTGGTTGGAAATCTGCAAACCTCACTAATAGATGGCACAGAAAACTACACACCATAGCTTTAAAGAATCAAAATGTGAGCAAATGCATTTATGTCCCGCACTTTAAAAACAAATCCAAACAGAAAGCGTTTTAAATGCATCATCATGCATCATATTTCTAAAATGGAGGAAAATAGGAACCTCTCTTCTGTCTGTGTAAGGATGGGGGGATGGATGATGTTTTGATAGACAGAAGGAAAGAAAGATGGATAAACAGACTGGCAGGTGAATGGCTGAACCTTAAGAATCGCTCTATGCATAAATCCCTTTTTCAGATAGCTGTATAATGTAGGCAGATACCGGCCTTCATCTGTGTTGAATATATGAAGCCATTCAAGCGTACGCAGGCAGACACACTGCTCCACATACATGGAGACGTAAAGACAGAACCCGACAGAGGACAAAGCCTTCTGCTCTTCTGCTAAGACAGATGACGAGCACCACCGCTCCAGTTTCTTCTTCCTGACGGAGGCAAGCATATGTTTGCATGCTAATAAGATGTAATTGCGGCAGCCGCAACATGCTGACATATGTTTATCAGATGCCACACTAATGAACTTCATTTGTATTTGCGAAGAAGCCACTTTGTTCTGTCTCATGTTGGGGCAACATATAATCTATGAATAATCAGCCTCTTGATTAACTCGTCCGTCAGGATTCCACGCTCTCCAACTCGGAGCAAAACTCTGCAAACACAGACTCGGGTTTCCCATGCATAGGCATTTTCCTGTAGCGTAACACCCCAGGAGTCTTTCCCTACAACTTTTTTTTTTCCTTTTTTTTCTCGTATATTTATTTCTTCAAAGCCTCTTTTTGTGTGGGAACGAGTTTGGGAAATGAGGAGAAAAGAAAAGAAAAAAACAAAACAAAACGATTGTTCAGTAAAAAAAAAAAGTTAAGCATCTCAAAAATAGACACCCCTATATTATTATGATGGCCATTATGGCAATCTAATGTGTTGTTCGTCCTGTCCGCACATATAGAGTGGACGGCCGAGAGTTAATTAGGACCCTGACAGCCTCTCTCCCCTCCTGTGACGAGATTATTCCTAATTGGTGTCAGAGTGGATCAGTGCTCGCTCCACTGCAGTCTGGGCTGCCAGGTCTAGCCCTGCTCTGGACCCGGGGAGCGGCCCGCGAAGGCGTGGTCCCGCACCCCCTACTCCTACCCCCACCCCCAGCCCCAGCGCCACAGACACACATACAGGCGCACAGAAACACATTTGGACATACACACGCATACACACACACATAGACATTTGGACATGCACACACATCACATACATACACATATACACGCACAAACATTTAGACACACACTCACCACACACCACACACACACACACACACACACACACAAAGTCGCATCTGCTTCATTTGCTATTAACAGCACTTTCTCATTTTTTTCTCTCTCTGTCTATTGCTCTGTCTCTTGTCCCTCTCTTTCACTCTCTGTATTTCTCTTTCTGTCACTCTTATTTGCTTCCCTGTCTTTTTCTGGGAAGGCTGGGTTTGGGGCGTGGGGGTTGGGGGGGAGGGGGGTGCACACTGAACCAGCAGCCATAATGACCCTGTCTGCAGCACTTTCTCAAACCATGACCCTGTCCTGTAGCGATGACCTGTCCCTTTAGCCTCATATAAGAGTGTGTGTGTGCATAGGGGGGGGGGGTGTCACCCAGAGACAGAGGATTACAATTATTTTCACACAGAAAAAAACGAATCTAATTGATTCGTGTTAAACAGTCTATAAGTCTTAGTAAGACAGATAAAGAGTGTGAACCCTGTGATTAAGCTTGAAATCAGAAGAATTATGCATGGCTTTGTATGGTGATGTGTTATTTTCTCAAAAAAAGAAAAAGAAGCACATGAGAATAAATTTGGCATTTCATTATCCTTTTCTTCCCTGCACCGCGTCTAGGTACCAAAAGGGCACGTATGGCTAGAAGGGGATAACCTTCGGAATTCCACAGATTCCCGAAGCTATGGCCCAGTTCCCTACGCCCTAATCCGAGGGCGTGTGTGCTTGAAGGTAACAGAGGAAAGTGGCTGCACATCATAAACTGCTCTCAGAGGAAAAGGGGAAGAAAAAGAGACAGAGAGGGGGAGAAAAACAGAGCTTTAGATATTAATCCGATAAAGGACTTTTTTAACGACTTTGTTTAAAATCATTTGATGTAGTTGTAATGGGGATTTGAGTTAAAAGACAAGGAGAAACTGGCAGGCTAGAGACCTAGTTGTGTCTTGGCTGAGCATCCTCCATATGTTGTGCCAGAGAAGATGAGCTCCAATGTGTAACCTTGGAACCAGGTCAGCTCACCTTCTGCCTGCCAGGATGTTATATAGGCCAAACGATGACTAAATACTCCCAACAGGCCACAGAAAAACACACTCTACCATCAGTGTTACAATATGAGCTTCTACCGCTGCCTGTCTGCATAAGAGGGAGGAATTATAGTTTGAAATATGTAGGCTTTTTATCATAATTTTTTGATTTAGTAAAAAATGTTGACTTTATTTAGGTTTACTATAGACGAATGCTGACAGAAGGCCTGTGTAGATGATCGTTGAGTGAAAGTGTGTGTAGATGGCGGTTACCCAAATGAAGGTTAACACTTTTTTACGTGTCAGTGTTGCCTAATTAGGTACAGTGGTACAACCTGTTTAACAGTATGTAATATTATGTACTAGTGTTGTACTTGCATAATGTTTTTTTTGTTACAAAATACATTATGTAAGCACAACACTGGTACATGATATGACATATTGCTACACAGGTTGTACCACACTTAAATATCGACACCATAAAATAAGGTGGTACTATGTGGGGTTGTAAATGGGAATTTAAATGCAGATGGTTGTTGAACTAAGGTGAAATATACTCTTTCTTTTTCCCTCCTCACAGCTTTGGCCCTTTAACAGCTTTGGTCCCCTACATGATAGTCCGAATGAGAGGATTCCAAGAAGTAGCTGACACAGTGCTTCTCTCTGTATATAAAATAGCTTTTTAAATTTTGAGTAAATAAATATTTATGAAAAACCATTAAATTTTCTGCCATTCATTGACAAAATACCTACAAACAGTAGCCTGGCTGTCACACCAAGCTTGTAGACAGAGTTTGGTCTGACAAACCTCCCACAGACAGGAAGTTCTCAGAGGCAGGATCAACGGGCATCCTTACAATGCCTCTGTGTACTATTGGACAAAGTTACAACCAATCATACCACTGATTCTGTGACTGACAAATGCGTAGTGTTCGTTTTTCATTGGTGCCCAATTTTTTGGGCAGAGGAAGAGCCCAGAACAGGCAGGTTGGCCAGACTTGAACGCAAAATTCAATGTAGCGTCACAGGCAGTATGGCCGAACCCAGGCTATAGAAATAGTACATTGTTACTAGATATGAGAATTTAAGAACATTAACCATTCTATTTAGTTTCACATTTTATTTATTCCTTCCTTGCTACTTACAGTGTGAAACTGTGTCCCAGATGATGTAGTATATCATCACATGAAGTGGTGGGTGACTGTTTATCTTTGTCTGATGGTGTTAGAATAGAAACACATTTTGGTGAGTCGTAGTCCATCCTACCTGATTTAGGTGTTTAGATGCTCTCTGAACTGAACCCTGAACCCCTAAGCCATTTGTCATGGTTCACTAGCCATTTCCTATTACAACATGTGATGGGTTAATTGCCTTTGCATTACATTTTTTGAATAGGACGGACATGTCATTAAAGATTTACACACATTTTCCTAATGACTGACGGTATTCTGAGAACATCATCAGTGTCAAACGACCTCTACATCTACATGTTCAGGTCCAAGGGTGGGGTGTTAGGAGACATCAAAACACCTTCATAGTTAATTTAATTCCCAGAAAAAAAGATTAAATTCATGTTGTGTCAGTCACAGATTATACAGCTGTATTGTTATGTGAGCATCATGTTGCAGTTGAACTTTGAACTCCATATAGGCAAGATAAACTTACACAAGATTTTTGACAACAAATCTGAAAAGACCACACTTGTGGAGGGACTTCTCGTTTTTATCAAATGAAACAGGTTACAGGTATGTTTGCCATGGACAATGCAAAAAAAAAACGGCTAAAAGATTTCTCTGCTGATGATGTTTATACCCTGTCCTTAAAAAGTAGGCTGTTAATTTTTTCATGTTTATATTCTCTCTCTCTTGTGTGTAAACAAATCTACCCCTGTTAAATTTTTCAGAATGCTGCTATGGCAATCAGAAAAAAAAGGTCATCCATTTTGCTTTTTAGCTTTGCAATATTTATAGGCACTTAGTAAAGAAGAGGTGCCTATGTGAACGGCAGCTGAGGCGTCGTTCGCTGAGCGCTCTGGTGCTGAGTCTTCAGTGGTGGTGGCAGCGCAGATTTCATCTTTTCCCTCACAGCCTGTGACCTGTAAATGAGGGTCAACTGTCCCCCAAAAAACATCAAGCCAAAAAAAAGTGTGTTGCTATGCCTGAAGATCAGGATGACTGCTGAGACAAGGAGTCAGCAGCCTCCCTGAAACGTCTCTTATCTCTCTCACTCACTCTGGAGAGAGGTTGTTTTCTTTTATGACCAATTGGTCAGCCAACTGACCGTGGCAAAAGGACATAAACAAACTAAGAAGAGAAGTAGCCATGCTCCTGTGGTAGGCAAAGAAAGAAGAAAAACTTATTCATGACAGGCATGTTATTACTGTAGGTGCTGTGTCTTGTTAAGGAACTTAAATTTGCCCTGGTCATTGTTTGATGGTGTCAAGTTAATGGGTGTCTACCTTTTCTGTAACTGAGCTTTGAGAGTTTCATAAAATAGAATTTTGTCAGTGAATTCAGTCAACAAGAACATTTCTGTCTACTTCTGGTATTACTTTTCTTCTCATTTTCAACATGGCCTGTTGTAAAATGGTTATGATGAGACGTACTTCTCAATTCCTACTTTGTTTAAGGGATGCCGTACACGAGAGATCTGTGTGGCTCTGTATACTATGCCACAGTGAGTTCGTTCAGCTCCCTGCCACTACTACTGATGATGATGAGGGCCGTGAGGTTATGGAGGGTGAGAGGTAAGACTACTTGTGCTCTTCTTAGAACCTGATCTGCTGACAAGACGTGTGTGTGTGTGTGTGTGTGTGTGTGTGTGTGTGTGTGTGTGTGTGTGTGTGTGTGTGTGTGTGTGTGTGTGTGTGTGTGTGTGTGTGTGTGTGTGTGTGGTAGGATGAGGGACAGAAGTGCTGAGCCACGCCGGCCTGTGTGAAGGGACAGGAAGCTGTCACACAAGCTTCCTGTCACACAGGGTCAAGTGTGTCTCAGAGAGTGCAGCCTACTCAGCCTGCAGACAGCGAGGTGGTGTAGGTGGCCCTGAGCAAAGAGACAACGTTTGGACAGGTTGAACAGATGTCACTAGACCAGTGGACCTACATGTCACCTCATCCCTTGCTGA
>CM059280.1:19872782-19875282 GCA_030347295.1 Setipinna tenuifilis | reverse complement strand
CGCATCTCTCGCCTCTAAAAGGGCCTCTAATTTCCTCCTGCAGGTCTGTGGGGCTCCAGCACTGCTCATTAGATATATAGGGTCACATATCTCTCGCTATCTCTCTCTCTCCTTCTCTCCCTCTCAACCTTTCGGTCTCTTTTCTTCTTTTTTCTTTTTTTCATCCACTCTTTCTTTTTTCTTATCTCTCAGTCCCTCTCACCCTCTCTCATACAAGTTATATTTTGCCCTTGGGGAAATGAAATGGAATGTGTGTGTGTGTGTGTGTGTGTGTGTGTGTGTGTGTGTGTGTGTGTGTGAGGGGGAAATAAGGGACAGTTGATGGTGGGCTTAGTGGTGGGATTCATCTCTCTGTGTGGGTTTTGGTAGTGTGAGGAGGGTTTGGGGTGTGGGGTTTGCAGTTTGGGGTTTTCAGTTTGGGGGGAGCTAGGCCTAGGTCAATGTGGTTCTGGGTAGAACTTAGATTGGTGCCTCGGAGATCCAAGCTTGGCAGTCATTGTGTTCTTGCTTTTGGTAAGCAGAGCATTGTGTGTGTTTGTGTGTTTGTGTGTGTTTGTGTTCCTCTGTGGTCAATGTAGTTTAAAAGCTGAACCACATCCAAGCGCGGGTAATGATGCACCAGGCAACAGTGGACTACAATAACCAACAGCCCCTGGCTGGCCAATTAGTGTCTGGCACAATTATATTTCCAATTCAGAGAGAGCTGGAAAGAGTGACCGAGCTCAACTAATCATTTCGAGCAATTACTTTAAAAAACTAATTAGAATGCCCACAGAGCTTGGGCTCAACGTTGCCTTTGTTTCTCTGTTTGTTGCTTTTTGTTGTTGTTGTTTTCACCATGTAAAATGGCCGCTCATGAAAAGGGCAGAGAGGGAGGAGAGAAATATCAACTCTGCAACAAGCCAAAACAACCACTTCCAGCCGTGATTGAGAAACAGGTCATTAGCGCGGCATGTTTGTGCCCAGGTTTTTATGCAGTGTCTTTCCGCTCTATGAGGGACACCCACTATGTTTTTTTTGTTCCTGTATGCCAAGTTTTCCGTTCACCTCTGCAGGGTTAGAACTGAGCCCAATTATATGGCAAGTGTACGGTTTTTATGCAGGCGTCCAAAAAGTCAGAAAAGTTAGTTATTCTTATTATTATTTAAGTTTATGTATTTATTCTGCCTGCATACTCATGCCTAATTTGTAATAAATGTACTATGTGCTTACTTTGTTTGCCAACTAAATTAAGTAAGTTGTCTAAGTGGTATGCATCCTTCATTTTAATGACATAATTCACTGATATTTTCAAAATCATTCATGTTTGTTTATATATATGTCTTGCTTAGCCAGTTTAAAATACATAAAATACAGGTAACATAGGTAAGGGTCACAAGTCAAATAGATTAGTTAATGTTTTATGGACATTACTTAATAAGGAAGGCCACATCACATTAATGTCCTACTAATGTAATCTGCAGGGAAGATTAAAGGGGCCGCGATTTGTGTGTCACACTTAAACAGGTCTATCGTAGCCACGCTTTTAATTAAGATTTAACATGAAGAGAACCCCTGTCCAGCACATTTAAAAAAGAGCACCTTTGATGTGTGGCCATTGATTCAATTGCCTTAAAAGCCTCTGGCTGTGGCGATATCTGGTAGAAAAGGAGCGGATTATATTGACCTGAACAAGAGGAGCTTAAAGGCCTCTCTGGTGCGGCGTATCACAGGTCGACACATGCAGCCTGAGAGAAAAGCCTCCCTAACTGCTCTTAGGTCACTTGAGTGGAGAGTAAACACCATCACCACCACTAGACAATGTAGACCAACAATACCAAAGCCAGGACATGTAAAAAAAGGTCCACAGAGCACTTGTGCGCCCAGCTTTGTGATTCTTAATTAAAAAAACATTTAATAGGTTTCAGGTGTTTCATTTTTTCCCCCGTTTCCATTAAATACATCATGAAGATATCACTTGATCACTGGATTTGCCTGAATTAGTTTTCAAAGATATTATGTACAGTGGACAGTCTTAAGAGTGTGTGTGTGTGTGTGTGTGTGTGTGTGTGTGTGTGTGTGTGTGTGTGTGTGTGTGTGTGTGTGTGTGTGTGTGTGTGTGTGTGTGCTTGTGTGTGTGTGTGAGCCTGTATGTGTGTGTGTGCCTGTCTGTGTGTGTGTGTGTGTGTGTGTGTGTACTGTATGTGTGTGTATAGGTGAGTGTGTGTGTGTGTGTGTGTTGTGGGGGTTCTCCATATTCAACACATCCTCTCGGTGAGCCAGCCTCCGTCCTCATCAATGTTTCATGTGAGTGAGCTTTATATTTCATGCTGCGTTACAAGCAAGGGGCCGCACGCTACACAGCTCACAGGCATTCCGCATTTTAACTGGTGACAGAGACACAAGGACGTTTCCATCTTCATGTAAAAGCCAGCTTGGGGGGTGGGGGGTTTGGAGTGGAGGTAGGGGAATCCACGGTCTTCCCTTGATGCAGACCACTACCCACAATGCCCCTGTTCTT
>CM059280.1:19837782-19865282 GCA_030347295.1 Setipinna tenuifilis | reverse complement strand
TGGTGGGTGGTGGGGGGGTGCATTAGTGAAGATGGTGCTTTGTGGACGTGAAAAGGCTCTCTCTCTGTCCCTGTGACCTCATTGGACGGTGGTGGTGCGGCATACCTCTGCTCTAAGCATCCTCGACCTTGGCTGGCCAGGGGTGCCAAAACACAGCAGGGTGTCCACGTTTTACTGCTCTGATCTCCGCGGCAACAATAATGATTCTAATTACGCCTGTCTTTCAGTTGTCTGTGTAATGCGTTATGCCTTGTTTTTTTTTTTTCTCTCCCTCCCGCTCTCTCCATCATGGCCTTGCAGGGACGAGCTCTTCTTTGCACGCAATCATTATTCTATTCCTCTTTTTTTCTCGCTCTCTCCCCCTCTCTCTTTCCATCTCTCTCTCTCTTTCCTCTCCTCCTCTCCCTCTCTCCATCTCTCTGTCTGTCTCTTGTTGAACAAAGCGTAGTCCTGTTTCTGTGCTCTCTCAGGGTAAAATGTGCCACAGGGTCTCTCTCACATTGTGAAAAAGCGAGGGAGTGATTTTTAAATATAAAGGATTCTCTGCATGTTCATTTTTTCCCTGAAGTTATACCATTCCTCCCTGGCATTGGTTATGTAAAGGCAAGATGAAAAAAAAAGGTTTTTACAAAGACCCATCCAGTTGGTAATCAAGTATTTGTTTAGCAGTCTCATTAATGAGCTGCTATGGCAGGTTTTAATTTCTTTCCCATATTAAATGACACATAATTTCAACCGACATATTATTTCATTTTACCTCACTTTTTTTAAAGTCAACAGACACACTTAAATAAAATCTTAGCTTGGCTACTGATTCTAATAGCGTATTGTTTATAGCCTACACACCAGTACAAAAGCAGATATCACACACAAAATGCTTTGGTATCCTATAGGCCTACCAGAACGACTTAAATTATCCACAAATTATTGCAGTAGAAACACGTGGCAGATTATGACCAGTTTTTGTACGTCAAAAAACAAGAACGACATTTTCATCTTTTAAGCTCAACCATAAGCAGTGCAATCACTTTATCCGATTCAGTGCTGATCCCACGTAACAGCATATAAACTGCAATTTACAGCTCGGCGTTTGAGTAATTATCACCTCCGCAGATACATGGGTCAACCAGCGGCCTGGGCTGGCGAGGCAAGCATCTGCGGTGACAGGACAGATATAGCCATCAATAACAGCCCCTCAGAAGCACTCACTTCATTAGGCCACTAATGAGAATGAGAGGCGGCCAGCGGAGCCGAGCGGGGAAGCCAACAAAGTACACGGACCGTGGTAGACAGGACAACACTGCCACCTGGCGGTTATTTGTGTTTCAGGACTCGAGGTGGCGAACAGCTGCTCGCTCTCTCAAACTCGTCTCATTCTACCCGAAAGCCATCTATCCGACCCACCCCCCATGCTGCACAACGCCACACACTCACTCTCACCCCCCAGCCCCCTTCCAACACCCCCTCCAGACTTAATCCTCACTGACACCTGCCTGTTTTCTCACACTGTAACTACAATGATTTCAGGAGACGCTGAGATTCAGTGGATGGACGACTTAGAACTCACGATGTCTGCTATTTGTTTCATTTAGACATCCTCTCCCCTTTAGCCTACCTGCGTTTCAAGCTATCTTTAAACATGAAGACAGACGGTTCCTATAATCTGTATTCACTTTGTGAACACAACTAAAAAAAACTTTAAGAGGGTGTTAAAATGGACAGTTTCCACATACTATCTTAAAACCACACAATCATGCCCAATTATATTGTATAAAACTCTTACCCCTCTGAGTGACAGGCCAAGCCAACAAGCTAATTTTCCCTCTGACCAAAAAGGGGAGTTGGTGGGAAGGCTGGCTGGCACTTGGGGGTGGGAGTGGTGGTGGTGGTGGTTGGGGTGGGGTGGTGTGGGGTGGGCTTGGTGGTCAGGTGGAGAGGCTACCAAATGTTCCAGCCTTTGAACTAAGCCACACAGCAGAAACACAACCACAGCACCCCCACCCCCCAACCCCATATGCCCCTGCCGTCCACCCCAAGGGACAGAGCAAGGGTGTAGCCAGGGAGCGTTCGGACGGCACTGGTGGACAGAGCAATATGGAGAGACAGGAGCAGAGTAATAACAAGTCTGGATGAGGACACCGGGTGCCCATACCACAGAGCTCAGCTGTCCCACAGACACACAGCAACGAGCCTGCCTCCCCTGATCTCCTCTCCCTGCACCGGGTCTGTGAAGATCAAACAGCTCACATGGAGACAGAGGGTGCAAGGCCCTGTAGAGGTACCCAGACGCAGAGACGGACGCCACGTCCTTGGCAGCATGACCAGGATTAGTCCTGGATGGCGGATGGAAGTGGGTGTTGAAGGGATCCGTCAGCTGACCACAACGAGTGAAGGGCGAAGGGTCTCACCTGTTATCCAGACGCACGCCCTGACCGCCAACACCTAACGCTGTGCTCAGGTGGATCACCTAGACCTGTTGCCATGGGAACCCAGGGATAAAAGGTGCGAAGGACACCATATGTTGTCCTGGGGGAGAATTTCTAAGCAAAAAGTGTGAGTGTGTCCTTGTGTGATTCTGTTTGTGCCCATTTAATTCACTGGCTGCAGCTCTCAAAGCAGTTGAAGTCGGACTGTATCAACCTGTGTGCCCAAGCAGGTGTATGGCCTGTAGGCCTACTAAGTCCTCACTTCAACCCCTTTTGTCTTTGATCTCAAAGTATCAAAGTGATTGTGAGAGGGGTTGTTCTCATGTAGCCATATGCTTTATACAGCATCTGCCATAGTTCCATTAATTCCATAGTTTAAAAAACTACACTGAATTGCACTAAAATAACATTTACTTTGTCTTTATTAAGCTTCTTTGTTTTGAAATAACAAATAATGGACCAGTGTCAGACCTTCTCTCTAAAAAGCAGGAGAGAGTCACAGCAAGAGGTAATGTTTTGGCTCTTAGAGGCGCAGTTTCAATGGGTTGATGGACAAAATATGGCCCAGAAATTGTCCGTCTCCTGCTGTCTTCTCTTTGCACTTCTTTAGTGTGTCCTGCCTCGCCTGGGTCCCTGAGGGCGAGGGCAAATGAGGCTTTAAGTGCCTGGACAACATCTCTCTGAACCCACCCCCCCCCCCCCCCACACACAAAGTCTGCCATGCCTCCATTACAGAGGGTCCAGGCAGCCAGGGTCAGGCTGGTTGGGGGGGCGGGGGTCACTGGGACTGTTACAGGAGTGGGCCACAGCTTCGTCTCCTCCATTAACAACCCATTCGCCATTAATAA
The DNA here is from genome assembly GCA_030347295.1 of Setipinna tenuifilis. Taxonomy (NCBI): domain Eukaryota; kingdom Metazoa; phylum Chordata; class Actinopteri; order Clupeiformes; family Engraulidae; genus Setipinna; species Setipinna tenuifilis. Next base: position 19,862,008 of record CM059280.1, on the reverse strand, counting down.
TACACACACACACACACACAGATGCACGCACACACATGGGTGTGCACACCACACACACACACACACACACACACACACCTCATTTTTAGTCAGGCAGGGTCCTTCTGTCCTTCAACTCACCTCAGCTCTTTTTCATGGCATCTGACACGGTCACGGTCATTTCAAAACACCTCCACAGTCAACATCTGGTGAAAACATTTGAAAACAGTTTAGGCAGCTTTTCCATAGCAAACAAATCCACATTTTCTTTTATTCCACTAGTTCCTCAGTTATTTTTCACTATCTTCTGAGACCTAATCTGGATGCACCACTCTGATCACAAACAAAATTGGTTGGTTACTTAGACGCTGACTGCTACACACACACACACAGACAAACACACACAGCCCCCCCCTCCCCCACCCAACATACACACACACAACATATGACAGTGGTAAGTTCACACATCTCTCCTGGTCACACAGTCATTTCCAGTGCTACTCTATCACAGCCCCACAGCATTTTAAGCTACCAAGACGGTTTGCAGACATGTGTAAGTTGTGCAGTTAGACATTAAGAATGAGCGTGAATAATCTGAGTCACAAGACAAAAGGACACGATTAATTTATTGTAGCTCAGTTGAGGCCCAGTTTGGATTTATTCAAACACAAAAATGTGGACTCCAACTCTCCAAAGGCCTTGTGACATTTTAGGTCATTTTACAAGGATACAAGGATATGTTATTGTCACATGCATAGAATATACTGGGTAAAGTAGGACATGCACTTCTTGAGTATACACATCCAGTTACACACAAACAACAACAACCCACCCACCCCACACACACACCCATTACCCCACTCTTCCCTCACCCCACTGCTGGGGCATTTATTCTCTATGGCACAGCATAGAGAGGAGCATGTAGACTCACTCCCACAGTATGAAATGACAGAGCAGGGACGACACATGTTTCACCCCCCATTTCACCCCCAGCTGCAGAAGCACAGCATCACTGTCTGTGTGTCTACTGCTGAGAAGCACTGTTGTAGTCAACACCGCCTTAACCCATACCAAGACACTGCCAAAAACGTAGAGGATTAAGACCAAGAGAGGACACCGGAGAGACTGGAGAGTATCAAGACCAAGACCAAGATCAGACAGACTAAAGTGAGACCAACACCAAGACAGAAAACAGACTAGGGTTACAATTGCCATAACTTGACTTTTCGTATCAACTGTACAAAAAAGGGCATCTCTGTAAAGTAGACTAAAGAAGACTAGTTAAATCAAATGTATGGTTTGATCACTCACATTTGTCATAGTTACACGTAAGGCCTATAGTTAATAAGCATCATACTTCCTGTCTGTGTATCAGTAAGCAGCACACTGCATCACTCCAGATACACACAGCCACACCTCTCTCCAGGTCCCCACTGAAACACTGCACTTAAAGATTCAAGACACAGCTTCTCAAATGCCACCATTCTACACTACTTTGCTGCTCCACATCGGGAATGGTGTGTTGTAGGGTTGTTTTCTTTAGCCCAACTATGGAATAGACATGGACACCGCTTCGCTGTGGAAACAATATATGGTACTAAAAAGTCTGTTTCTTTTAATTACATACATGTAAGCAGTTCAATGTGAATCTTCTCCACTTGCTTCTCCTCTTGCTCCTTTAGATCATTCTCCTCCATCCTCCTCACACTCCCCTCTGCCCAACTCAGTACTATGGGCAACAGAGCCTTCAGCCACTCTGCTCCCTGACTCTGGAACTGGATAACTCTGTAACATTGCCTCTCTTCCTCAGTTCAAATCCAGACTCAAAACTCACCTGTTCCAAATAGCTTAGTCGCTGTGATCGCACTGTTCCATTTCATTTTGTTTAACTTTTTTGTGTTTTATTGTTTTTTTATCATCTTTGTCTGAAAGGAAATTATAAATGAAATGTATTAATTATTATTATTATTATTGTTATTATTATCATTATCATCATCATTATTATCATTATTATTATTACCGGTAGGCACAGCGCCAACCAGTGGTGTGGGTACCTACATGCATGTTAGTGTAAAGCACACACTGTAGATTACAGGGAGCGCCGCCTGTGGTAGTTTGACTGGCAGCTAATTAGCGTCACGTTTGAGTTGGCAAGCGATGGAGACCGTGACACACATACCCACGGCCCCGTGCTGACCTCTGACTTTTGTCGTTTAAATAACGAAACTGGTTGCCTCTAAGAAACAAATCAGAGAACAAATACACACACATACACAGACACAGACACACACACAAACACACACACACACACACACGTGAGTAAATCAGCCAGGGACTAATTGAAGCACATATTGATGCTAAGCTCCAGGGCACGGCTAGCCTTGGCTGGCCCTGTGCTATGGACGGCTGAGGGGCGGTGGGGTGTGCCTGTGGGTAGGCCTGCCCTGAGCACACAGACAGCTTTATTTGGGAGTGATTAACGTCAGGGTCCAGGGGCATTTACATCTCAGTGAGTAGGGGCAAAGGAGGGACAGCAAGCAGAGCAATCACAGGAGAGTAAGAAAACAAAGCTTGTGCCCAACGTTGAAGCCCTGGGCAACACAGAGACACACACACACACACACACACACACACACACACACACACACACACACACACACAGATACACACACAGCACTTGGCATCTACAGACGGAATCTCCCCTAAGGCTTTTGCCATCTCTAGAAACCTTATTTGGATTCTGGTCCAAAGTAATTGTGTACATCAGTACCATACATCCCTATTGTTATATTTGTTTGTCAACAAGAGCCTATAATTAGTCTACAATTGAGGTCAAAAACCCCACAGTCTCAAGCTAATTTTATTAAGATTCACGTTGTTAGTTGCAGCCATTTGTTTGTGTGCTTCCATCTGTATGATGGCAAACATGCATTAAGTACACTCAGTAAATTAAAATATAGCTTAAACGCAGGGGTGTTTTAGAAATACATCTTGGGCCTGTAGTTTTCTGCACTTCTTCAGACAGAAATATGGAGAGACTGAGAGAGAGAGTGAGAGAGAAATAAAGCAGAAAGCGCTAATCTGAAGCAGTAGCTGCCCATGTTTTCTGCCCTTAACATGTCTTGCCTTCTCTGTCTCCATCTGTCATGAGAGGGATCCTGTCTCTATTTGATGCAAACTTTAAGCAAAGCCAGTTTAGTATTCCTGCAGTCCTGACAAAAGTCAAGAAAAGCTGAGGACATTCGCCCAGTGGGCGAGTTTTGGGTTATTTGGTTGATGGGTCCTCACAGAAAGGTCACTGCATTCTTTCTCAATATTTCTACCATGTTAGCAAATAGGTAACTGATGTCTTGAGAGATGTACAAATGGGTAAACATGGTGATTTTGGGGACAAAAACAAATACTATACCACAAAGTACACTGGGTCATTAGGCACAGAAAATAAAACAAGTTTGCGGTCTGTTACAGTAATTAACTGCACATTTAGTGCACATTTACTTTAATATACGAGCTGGTAAAACCACCCATTTTTAATTATGGCTGACAGCAACACCAGTCTTGGTTTCCGTTGCCCCTGACAACACCACCACCTGTTTAGTGTTCAGCAGTGACAACCAAACATTACAGATGCGGTTAAAAGCCCTGCCACGCGGTGCTCGGTGAAGAAAAAAGAGAAGTGAAAAGAAGAGATGTTGAACGGCATGCGAAGAGATGGGTGCCTTCTGTGTGCTGTCACTCCTTGTTATTGAGAGCTGGATCTGCACCTGAGGGAATCAAAGTCTGGCCGCCTCGCATCACGGCCGACACAACACATGCTGATGGGTGAGCTGCTAGGGCATTCTCTTTAGCTTCCTTTCTCTCTCTGTCTGCCTCTCTCTCTCTCTCTCCCTCTCTTTCTTTCTCTATTTTTCTCTCTTTCTTTCCCTCTCTCTCTTCCATCTTCTGTTGCCCCCCCCAATTGTCTTCCCCACTTTTTTCTATGCATTTCTTTTCTATGCTTTGTTTTTTACATCTTTGTTTCCATCTCTGTCACACTCCTTTGTTTCCATTCATTATTCCTCCCTATAGTACGGTATATCTCCCTCTGTCCATGTGCTTTCTGCTGTTTCTTTGCCTATGCATGTCTTTACCCTCCTCTGATGTTTCTGCTGTATCGTTTTTTCTAACCTTGTTTTCTGTGTCTCAACAACAGTGGTGTCACTGCAGTCCAACACACATTGCTGTTTGAATGGCTCAAATTGCTCTGAATGTTTGTGTGTGAATGTTTGCGTCTGAAATACCAGAGAGGCTGAGCTGTAATTACAGTTTACACACATTTCCACAAAAATGTCTGACAAGAGGGCAGGGAGCTCTCGGAGGATTATTAATTGGAATGACAGTTCATCTGGAAGTGTGTTTGTGTGTGTGTTGTTTGTGTGTGTGTGTGTGTGTGTGTGTGTGTGTGTTTGTGTGTGCGCATGTTTATCTGTGTGTGTGTGTGTGTGTGTGTGTGTGTGTGTGTGTGTGTGTGTGTCTGGTTATACAGGGGGAACAGATGTTGGCTTGAGGGCATCTTTCATTTCATATCTATCCAGTAAGTGCTACCCTGCATGTCTGTCATAAAGACATGTGCTGCATTCTATACGCCACTGATAGTCAAAGCACCAACATTTTTGTGTGTCTATTATTATTATGATGATTTTTATGATTATGGTTATTATTATTATTATTATTATTATTATTATTAGTAGTAGTAGTAGTAGTAGTAGTGTTAGTAGTAGTAGTAGTATTAGTATTCATAGTAGTATTGATTGAAGTTGTTGGTTTGTTTATTTATTTTTACATGTGCATTACAAAATGATAATGTCTCTTGCTAATGTGCAGTGTGCAGTCTCTTGACAGACTGAATCAGGTAATTACTGATCTGATAAAAACAGCACAAAGCAGCAGCTCATGTATTAAAAGCTCATGTGTAGATGGAGAATTTATAAAGGAAATAACAAAGGGAGGAAACTGTAATGAGTTCAGCACGGATCCCATCACACTACACTGACCAAATGAACCGTAATCTTTTAAATGAAAAAATAAATCTCAGGCTGGCTTTTTTCATTTACGTCCATTTAGGTCTTGCTAATTTTACTTCCATTTAGTTGATGCTACGCATCCGCTGTAGGTATTTATGCACCCACTCTTCTTAAGTGGGCCCGTGGTCCACATCATGGCAACTAACTCCGGCTTTGGTAATGATCATAACTCTGGCTTTGTTAATGATCATATTGCTGGGTATTTTTAAATATTCATTTGTGAATGCATGACAGAGAATCTTAACTAGGATTTTGATGAGCTACCTTTAATGATTGATCGGCATCATCATAGCATAATGAATAATGATGATAAATGCTGAGGCCAGATTTAGTCTATTTACCTTTCCACTTGGCAGATAAGCCTCTTAGGTTGGGACAAAAATTGTAATTCTAACTGCCCAGATCTATTGCAAAATGATATTCTTCTTTCAAAACTATACACTTATTTATAAAAAATGTGATCTATTTGTGTTTGAGTGAGTTACACACTGTGGTAATCAATCCTAAACACTTTGTAACATTCTGACATTTCCAGACATAATCTGAGTCTTATTTGTTTCAGAAATTTTGATAAATGCCATGAATAGATTCACAAAAACACTAAACTAATACTGTTCCCTAAATATATTGTTTAACTAATGCATTGCAATGCAAAATCAGTCAATATGCTCAAGTGTTTGCTTGTTGCATAGATGTGTATTGAAAACTGATACACAATAATTTCTACAAAGAACCATGTATACAGTAAACACAGTAAAACACAGTAAAGTATTGTTGGAGACAAAAACCTAGTGTAAGCATCATCTTCTTCCAATTTCATGGCGTGTCTCAACCTATGGTTTTCAAGATAGTCAACCAATGTAATTTGCATGTGATGAATTTAGTCCTCGTATTCTCTGTCCATGCTGTCCTCCCATTGTACCTTGCAGTAACAGTATTTACCTCTTCCTTTTGTTACCCCTCTTCTCTTTCAAGCTCACTCATCTTCACTGCCCCTCTTTCTCTTGCTACAACACTGCCTTACATTTCCACTCAAAGATTTCAAAGGTTCATTGTGGGAAAGTTTTTATTTTAGCGTGTAAGCAATCATAAAAAGCTGTAATAGCCATACCAATCTCAACCTTAATGACCCTCTGTTTTGGAGATTAAGAAAAATACATATTCCTTCTGGAAGTACAGAATTTGACCTCTCAGCCTGTCAGTTTTCTTTGCAAGTATCACAAGAATGTCATATCACCTCTCGTGTCTCCCAGATTTCCTAATCCCCATCACACGCCTCATATGGATGCTTTTGATCAGTTAAAAATAGCATCACAAGACCTCAAGGGGTGGTAGTGTTGGTGGTGGTGGTGATGGTGTTGGTGATGGTGGTGGGGGTGTGGGGGCTGATGCTCTTGTTGCCGTCCATACTTCCAGTCTGAGACACATCTCCCCCCCTGTTCAGATCAATCGAACTCCCCACTTCCTCCGCTTTGAAGTCTGGGCCGAGCGGGTTAAGCACACACTGCGGAGTCAGATCACCCGCGAGCTGTCGTGGTGATGTCGGGCACGGCTCAAAAGGCCGGACGTGCCATGGAGAGTCTGCAACCTCTCTTTCGCCCTCTCTTTCTCTCTCCCTCTCCCCCTCTCTCTTTCTCTCTCTCACTCACTCTCTGTCTGTCTTTCTCTCTTTCTCTTTCTTGATGGGATTAACACCTCCAGCCTTGAATAACTGAACAGATAGCTGCAGTCCAGCTTCATGAGTGCTGCCTGCATGGCCTGGCTTGGCTGGGCCTGTAATGAGAGGCATACTGTAGCTCGCACACAGATCAGCACAGGCCACCTCCAGCCCACTAAAGAGCATCGGAGGTCTGACAACCTGAAAAGAAATACCCCTTCAAACAAATACAAAATGCTTTGAAAAGAAACCTCTGTCTACTTTTGATTTACTGTGTGTGAGAACTTACTGCTTAGACTCTACCTTTATTTAGGAGTACCACACCAGAGGAATTGTAGGACTTGAACACGAGCCGCAACTCAGTTCTGTGTAACAACCTGAGTCTAATAGGAAAATACGGTAACACTTTATTTAAAGGTGTCTACATAAGAGTGACATGAGCATGTTATGAACATGACACAACACATGTTATAAACATTAATGACACTTCACCAAAAACCAATGACACTTAATGACAACAGCCATAAACATGAATAAAATGTCATTATATTCTGTTCATGATATGTGTCATGTCATGTTTATAAAGGGCTCATGTCACCCTTAGGTACACACCTTTAAATATAGTGTAACTGAAAAGACTAACATGGGAAAGACTAGTATGGTGCATGATGTATTTCATGCATTTATGTGGGTCAATCTGGACCAACACACAGGCGTCCCAGTGAGGGGCCAGGTGTGAGGGGGACAGGTGAGATACTAAAGTCCCTCCATCTTGTTTTTCTTTCTTTCTGTTTTTTTAAACTATATGCAGTATTTGTTTTTTCTCTGTCTTTCTCTGTCTCTACGTCCCCTCTTTCTTACACACACATACACGCACACACACACATGCACACACACACACACACATGCGCGCACTACACACACACACACACACACACGCACACGCGCGCACTACACACACACACACACACACACACGCACACGCGCGCACTACACACACACACACACACACACACACACACACACGCACATGCACCACACACACATATATGCACACACACCACACACATTACACACACACACACACACAGTGTTTTTTTTTTCAGACAAGAGCCCGTCTGTCTTTTTCACAACCCATTAGTTCCTGGAGCTACATCAGAACGATGTGGGGGCCGAGCGAAAATTCTGCAAGACACAGATGTCAGGATCAAAAAGTCTGAGATGCTCCTCTGAGCAGCAGGGGAACGTGTGTGTGTGTGTGTGTGTGTGTGTGTGTGTGTGTGTGTGTGTGTGTGTGTGTGTGTGTGTCTTTGAGCGTTTGTGCGCGTGTGTGCATGTGTATGTGTGTGTGTGCATGCATGCGCATGTGAGTGGTTGGTATGAGTTTTCATCTGAAGAAATCCAAATGATTTTACATTTACACATGGTCAGCTCATCACCACCTATTCTACTTGTGATAACAATTAAATGTCAAACAATAAGTAATACCGTATCCTACTGTTTATATACTGTACTGGTGGAACAACCTACCAGTTGTTACAAGAGCAGTGACATTCCTCTCTACCTTTAAAAAGCTTGTAAAGACCCTTCTCTTCTGAGACTGCTTCCCTTCATAACAAAACTAACAACCACTAGGAAGTATGTGTGTCTGTAGTGTCCCTGCTCTGGGAAACTTACTTAGACACATGCTTCCCTGTGTATGTATGAAGGTAGTTTGCTTACTCTGTGTTCCTCTGTTAGCTTATGTTCTCCCTTTTTAAGTTGCTTTGGATAAAAGTGTCTGCTAAGTGTAATGTAATGTAATATAATCAACTAGAATGTCTATGTTCTAATTGCTAATATTGCAGAGGTGAAGCGTATCAAGACAGCCATTTAAGGACTTATGGAAAACACAGGTAACCAATGTTGAGGTACAATGCAACACACACACACACACACACACACACACACACACACACACAAAACACACGCAAAACACACACATTTGAGTGTTTTCACTTAACAGACCCACGCACACACACACACAGGGTTTTTTTTTCAGACAAGAGGAAACCTTCCACTGAAAATGTCTCTCAGTGATTAACACACTGCCCCGCTAGGCTACACAGAGGGAGAAGGAGGAGGTGGAGGAGGAGGAGGAGGAGGAAGATGGTGGGTAAACAAGGAGAACATGCCTATGCCGGCGTCTTGCCCTATTTACTGGGGCACGGAGCAGCAGATGGCCCACTTCATGGCTCCCGGGCCTGGCAGAACTGGCACGGGGCCAACTGGGTTAGCCATGTGACAGCCATGTGAACCAGCGCGCTAGCTCATCTGCTCTCTGTGCTTCATGTGAGGCTTTCTGTAGCATAACGTGGACACACACACACACACACACACACACACACACACACACACACACATACGTCCACATGCGCACATTTACACACACACACCAACACATGTACAAATGCGCTTACTCACACACACCCACATACAGACACATACAAATACACATACACACGTACACATATGGAACTTATTCATTCACACACACACACACACACACACGTGCACACAATCACTATACAAATACATATTATTATATACAAAAATGCCCAGACAACACAAAGACAACCATTAGGCTCACACATACACATCCATATGCTCATACACACACACACACACACACACACACACACACACACACACACAAAGCAAGCCTACCTATTACATCCCAAGTACCACATATTTCTAGTAACCACCCCTGCCCCCATCCCCCCACCTCCAACCACCACCACACACATACACACATGCAGCTCCTCCCACCACAGGCCCCTGTGCTCTCCACACTGACCCCCATATGTACCCTACCGCCTGCCTGGGCCCTGCACTTTCATGCCCGGCCAAAGTGCAGCCAGACCAGGTGAGGGTGCAGCAGGAGCCTCCCAGACCCCCAGGTTCAGCCTGGGTTCAGGCGGCCATGGCCGCGTCTGCGGTCCAGGGCACGTGGGTCGGGTCCATGTGTCCTCTGGCCGAGGGGTGGGTCCCTGGTGGCGTGTCAGGTAAGGTGGGCTTGAAGCAGGGGGGATGGTTACGCACCGCATCGTGCTGGCTTGTCTGTCTGTCCCCTCACCTTGAGTTAGGGGGAAGAGTGGAGGTATGGGAGGTGGAGTGGATGGACACTAGTGGACAGCTCTTCTAACAGAGTGACAGACCTTGTCGGCGAGGTTTTGACTCGGTGGGGGGTGTCAGGTGATTGGTGTGTCACAGAGCCCTGGGTCTGCTATGACAGCATGGCTGGAGGGAAAGCATATGACAGTAGTTTGGTTTAGTTTAAGTTATTTCGACTGACACCTTTTATTTGGAAAAAAAACTATCTTTTTACATTCAGAATAGAGTTTAATGAACCGACTTTGAAAATGTACTGGCAGTCATTTTGAACAGGGTGCAACACAATTCAGTGACATACTGCAGAGTTGAAGTCGATGGCAAATGTCACCTGAACGGTTATTTGCATAGCGTCTGTTCCAGAGCACCAAGGCACTAGTGCCCTCACAAATCTCATGGGAAATCCGCCATGGGAATTGAAGGGAGGGGCCCTCAGTTGTTACACTAAAGTGGTATGATGTGAGGACAGAGATCCATAACGGAGTTAAGACAGGAAGGAGGTGGTGGTGAGGGGATCGTATAGACACCCACCCTGTGGCAACAGCTCTCCCTGATCAGGCTCTGGCACAGCCAGTGGCCCTCAGCATGCCAGCTGAGAGGCTCGGTCATCACACCTCCCCACCACAAGCAGCACATGGTCAGCCGAGGGTGACGGCATGGAGCCGCCCCGTCCCCCCACCCCCCAACCCCAAGAGCACAGCTGTCACAGCCAATGTGCTCTTAGTGGGGTCCCATAGTGCTTTTCTGTACATTAACTCCATAGCGTATAGTGGAGGTGGACATGTATGTTACATGTAATAGACACTTGCATAGACTTCACGCCATGTCAAATGGCTTATTCAACTGACAACAACACACGCCATCAGATATACGTCATCCGCCGACCTAAAACCCGGCTGTAACAATTTAATGCACAAGGGGCGGCTATGGCAAGAGACGCCTTGCTGGAGTGTGTGCAGGCCAGGCCACCCATGAGCAGTCACAGAGAGCTGCTGTAGTCTGACTAATGGAGGCCCTGATTCTTCAGTGCTGGATGCTGACTACAGAGAGATCTACACCTGTGAGCAAAACCCAGCACACATCAGAGCATGTGTGGAGAAGGGAATATGCTATGCTATTCTGTTCTATTCTGTCCAATTCTATTCTGTTCCGCATAATACTTGTATTCATCTTTTTTTCAGGGGTCCTTAAGTTGATGATATGGAGAGAAATGTCAGTCTTTTTACTGCTGTTCAAACAGGGATGCTCCACACAACAACACGGATGACATGGACTCTGCTGTGATGAGATGGTGGGTTGGTTCCCTGTTGAGTGGCACCACCACAGGCCCCTGTGGCCTCCACACTGAACCCCATATGTACCCTACCACCTGCCTGGGCTGTTCTCAAATACTCATGTCCTCATCTCAGATCTGCAAACAGTGAGTGGATGCCACTAGTTAGCGAGTCTGATAAGACAATGTTGAGTCCAAAATACTTTACTTTAAAATGTCTGTCATGTAGCTGTAGCATCGGTCAGGAATTACCAAGCTCTATGTGATACATTAAAATGATTAAAATGCAATCTGTGCTCTGAATAATATAAAAACAGTGATAAATAATAATGTTGAATTGCTGACTTCTGGACTATAGCAGTGTACGGGCACTCCAGTCAAAACCACATCAATAATCACCAGGACCTTTTCCTCCTACGCACCTGTGCTGAGGCCTTTCTTGCTTTATTACTTAAAAGAGAGTCTGAAAGCTGAGGCTAGTCACTGTGATTGTGTCTTCAAATGACTGGTTTGTTTGTTTGGTTTTTTTTTTTGGAGAGGGAGAAAAAGAGAAAGAGAAAAGAGAGCGAGAGGGAGAGAGAGAGAGAGAGAGAGAGAGAGAGAGAGAGCGAACGTAGAGTTTTGCTTCATGTGACCGACAATGCTGCTCTTTGTACTAATGAATATTTATGTACTCGTTTGAGTTGTCCAGACATTAGCGGTAGCCGTCTTAGCTGCCTGGCTCTGGATATGACAGCTTCCTGCCAGCACTGTGTTTTTTTATGGAAATACATAAAGCAGGGACAAAAAAAGATAGAGACAGAAAAACATGGCTAGCAGCATTAATGAATGTGATGTTCTAATTATAAATGGACCTCAGCCCTGTCTGTATGGCACAGAGGGGAAAACAACGCGACTGCCACTCACTGAGGTGAACATTAAAAAGCATGATAATTCAATTAAGCCATCTGCAATGAAGCACTGGAGATAGGACAACTGCCCTACCTTTTCAGTGTATTGTACCTTGGACAAATAAATTAGCTAATAAACTACTATAAATAATTAAGTACCCAAATTAATATATAGTATATGGAGTGTTTATTTTAGGTCCACAGGAGATGTAAGACACAAAGGATAGAGGATCTTATGTATCTTCTGTCTGAAATTGCCTATTATTTAAAATGGAATTCTACCAATTTCCTCTGCAATTTGCTCTTGCTCGTTTTTTCTGTACTGTAACTGCTGTTCACTGAGGGCCTGAGAACTTTTGTGATGGTCCTCTTTCGCCCCCTGCTGTTTTCTTTTGTTACTGCATATGTGTATATCTAGCCTACTCTCTAGGACCATCGTGTATCCACCGAGGACGCGTCCCAGACAAATAATATCCTACTTCCAATTAATTTTTAAGGATTACACATAATGAAAAACAGATTCCTAAAAGAGAACAAAAATACATCATTTCATTAGCACTGTGGTGGAGTCAAGTAAGTGGTCCATTGTCACATTGGAAGAACAATAATTGCAATCACATACCATATCGTCTTGGCCTGTAAGTTTCCCGAATTTGGACTTCTAAACCCAAGGGAACTTCATACACTCAATACAGGTCTCATAATGCTCAGAACCATACAGAGCCAGGTACATATGGCATTTACTGTAACACCTAAAACTGTCCATCTCCAGCTAAACATCTAAGGTGCCTAGCATGAGTGAATGGGGAACAGGGGGCATGGAGGGAGCAGAGAATAAGGTCCAGGGAGGGATTTGGGGTGGGGGGTTGGCAGTTACCAATCAACCACGGGCTGATGACCCATCTATTATTTTAAGGCCGATCTAGTATATACTACTTTGTATAGTATTGTGCAAGAAGTAAGGCAAGGAGATGGATACGTTTTCTCATCAATAACAATGACCTGGGTCTGACGAAGGAAGAATATAGTGTTCTAGGATAGTATTCTACGATTGCTGTTATGTTGTGAATTTTCATTTGCCATGTGTACAGTTCCATGATAAATACTGAGCTAGACCTCTATCAACTGATCATTTCAACAAGACACTAATGCAAATACTGAACACATACCTGCTTTATTTACACAGATATATGTGTATGATGTATACAGGTACACTGAATATCAATTACACAATGACACTAGTTCCTTTTTGTAAACACAGCTGAATTATTTAATGTAATGCTGATAAACGCCGAAACCAGTCATTTGTCATTTACATCGCTGTGTGTGTGTGTGTGTGTGTGTGTGTGTGAGAGAGAGAGAGAGAGAGAGAGACACAGAGAGAGAGAGAGAAAAAATGTGTGCGTATGTGTGTCTTACACTACCTGTCACTTTGTACAAACACTTGACTTCCTCACACTCTCTGCTCCCGGGTCTCAGTGGTCATGTGTCTCAGCTCCGATGTGCCAGTGCGTCCCAGCTCCATACGGCTGGTTGGTTGGTCGGTCAGGGGTCCTTGTCATGTTTGCAGATGTTTGACTTCCCCCGGTGTGTGCTGTCCTGGAAGACATGAGGACAGACAGGAGCGCGAACTGGGGGTGGAGTGATGGGGTATGTGTGTGTGTGTGTGTGTGTGTGTGTGTGTGTGTGTGTGTGTGTGTGTGTGTCTGTGTCTGTGTCTGTGTCTGCGTGTGTATATGTGTGTATGCACACGTGCGCACATGTGCATGTGTGTGATTTTGCGTTTGTGTGTGTGTGTGTGCATGTGTGTGTGTGTATCTGTGTGTGTGTGTATGTGTGAGCAGGGGTCCTGAGAAAGGAGAGGTGGGCTGTGTACTCAGTCAGAAAATGAACTCCGACTCCCTCAGTGTCTCAGCCACTCGGCGCCTGATACCTTCTGAAAGACTGTGGCTGTGTGGAAAGGATGCGCTACACCTCCAGAGCCAGGCAAGGCAGCCTTGCTGTCAGTCTAAGGGAGTTTGATAGCGGCCTTATAATTTTATAGTAACTTTTAATGACCGCAATGACCTGGCAGCACACAGTCATGGAGAGTGGACTCTAGGCAGCTCTAGGCAGGATTACTAATATCCATTTATGCTGGACACTGTAGGAGCTAAAAGGCCTAATGTCATGTCACAACTTTTACACATTGATTGCATACTACTTTTTTATTTTTCTTCTTACAGGCAGGATAAGATGATTAATAACCAGAGGTGTCAATTCCAGGTTCAGAAAGTTAAAAAACCCTGCCACAAATTTGATCCAACCAGCTCTGAATCATCTGATCATAATGAGCACTCAAGACAGGTAGATCAGCTACTCAGTGGAGTCATCTGTATTAGAAGGGAAAGATTTTTTACTTTCTGAACCCGGGATTGTTGGCAGGTGATATGTTTTTCCCCAGAAAATTCGCTATAAAAACATTAACAAGGAACTGGATCCTAAACACATTTGTTTCTCTGCTATAGGTGATATATATTTTTGTTGACATTTGCCACTTGCGACAGAGTATAACTCCATGCTGTGCACAACATCCTAAACCCTTCGAGAGCCAAAAGACACTGTGGCTCAGTGAGACTCCTGAGAAAACTAGTCTTTGAAGTGTTCTAAAAGAGATTCCTTGACAACATAGCATCACACATCCACATTCACATTCAGACACAGGACAGAAAGCCCCATCTGGCTTTCCCATACATTAAGTCCATTAAGTCCACACTTTGAGCATCACTCCTTTCCAGCAGCCTCTCTTCCAGTCACCAAGCCATCAGCCAGGGTTATAGCAGCAGTTAATGTGATGAACATTAATATTGCTCTGACTGATTACTCTTTCTCTCTCTCTCTCTCTCTCTCTCTCTCTCTTTCTCTCTAATCTTGTGTACCATGCAATCAGGAGGATGCCCAATCAGCCAACCAACTCAGCAGTGCAATCAGCAGCGTGGCGTGCCTGAAAGATCAGTGATTAGGCAGGCGCTGCAGCATGGCATGGCATGGCATGGCACTGTGCTGGGTGGCTGGGTGTGTGTGTGTGTGTGTGGCTGGGTGTGTGTGTGTGAGCTGGGGGTGTGTGTGAGCTGTGCAGTGAGCCCGTCACCCAGCAGGCTGCAGGAGGGCCTGGGCCTACTCTGGCGCACCGATGATGCTGTGCAAGATCCCGGCAAGACGCCTCACTGGGGCATATGCCCACGTTTAACACCGCGACCTGCTTCCACATGGTGGGCTTTTGCACATATCCTGTCAGGAGGAAGGTGGTGTGTGTGTTTCTGTGTATGTGTGTGTGTGTGTTTTACTGTCTGACTGACTGGAGTGTGTGCATCGGAGTGTGTGTGTGAGTGTGAATGTGTGAGTGTGCGTGTGTGTGTGTTAATATCAGTAATCAGTGTACTGCACACAGACAGGGTATAACTAGGCCCCACTGCGCTGATGTAAAGTAGAGACGGTAGTCTCCTGACTTGTGTTATACAGCCGTGATATCTCTCAGAGGGGACCCTAGAGGACCACTTCTGTTCAGGAGTGTGTGTGTGTGTGTGTATGTGTGTGGAGGTGGATCAGAGATGCCAAAATGCATAAAAGAGCTGTGTGATCTAATGCCCTTCCACTGTGGACATCCTTATCTGAAGCACAGAGACAGGCCTCCCACAAGGTAAGACTCTGAATCTGTCAGAGGGTGTGTGTGTGGGTGTGTGTTTTTATATTCCTTCACAATGTTAAGAATTTCTGAAAGGGAAATTTTTCATTGTTGTTTTATTCTGCATCTTATATGTTAATATTTTCTTCACATTGATGTGCTATTCAGTTGAGGAGATTTTTAATTGTGGTTTATGATGATGATAATGTGTGTGTATTTTTTTTTCATTCTGGGCTGAAAGAACAAAAAAAAGATTCAGGTTAGCTGAGGGGGCGAGGGGCTTTCTTTTCTGAACTTGTGCTGGCCAAAGTGATAACAGAATTAGACGGCTGTCCCCTTAAGTCCTGTAGAGTGGACAACAACTCAAAGGAACATGAGGTCACAAGAAATCTCGTCTTGTGTAAAATGTACAAAAACAACAACTTTAAAGTAAACAATTGAATCAAAAAGTCTACATATAAATAGGTTGTTGATAGGATGTGATATATTTTCTCTATGTGTAAATCATCTTTTAAGAAAATAATTGTATCTTATGTACATTCAGAGAAATGTTAAGCAGACTTGATGTTATTACCACCTGTGTATTTTACCTTTCGCCAGGGAAAAATAGAGAAATGATAGAAACATACTTTGTACTAAAACATACTTTGTATTTGTTTGTATGCGTGTCTAAACGCGTTTGTCTATGTGTGTATGTGTGTGCGTGTGTGCGTGTGTGTGGGTGTGTGTGTGTGTGTGTGTGTGTGTGTGTGTGTGTGTGTATGTGCACATGTGTTTGTGCACATGTGGTTGATTGTTCCCTGTAGTGTGTGCTGATAGCTGTATTTGAGGAAGCCTATTCTAATTTATGTCTGTTGCACTCTTCTGCTCTCACAACCTAAACACTCACGCACACACGCACGCACACACAAACACACACAAACACATTCATTTGCATTTCACACCGTTTTACCCCTGTAATGGCTGCTCCTCAGCCTGCTGCATGAATGGTTCAGATTGGGCTCGAATCAGTAGAGGCCGGCGCAGTGGTTCATGAACACACAAACACACACACACACACACACACACACTCACAGCACAATGAGCACCTATCAGAGTCACCATCTTCCACATCAGGGCGTGCAGTGGTGTGTGTGTGTACGTGTGTGTGTGTGTGTGTGTGTGTGTGTGTGTGTGTGTGTGCATGTGTGTGTGTGTGCTGCAGTGGTATTGGTGGTGTCTGTCGGGGGCTCATGTTAGCTGCCAGTGTTAGGGTGTGGTGAGCACAGCTGCATCTAAATCAGTCCATGCGTTTGTGACAGTTACTTCCACTTTATGACATCCATGCGTTTCTGACAGTTAGTTCCACTTTATGACATTTGCTTCCACTTTGCCTCCACTGGTTGTGACTGGAGCGTGCAGATGTGGAGGGAGATGGATGTGCTCCTCTGAGCTTGCTCTTGGTTTCTCGTTGGATGATAAAATGCTAACCAATCTGACCAATGTGTAAGCGGATGTCTTAATATGACACTAATGGTGTCTCCTAGGTCACAATATGGGTGTTAGTTCTCTCTGAGGGTCATGGAGTAAGAGAAATGGCTCAAATTCAGTTATTCGACTAATGTGGTGAAGTCTGGGATTATGGTTTCAGTCCCACTCACACAGGCACACACAAACTGACACAGACAGACACAAACATTAATATTCCTTTACGTACGCATATTTGGCTAGATGTTTTGCATTTGATTTTGAAAACACACACACACACACACACTCGCTCACTCCATCATTCTCTTTCTCTCATACACACACACACACACACACACAATCACAGATTAATATTCCCTCATGCATGCATTCCTTCTCTCCTGTTGCATCTTGAATGCTAAACACTTGAAAGCACTTCCATGTCACTCCACTGCCCTTCCCAGGGTCCTGTATGCTAAACCAGTGCGCTCATCCACTCCTCACCTCCTCAGGCTGCCTGACCACTTCAAGTCCAATCAGTCCATCTGAGGGCACACTCTCTGGGACTAAGTGATGCTGCTTTATGGCAAAAGTAATGGCATGTACAACATAACAAACCCATCTTCACTTATTGTTCCCTATGAGTGGAGCCGCTTCTGAGGGTTGCTAAGGCATAGCCAGTGACTGTGTGATATGGGCATTGTTTACAGTACATGCTCAAGGAGTATGCTGTGTTAAGCCTCTCTTCATGTACCTCTGATATGTAAATGTCTGCACATTGGGTGACGGATAGCGAGATGTGCACAGTTATCGTATGAGAAGTGAAAGATCCGGGCTGAAAGACCCGGAGACATCAGATGAGCGTTAAACTGTGAAATTCTCCACTCTTCCGTCTCCTTGTGCTATGTTGTTGTCTCGCTTACGCTTTCTTTCTTTCACCCTCTCTCGTTTTTTTTTTTTTTCAGTCCGTGGGAACTTAACACGGAGCGAGGCGTAATCCCACATCTCACTTTCTGGACGCCCCGGCCGGCACCTTTGGCTCACTCAGCCGTGATGACCCCCCCGAGCCAAACATCTACTCACATCTCCTTCTGCTTCTCTTCACCTGTCCCAGCCTCGTGTTCCGTTTCTTTTCACTAAGTATGTCACACATCACAAACTGGTCTCTCTCTTCTTGAACCTGGCGGAGTGAAGGTGAAATGCGTTGTCCACCAAAAAAAAAAACAGCAGAGACCACTGCAGTGATTTCTTTGAGAGACTTTATTTATATTAATGCTAAATGCCAAAAATGGCAGTCAGCAGTGCTACTGCACTGCTATATATCAAATACAAATGCTCTTTGAAAACAAGAGCTTGTTTCATGAATTTAGAAAAAAAAAAAGGTTTGACCTGTTGAACCTTTAATGTAAAGTGTTGATGTTCAGGTCTTCACAAAAGAAAATCCAGAGGCCATGCTTCTTCTTAAGTAAAATGCCTTTAATAGAATGGGCTTACACATTGCAACACATAGTCTTCATCAGAGCATGGATCTTGAAGCCAGATGTAGGCTCTATTGGACCTTATTTATACTTCTGCTGTATATCATCAGCACCTGGGCCACAAGGTTGTGCACAAGTTTTTTCTTCAAGTTTTATGTTACACATCCCCATTCTTTCATCCTCTCTTCTGCTCTACTCCACACACCCACAGCTCTCGTCCACTTGCACTGTCCAGTCCTATACAGCCTTGGCAGCTCCAGTCTGTCCCTCTCATGTCCTGCTGAGTGTCCACTGCCCTCTAAAGACCATACTCTTACAGCATTAGCTCTGTAGTGTCTCCTGGTCAGGATAGGATGGGTGGGCGGGTGTTTTTCAAGGTGTCATTGTAAGGGTCCTGCCCAGGAATCTGTTGGTCTTCTGAAGGGTCTTGAGGATTTTAAAGTAATGTACTAACAATGATAGGTGACACAAAGGAAGCTTGACACACACACATACACACACACACACACACACACACACACACACACACACACGCACACACACACATACACACACACACACAGACCTGAAGCCCTCCACCTGCAGTGAAAAGCGGGGAGTTCTGGGTGAGGTCTGTGTGTGTGTGTGTGTCTCTGTGTGTGTGCACTCACGTCCGTAGGTATTGTGTATGTGTGTGTGTGTGTGTGTGTGTTGCAAAGTGTGTATCAATGTGTGTGCAGGCATGTGCATGTATGTGTGTGTGTGTCTGTCTGTTGCAAAGTGTGTATCCACATTGGGCAAAGGGCCCCAGTAAGCTACGGCACTCAAGGGGGCCCGACTCAGAGGCCCAGCAGTGCCAGAGGGCCCCGCTCTCAGCTAAACGTCTGACAAGACTGATAGTCATTGCTCAATGACATTCCCTCTTCCCCCTTCACTTTCATCTTGGATTGATTTGCTGGATCTTTTGAAAGATCTCCACAGCCCCTGAGCGCTATGACTGGCACTGCCACTACACAGAGAGGGCAGAGGGGATGGAGGGAGAGAGAGAGAGAGGGAGGGAGAGAGATGGAGGGATAGAGCTGGAGGGATGACAGGGGTCAAAAAGGGGGGGGGGGGGGCAGACGCAGAAAGAAAATGTAGACAACAAGAGAAAATTGCAAAGCACAAAAATTTAACGAGACTGGAATGAATGTTCTCAAATACAATGTTGACTTCTAATTCTTACAAGATAGGGTTGCTACAAGTTGTATTATATTTGTGTCTGTTTTTGCATTTCTATAACGCCATTTCTGTTGCCACATCAAGATATGCCCTTACAAAACCATCCTGCCTGTCAGGATTCTATGGCCTACAGACTGCAACAAATAAATTGCACTTCAATAACTGGTCCAACGGAAGAATATATGCAGCGTCATTACATTCCCTCAAGATAAGTCTTTAGGAAAACAAAGTCAGACCCTCGAAGATTCAAGGCCACTCATTAACAGCACATTGATTCATATTCATGTATTCCTCTCTATTTAAATTCAAACCCCTCGGCTAGGTCTGCCCACATTTTATATACTTATTAGATTATGCTTTGTCAGGGAGCAAGTGAACACAGGCGTGTTTATAGTAGTTTTGTTCAATTAGCTTTGGTCAGCGCGTCTCTTACCTATTTAGGTCCTCTAATGCAATTTAGCAATGTCACATACCACTTCACGTTTCATTAGGAGCCCGTGTTAAATCGTAGGTCTCAGCACGGAATACGCCCCGCCAGAGCGAGCGCACTTTTGCTCCAGATGTGAGCGGAGGCGCGAGCTTAATCACTACAAATTGTGCATCCCACGCGTGCCCACACCTTTTCGCTGAACGGCCCGCTTGTTTAGCACGCCCAGGCACGAAAATTAGGCGCGACGCCTCTCGTTCACAGCTGAAGCCCGACTGCGTTTTGTATCCGAGTAGGATATCTGTTGCTGATCTGCGTGCTCTGCTTGCGGTTTGGCGGTGCGTGAAAATGTAAAAACAGCAGCAAGGATAACGCGGAGGCCATGAACTGTGTAAGCATCATGCATATAGCGTCACGAGCCCAGCTTTTTTTCAGGGCTTTCCCAAATTGTTTTTAGGTGAATTACACCTACCGTTTAAGTAGATGTGGGCTAGCTAGCATACAGTTATTTTGTGTGATTTACCTAGACGACAAATAAAACTATTAAATAACCAGTAATAGGACCAAAGTATATACCAATATGACCAAAAAATTTCGAAATAATTCAGAGTAGTGTTGTTTCATATTGGTCATATCTGATGGGGAAAATAAATAAATAAGAAAACCATGAAAAACATGACATGACAACCAGTTGAACCAGAGTAAATGGTGCTTTGAAAGGTTGATTACTCATCAGGTAAATAGGATAATTCAAATGCCAACTTGTACTGTATGTAACACTGAATGGTATTTAAAAGTACACTCTGCCATTACATTACCCTGCTGTCAATCTGATGTAGTTTCTCCCTATTTTCCAACACTGTGGCAGTGAGCATGGTTGTATCATGATGAGGCTGGGGATGCTGTGGTTTTGGAAAGTAGTCAGGGTGGTCTTGGCAAAAGGGACACCTCAGTATTGGGGTGTTGTTGTTGGCAATGGGGGAATGGTTGTGGTAATGGTGGTGGTTAGGGTGGGGGTGGGAGGGTGTCTGTGTTTGTGTGGGGGGGTTGACGGGGTGCCCTGGGGCCGCCCAGAGGTGTGCGGTGACCCAGGTTGTCGTTCGGTGACCTGTGAGAGGGACATAATGAAGTGTGAGAGGCTGTCACCCTAACCGCCTGTGACAGGCCCGGCCCAGGGCACATCTGTGTCAGTCAGCCCCAGCAGCGGAGCTCGCGCCTGGGCATGGGCATGGGGGGAGACGCCGCCACGCTCCCCACCGGTGGACTAGCATCCAGCATCCACATGCCCCACACAGGGGACAGCCCCCACCACACCACACCACACTGCAGCCAGGCAGGGGCCCTGGCTGTGGAGAGAGGGGACGTGGGAGAGGATGGAGAGGGTGGGCCGGAGATTGAGAGAGCCAGGGGAGAAAGAGAGGACCAGCTGTCACACACCAGAGCCAGCAGTGCCTCTGATGATGTCCCAGGCAGCAGCCACAGCCACAGCACAGCACAGCAGCAGTGGAAGTCTGTTTGTGCCCTCTCTCTTTCCCTAAACCACTTTCCCTCTTCTCTCCTTCCTAGCCATTCTCTCTCTCATTGTCTGTGCATTACTCTCCTTGCTCTCTTTCTCTCTGCCTCTCTCTTTCTTTATCTCTACATCTACATTTTTAATGCAAAATTTATTTAGGAAATGTGTAATTTTTGATCATTTGTAAAAAAAAAAAAAAAAGCTTTTCAAAGTCTCTCTTTTACTCTCTCTCTCTTTCTCTCTCTCTCTTTCTCTCACTCTCCTTTTCACTCTCACTCTCTCTCTCTTTTTTTCACTCTCACTCGTTTGGAGTCCTGGTGGGAGAAGTGCCTATGGTATTCCTGTACATTCATTAGAAAGGGTCATGGGGTCAACCACCACGTCTTTTGGGCTCTCATTAAAGCTCATTTACGTGTCTGTCCACACCACCAAAGGAGTCGGCTTACATTAATCCTTCTCTTAGATCTGCTCATGCTGTCCCCCCAACACACCCAGGCCCAGCCAGTCCCTCTGGCAGACTCCAGGCCACCAAGCTGACACCAGGGCCCTCTCGAGGCATGCGCCAGTCTCCCTGGCATTGCCCAGCTGGAGTGGCATGGCTCATGGCTGGGGGACAGTGGAGGCACTGCCAACTGTGCTCACACACACACACACATACACTCACAAATGCACACATGTTCACACACACGTGCTCACATATAAACACACATGCACACACACACTTGTGTGCGCGTGCACACACACACACACACACACACACACACACACACACACACACACACACTCACCAGAGGGGTTACACCAGGGACTGAGTATGTACCCAATATGTCACCAGGACCAGATACACACTCAAAGTTCATAAACACAAACACAACAACACACCCCACAAACACACAAATGCACCCAACAAATATAAACCACCAGTACCACAGGGCAACTGGGGCTCCAGCTCACGGTTGCTCACAGTGGACCCATGCCAATATTCACACACACACACACACACACACACACTGCTAAGTCAGCAAAAGTAGAAGTTTTATGCAGTAACAATAAAAGCCACACTATGCTAGTTTTGACCATTTTCCTTAAATATGTATTGAACTAAGGTTCATAGTAATACAGCTTAGTATAGTATAGTATAGTATATTGTAGTGTAGTGTAGTATAATGTAGTAAAGTGTAGTATATTAAAAGTGTAGTATAGTATACTGTAGTATAGCGTAGAGTATAGTATAATATGGTAAAGTATGGTATAGTAGAGTATAGTAGATTTTACCACAATAGTGATAGTAAACCACGTTAAGCTTTCAGCACAAACTGGGGGTTTGTAGCCCTTTCAAGCGTGTCTTAGTGCAGATTTTACTATGTTGCAGATGTAGAGTAGACACACATGGTGACAATGTTGTCATCATTTTTTAAAAAGCTTATGTTTTGCCTGTTAACATGAAGACAAACAAACTGTATTATTGGACATCATTAATATGGAGTTTTTAAAAAGCTTAATTTTTCTCTGTTCACATGAAAGTATATACACTGCATTTTTAGATATCTCCATTCTGAAACAGCTTTCAGATGTCTTATATTTTTTGACAACTTAAAAAACACCTCTGTTGTGTGGACTCATAGCAAAAAAGCAACAAAATTTCCCTGTTCTCTGTTTTACGTGGACAGGCAAGGCCAAGGTAGTGCCACCAACCAAATGTGTTGTCCAACCATGCCGAGAGGAGAGGAGGAGAGGCAAATAGAGATTAGAGGGCAGTAAGTGTTTGTCTCCCACAGCCCAGTGGGGGGCCAGGGACCCAGAGAGAGTGTTTGTCATGCCCGATGAACATTATAGGGCCTATAGCCCTCCACCTCACACACCCACAATTGATTGTCAGGCCCTCTTCTCTGTGGGCCGTACTTCCGTCATGTTTGAAGGTCTTTCTGTGTGTGTGTGTGTGTGTGTGTGTGTCTATAAATCTTAAAAAAATAATAATTAAAAATAATCACACTTGCGCAGACACACACACACACACACACACACACACACACACATGCACGCACGCACCACACACACACGCGTACGCACACACACACACACACACACACACACACACACACACACACACACACTGTGCCCATATTCTCCCCTGGTATTGGCCGCTGTGCTCAGATGAGCCCAGTGAAGCACGTCCAGCATGCTCAGTGGCATTTATTCCCGCCTGCCCATGACAGGACAGCGCTGCCCAGCTGGGTGTCCATGGCTCTACCTCCCTCTTTCCCTCCCTCTTTCTCTCCCTCTTTTTATCTGCTCTCCATCTCTGTCCACTCCTGGTTCTTTTCCTTGGTTTGCCCATCTCATCATGTCTTGTTTTTCATATTCCAGCTCCCTCATTCATCTCCTCCTTGTCTGTGTTGGTCTGTGTGTCTGTCAAAGATCAAATCACTTCATAGACACGGTAGTAGGTCCATGCTCCAGCCACAGGTCAGATGGGTGGGATAATG
>CM059280.1:19827782-19832782 GCA_030347295.1 Setipinna tenuifilis | reverse complement strand
TCTCACACATATGGAGGACGTGATATGGATCTCTGGGTCCCTGCTAAGGGAAGGGTGGTCACAGTCATAACCCAGACCATTCCAGTCCTTTTTTCGCCCATGTGGCTTTGTACTTCCTTATTTGCCTGGTCTTGTAACCACTCTGAGATGTTTGTGTGTGTGTGTGTGTGTACCTACAAAATGTGTTCACAGCTGCTCTGCCATTCGGGTCATGCTGGTTGGGAAACCTCATGCTGCATAGGTTAATTACAGCATCGCTTAATGGTTTTGCAAAACAAATGAGATTTCCTATCTGTTTTTTTCCCTTCCTCTTTCATTTTTCCTCCCTCTCTCTTTCTCTTTCTCTCTCCTTCTTTCTTTTTTTCCAACTCACTTGCTTCTTTCAGCTCCTTCTTCCTCATCCCAGCGCCTTCACGTCTCTCTCTGTCCTTCTCTTCTCTTCCATCGTTTCATCTCTCTGTCCGTCCCTATCCTCACCCCCTCTGTTTTCCCTCCTGTGCCCCGTAATCATCCCAGCGGGTGTCCGGCCGACCGCTGTCCCAGCATTCCATTTGTGTAGATCTCTGGCGCACTTAAGTGTCAGCCATGAT
This sequence comes from Setipinna tenuifilis, assembly GCA_030347295.1. Classification (NCBI taxonomy): domain Eukaryota; kingdom Metazoa; phylum Chordata; class Actinopteri; order Clupeiformes; family Engraulidae; genus Setipinna; species Setipinna tenuifilis. Next base: position 19,832,192 of record CM059280.1, on the reverse strand, counting down.
GGTCCCGGCCCGCCTCCCCAGCCGCCCACTGCTAGGTAAACATGGTGATGGAGGTGATGATGGCTACAGTGTGCATGCTTCACTGTGCGTGTGTGTGTGTATGCGTGCATATGCGTGTGCGTACGTTGTGTGTGTATGAGAGGGTGGTTGTGTGCAAGAAAGGAAGAGAGAGACAAAATGTGTGTGTAAGTGTAACAGAGAGTGTCTGTGTGTGTGTGTGTGTTTTATGAGTTTGTCTGTGCACATACTGTATGTGTAGGTGTATGTAGGTCTGTTTGTGTACTCTGTGTGTGTGTGTGGTTTTGTGTGTGTGGTTGTGTGGGCATGTGTGTATCTATTTGTCTCTTTCTCTGTCTCTCTTATGTGTTCCTTCTGTGTACTCTATATTTGTATCACTGTGTAATGATCATGTGTATGTACATTTGTGTATGCATGTGCAACTGTTTTGTACTGTTGTCCTGTCATGAGGCACATAAGGTGTTTTCAGCACCATAATAAAAAGTAAATGTAGCTAAAGTGAGACATCGTTCTTCTGTGCATGAAGAAAGGCTTTTCCAGTCATCATCATTGTCTCTAAAATAAGAATGCGGCAGATGAGTGACAAGTAAGCGCTGGAGGTGAACTGACTCTATTGGAAGCACTAAAGACGCACTGTATCATTTATTTTTGGCCCTCATAGGCCCCTACAAGTAAAAAATTAGTGGATCTCTGTCGCCATCTACAGGCCACTGACAGAGCTGACAGATGGTGACTTCTGTGTATTGCTGCTTGTATTACTTCATAGTAATTCCTTGAACCAATAATGGCAGCTTGTAAACAAGATACAGAAATTGACTAAAGAAATATCATGAATGTATTGTAAACAGACAATCAATCAAACAGACAAACAAATAAATAAATAATACCATCTATGCTCATAACTCAAGAAGATTGCTATCATATATTTTAAGCAGGGAATGTGTATGGTAAATGAACACTTTAGTAGCTGTGGTCATTGGTCAGTTGGCATCCACATGCGGATCTGGACACATAGAACCCCAAACATTGTTAAAAAGAATGAACAAAATAAAACATTTCATTCAGTTTAATTTACTTAAAATCTCCATAACTACCTCAAGAAGTTATCTCAAGAGTACAAAGCCTGAACCACAATTATTATTTTGTATTCCCACTAAAAATAAGGATACTTTGTGGGGATGAATGTTTCTTATTGCAGAAATTAAAATCAGAAATATAAATCATGACTTTCAAGTTGATTTTTCATTTTATTTTAGTTTTACTAGTTATAGGTTGTTTTATCGATTTTATTTTATCTTTGTATTAAAAGTGAAGTGACACTATTTCATAAAAATGATTTCACACTTTAAATGAGATAGATAGATAGATAGATAGATAGATAGATAGATAGATAGATAGATAGATAGATAGATAGGTTGATTGATTGATTGATTGATTGATTGATTGATTGTTTGATTGATTGATTGATTGATGGATTGATTGATTGATTGACAAAGTGGTTTGATAGAAGGTGTCTTCATGTTCAGGGACTGACGGAAGCGCCATGGGCCTGCAACAGCTCACTGCCACCTTCAAAAAAGGCATGTGCAACACCTTGACAACCGCATAGTGGTATTGCACATCTATGTTCTTTTTTCAGAAACTGAAATCAAACATCTCTTTAATTTTAGAAACGTTATCACATAGAGAAACATTTGAATATGTACAGGGAATGTTTGGGTGTATTGCATGTGTTTCCAGCTAGGATGTTAAAGTCAAATGGTCAAAAGGCACATTTACAAGTTGGATGGAAACCTGCTTAACATCCTAAAATAACATCCTGCTTAATTATCCTGAAAGTCTTATAGTTGCTTTATCTGTTGTGGTTTATGTGTAGGCACAACAAGGCCCGTTTATTTACTCAGTGCCATCTTTATACATACAGTAAGTAAGTGAAAGTTCTTACCACATGTAGACATAAAACACATAAAAAACAAGATTTCAGGTAAAAGGTAAATGATATTGTAAGAAAAAAGTAGAAAATAAAGTAAAAAGGCTGTAGTAAAACATAAGATTAAAATAAATCTAAAGTACTGAAAAGAATACAGTAGGCCTACTTTCTCTAACCGCTGCATTTTGTACAGGCTGTTTGCTGGTCTTCCTAGGAGGGCCTCAAGGAAAGACCACTACATTAGACAACCCAGCTGGAGATGCCTGGCTCTGCCTTTAAGATGGTCACAAACTGATATCGTGATTGTCTTCATATGGTTCTTTGAGCAAGGATCCTAATTTCCTGAGGCATCATGGTTTTCAAAGCACTTGTTTAAAGCATGTGTATGTCAAGGAGAGCTTGACACAAGGAGAGTTTGCCCTTTATGTCTTCACAGAAGTATCAAAAACAGGCTGGCATCCATATCCTTTTTTTGACAAATGTCCACCTCTGTATCAAGATATTTGTTAGAGCTACTTTGCCAGGAGGTCAAAAGTCAAACTATAACATATGAAAATTCAGCCATGTATTCTCATGTCAAACCTTTGAAATTAAGTCAGTAGCACAGCCCTTGTGTGTGTGTGTGCGTGTGTGCGTGTGTGTGTGCATGCGTGCGTGCCTGTGTATGTGTGTGTGTGCGTGTGTGCATGTGTGTGTGTGTGTATGTATGTATGTGTGTGTGTGTGTGTTTACTATAGGTGAGTTGGTGTCCATCTGTCTGCAACAGAAACCTCCAACCACCATGTACCTATAGGTATACCTCTCTTGCTCTGTCTCTGTTACTCTCTCTCCCCCTTTCTTCCTCTTTCTCCCCTATTCTCTCTCTTTCCCCCCTCTCTTCCTCCTTCTCTCTCTCTCTCTCCTTCCCTGCCTGTCGGCTGTCTGCCTGGACTCCAGAGACGGAGACACTAATGGCAGATTTCATGGCGGGCCGACAGAAGGACCCGCACGCTAATTAGATTTGTGTCCCGGAGCCGCGCGTTTGGCAGGTGATGTTCATTCACTGTGACCCTGCACAAACACGGTTATCAATTAGCCCCTAATTCACTTATTCAAATTGCAAATGAAGGATTACAGCCGGCGAGGGACCAGAGAGGACTGTACCGAGGTCAGCGTCTGTGGGCTACGGCGCTCCGGTTCCGGTAAGGAGGTTGATTGGAGTCGTCTCATGCACAGCGCACCTTATAGAGGAATGCCTGAATCTAGTCTGTCTAGGCTACAGCACCAGATCATATCTGCCGTAATTGAATTTGACATGCTGATAAAACAGCAAGGCCAATGTGATGGCCGAGATTGCTACAGTATGAAATTTAACATGCCTTCATGTAGTTTTTAATCAGCATTCACTTGTAATTTATTACTAATCCCCTGCAGCCCCCCACCTCCCAAACACACACATGCATACACACATACATACACACACACACATACATACATACATACATACATACATACATACATATAAAAAGGACAGTAATACTCTGTATAAAAGTCACTGCCACGCTGTATATGATGAATTGTTCAGATTTATTCTCACTGGTAGTGTACCATTGACAGTACACATTTGGAAAAAAAAATAGCCAGCTCTGTAGTTCTTAGACTATAGATCTGCAACAGTTACATAGTCTGGGATTCAGCTATGACAGTTCAATTTTGTCTGGCATTTTTTGTGACAAAACGATTACTTGGAGCTCCACTTTCAGTAATATCCACTGGCATAATTGACGTGGATTATAGTGTAGTCTTCAGACTGTGACTACTTTTGTCAAACAGCAGATGGCGATATAACCCCGTGACCCGAGGCCCGCAAAAATCTTGTCGCTTTCTTTTCTCTCTCTTTTCTCTCCGTCTGTCCATCTTTCCCCTTTCTCCCTCTGCCACTTATGTCCGTGTCTTTCATGTCAAGTAGAGCATATATCCTCCTACACATCAAAAACACATTTTTTTTCTCTTGAAAGAATGCTCAAAAAACAGACTGTTGCTCTAAGCCGCAGTGTAGAAATGGTTCCGCCGCCATAGCACCCATCACACCTTCCTGGGATGGGATTAGAGAGCAGCAGATGATCTCTCTATTTGTCAGACCGACGCTAAAAATAGTTTGACATCATTTGCCATTCACACAGTAATGTGTGTGTGTGTGTGCGTGTGTGTGTGTGCGTGTGTGTGTGTGTGTGTGTGTGTGTGTGTGTGTAAAAGAGAGAGAAGAGAGTGAATAGAAGGGATTGAGAATGTGTAAAGAGAGAGAGAGTATGTGTGTGTGTGTATGTGTGTGTGTTTGTGTGTGTGTGAGTGGGTGCATGGGTGAGTGATAGTTAAATGTCTCTGTAGACACATACATAATTAATTTACCAATTATTGTTTTTTTGTCATCAAATGATTGGACTGCTTGTGTGTGTGTGTGTGTGTGTGTGTATGTGCGTGCA
>CM059280.1:19802782-19822782 GCA_030347295.1 Setipinna tenuifilis | reverse complement strand
ACACACACACACACACACACACACACACACACACACACACACACACACACACACACACACACAAACATACACACACAAGCCTCCACCACTACAGCCCTCTTTTCACTTCAGATTTGGCCGCACCTAATTAATATGGATGGGGCATTAAGCCTTTTGGACTCTGGTGGCTCTCATTTCATGACTATTAATGATTTTAATGAACTGGTCTAATAAGGCACTTTTCTCTCCCATGCTTTAAAGTGCAATCCACTGCTCATTCTGTTGGTAATAGGGTTGGAGGCCTTGGAAGGGATTTAGCATGCATTGTGAGGCTAGGCTGAGGGAAAACACACACACACACACACATACACACACACCTACACACACACACACACACACACACACACACATACACACACACACACACACACACACACATACACACACACACACACTTGTTCTACACAGGGGGATAAAAATGATGCCATTTGTGTCATGAGGAAAGGATGAGGCCTGTGTGAATGAAACTATATAAGTATCAGTATATCCATTAAGCATTTTGAGTTGGAAAAGCGCAAATGGAATTCAATTGTTCTGAAAAAGAAAGTCTATGTAAGGTGGTGAATGAAGCAATGATTGGCATTATTTTGGATTTTATAAAGGATCGATTTATCTGTTATGCCTGCAATTACTATTATTAAAAAGATTCTGTGTAAAAGATTGTTACACTGGAGACAGTAGGTCTTCTGACCAAGCACTAATGTACCAGTAGTTAAGTAACTTGTAATAAATAAATGTGTAACTTGTACATTTATTACATGATGTCTGCAATCACTATTGTTGTAAAAAGAAAAGAATGGAGTTACCCTGTAAAAGATTGTTATATTGAAAACTGTAGGCCTGAAAACCCTTTTAAGAAATGTAAATTGTACAAAATGAACTTCTACATTTAAGCAGATCCAATAGTCACATTTTCTTTGAGGTAAGCAGAATTGGAATGTCAAAACAAAACAATTTGATCAAAACAGTCCTTAGAGATGGCATGTAGAACGCTTTATTCATGTTCACCATTGCAGTTAATACCCAGAGCGATTAGAACCCCAACATTTGTTTCTTGTGAAGCTTACTTATGTTTTGTTTAATTATAATTAATGAAGCAGATTATTAAAACAAGAAAACCATGATTTCATGTTATTTTGACGTTATATACACAATAGCATAATGTATACTCACTTTATGGAAGACACACTATTATAATACATCGATATTTTAATATTTCAATTCATTTTCTCATTTTAAATTGATAATATTCACCTATACAGTCATTCTTTTATGTAAAATAGAATACATTTGAAGTTAAAATATACTATTTAGAGTAAGCAATTTCTAATTACATCTCTGAGGCACCTGGATGTCTCTCCTAGAGTAACAACCCCAAGCTATTAAACAAGAATCTTGGCTTTTTCTGACTGTTGACATACATGTATTTCTAAAATGTTTTCATGTTTTCAACAAAATATATTAGCCTTTGATCCCTTTTTAAAATCCGCTTTTCAATGATGACATCTGCAGTATTTGTACTTTCTATTCAGCTCTCTTTACTCTCAACACACACTGTGTATGTTTTTGTGTATGTGTGTGTGTATGTGTGTGTGTGTTAGTGTGTGTGTGTGTATGTATGAATGTATTGGGGGGCTGTATGTAGTCGGAGTTCACTCATCCTTGGCCCACTCCATCTTTTCTAGGTATCCCTTTTTCTTGTACTTTATGGTAATGGCCTGCCCAGCGATGTTGACCTTGACTGTGAATTTACAGCCTATTATGCCCATCTGTTCCATAAAAGATACATGGCATGAAAGTGCATCAGTTATATGTACACACGCACACACACACACATACACACACACACACGCAACACACACACACACACACACACACACACACACACACACACACACACACACACACACACACAGCATTAGGTGAAAATAGATTTAAAACACAGTGTTAGCATTCATGAGGGTATTTCCATGCATGCATACACTCCACTGTGCATTATTTACAGCCAACAGCAAACTAAGTGAAAGCTAAGCAAGTTTGAAAGGTGTTTTAAGTCCACAGGGTTTCGGGGGCGAAATGCCAGGGGCCATAATAAAGGGCCCCCTTTTGGCCCTTCGGCTCCAGGAAATCAGCAGCCTGAATGAAGGACGATGCAGAGCCCCCTTGCCCTCCCCCCAGATATAGATTTGTCACCTTTTTTATGTTTGTAGTCACGTTTTCCTTCAGTGGAAGATTGATAAATGGCTCATCGGTAAATAAAGCGTGTAAAACACAAAGGTGAGAGCACTGAAATATGTCAGAGCAAACAAACACAGGGAGCAGGGACACAGACATAGGATGCGTTTTTGTTAATTAAAAAGTGGTTAATTACTTTGCTTATTTCAGTGGGATGATGGTGTTGTACAATTGTTACATAGGACATATTTCAATTGATACACATCTATAGGACATATTTCAATTGATACACATCTATAAAAAACGTCCTTGTTGCCTTCTTAGTTTATTTCTCCACATTGAGGTGTCTGTGAATAGAGTCCTAAGGGCGGATGTTTTAAGATGGAGGCCTGCACAGCCAAGCTCAGGAACGAATGGCAAGGCCAGCACGTTAATGCGGCCTTTAATGAATTCTGTGTGAAAAATGTGAGTGTGGTTTAGAGTGTTATTCATGCCTGCAGATTAGCTGTTTACTCCTGCCGTCGACACATAAATATTTCATCCAATCGTTATTGGCTTCCTCTGAGACTAACCACTGCTGTTACTGCCTCGCCACTTTTTTTAATTAACCAACTTTGTTAATTAGGTGTGCAGCAGCAATAAGGCTGCAAACAGCCTGGTGGGATAATAACATTCAGGAGCTGTTTCATGAAATGTGTTTGTGTGTGTGTGTGTGTGTGTGTGTGTGTGAGTGCATGTGTGTGTGTGTGTGTGTCTGTGTGTGTGTGTGTGTGTGCGCAAGCGTGATTGTCTATGTGGATACAGATGTGTGGGTGTCACTAATGTAGCCCAAAATATTCACTGGCATATGCCAATTAGGTTGAAAATGTTGATGTTAATGGGAGTTTTTATATTTTTTATTCAAGCTAGTAAGGATTTAATGTGAACAGTTTTTTTCCAGATATATTTAACACAGTTACCCTGTGGACTGGATAAGTTAACATATGTTTAAGGAATGTGAATTATTTTTCTATTACCGTATGGTAAGGAGGTTGTTTGTTCGGTGTTAAATACTTGCACATCGGTTTATTACATTTTGCATATGAGTACCTCATACATCCACTATAGATTGCAATATATCTGCAAAGTCACCAGTGCTACAGTCTACATAGGCCGAGACTGGTAGCATGTATAAAAGGGTAAGATACTGTGCTACCAAAATGCTGCTATGTATCTGGGTTGTATAAAACATGAAGAATTGTCGGTAACATTTGGTAACAGTACATTAATAGCACATCATTTATAGAATCAAATGAATAATACATTTCTAAGAAAGTAGGCAGACAATTCTGAAGGAGGCTATACCACTGTTACCAATCAAATACCATGTAATTTGTGAATATGACCAAACACACATTTTGAAGAGTACATTGTTTCTTGAAATTGTATCTGTATCTTTGTAGTACCATAAAATTAAATATTCGTACACTGTGGTAAAACCTGAGTCATTTTCATGTATTTAACAGGTAAATATGCAGAAATTACCAGTGACTGTAAAAAGAAAGCATTACACTTTTACCCTTTACACCTATATTGATGAAAATCCCACAGTGTCAACCTAGATCCTATACATAACACACACCAGAGGTGTAGCAATTTACAGTTTGACCACAGGTTTGACGGCGAGGTGGTATATCTCTATTATGTCTGCCCTGTTTGTTGTACTATATATCGGGTAATGAGCCATGTCCTTGCACAGACGGACTGCTTTGGCATTTTTTGGGGGACCACTGTAAAGTATGGGGGCGGGGGCACTAGCATACTAGCATTTGTTTAGTCCCCATGGAGGCCCATGCTAGCCTGGACTTAGATGAAGGATTCACTTTGACAGCTAAACAAGCAGAGCAAATGGAATCGCCTGTGGATCTATATCAAACAATGTGTTTTCTGCGTCTGCATCTTTCGGCAGGTAATTCCCCCACCCCCCCACCCCCAACCACATGTCAATACATCATACCATCCCCAAATTGAGTTTAGTGCTTACAAAGGGGGGCCGTAAATGAGACACATAGGGAAATCAATCTTGAGACAGACAACCTCTCACGCATTCACACCGCTGCCCTGTGTCATTGCCAAACTGCATGCAGCTGTGCCTGACAAAACACACTGAAAATAGAGACATTCTAAATGTATAAATGTATTATAGAAACAGACACACACACTCAGACAGACATACATACACACACACACACACACACTCTTTGTGTGTCTGAGTATGTGTCTGTGTGAGGTATCTACATAACACCGATATGTTGAGACCCCACAACATATGAAACACTTTATAAGGGGGTATTTCAAAACTGTATGTTATTATGTTAATATAAAAAGATGCAATGCTGCATTATATTTCTTGATACTAAAATAAGACAGTAAAATGTAGCTTGAAAACAAAAAAACAATAACAAAAAATCTTAAATATAAAAACCCCCCACAGACATTGTGGTAGAAATATATAGGAGTTGCCTCTGACATAAAAGTAGATGGTTGGCTCCAAACTATTGACTCCAGGCATCTCAGTGACTCAGACTCCAACCGTCCCAATTTCCGGGGCAGGGACCGAACCTAATTAGCCGCCCTGTCAGCAGAGGCGGAGGGAAGAGAGGGGGGGAAGAATGGGGGGAATTTGCAGGGCAGCTGACAGGTAGATCGGGTCGGAAAAAGGAGAAGTATCGAATCTGTCTGGCTCTCCGTCTGACCAGAAAAAGCAGAAAACGCCACAGGTATAATTTCCAGCCGTCTCCGTCTCCCTCTCCGCGTACTGGATTAGCGTGGCAATGTTGAATGGTTTTAGGAGGTGTGGGCTGTGCATGGCGTCTGAAAGGCATGCGCCTGAAATGGAAAATGCCACTGGAGTGAGACCAAGAGGAGAGAATGGGGGGGTGGGGGTAGGGGGGCGCATCAGTAACACATTGAGAAGAGGGCTGCAGCTACGACTGCTGCTGTTGCTGTTGCTGCTGCGGCTGCTATAACCATCCCCACCCCCCCACCCTCCAACACCCACTGCACCACCACACCCCACAAAAGCCCTCCTCCCCCATCCTGTCCCTCTCTCTCTCCGTCTCTCTCTCGCTCGCTCGCTCTGTCTCCCTGCCATCGATTCCCTCCAAATTATTTCTGCTTGAGGGAGAACGTGTAGGTCCACTGGGTATCATGAGAGACAGCTGTAGGTGATGAAGTGTTGTGTATCGGTGGAAGAGCTCAGAATGCATAATGCCACTGATCACACACCACACGGCTAGCCGAGGCAAAGGCAGGGTTTTTATGTAGTTCTATTTGTTGTTGTAGTTGTTGCTCTTGCCTATTCCTCTCCCAAGAAGTCCAAATAACATGGCGGAGTCTGCATTTTCTTTCTTTTCTTTTTTTAGATTTCCTTCTGTGTGTGTGTCGGCCTTTTAACAGTTAATATGCAAACAGTGGCTGCAGCCCTGGCATAGATGCAGACAAATTGCTTTGTGCTAGCAGCTCCCATCTAGGGGAATATTAACCAGGCCAACGCAAAAAGATATAATCCAAGAGAAAGTATTAAATTTCTCATTACAAGTGACTGGAGAAAGCAGTTCTGCATGGTTCCACTGTGTGCCTTGAAACTCAAACTCATTAAAGGTATCCATTTAGTGGGGAAAACTGTACCCAGTGCCGCCGCCGCTGCTTTCTGTGTGTGTGTGTGTGTGTGTGTGTGTGTGTGTGTGTGTGTGTGTGTTTATTGAGTGTGCGCAGTGCAATGTGGGGACTCAGTACAAGGAGCAGGACAGGAATTAACCGTAATTGAAATGCGGAGCAAAGGGATTTTCGAATGTGTTTCGTCAGCAATAACACGCAACACCTAGCCGGGGCAATAAATTCTTCTTACTCATTGAAGCCACACCACCAAAACAAGACCGGGTAGGGCCATGATTCAAAACAGGGTGCACTGGAGGCAAATGAATATTTTAGGCCATTGTGTTTTTGAGTCTGCATTGTGTTATTTTTGGTTGAAGGGCTGCACTGCGTCATGAAGTTGCACCTGTGTATTGTCTAGTTTCGGTGCTCAAGGAGATTTTTGCACAAAGCCAGCCCAGACAGGATGCACATCTGTGGACACCTCGCGAGAGGACCCCCTTGGGGAACCGAGGCCACCTCCTTTTTAGAGGGAGGCCATATTCCAGGAGGCACACGTCCCAAGGACACAACAAGACTGACTCACCGTCCGTCTCCAACCAATAGGCCTGCTGCTTCTCCTGGCCAATGCTATAACTTTAGAGCTGCCTGTGGGGATTGGGGAAGGAGGCTGTGTTTGTGTGTGTGTGTGTGTGTGTGTGTGTATTTGGGGTGAGTATGTGATCATCATCCTATCTCCTCTCATCCAATCCCAGCTTCTCTTTGTGGGCCTGGGCCGTCTGGGCCTGGGCCTGACACCTCTGTCATAAGGACCCATCCACAAGCATATATCGAGCATTGGGCCCCTTTGGTCAAGCTGATAGACCCAGACACGGCTCACTATTCTTGCAGACCCATGGGACCTCAGGCCCCTATCCCGTGGGGCATGGAGGAGAGGAGTGGTTCATGCTTCTCCTCGGCCCTTGAGGTTGTTGCTGGGATGAGGAGATGTGGTGGTGGTTTAATGTGTGTGTGTGTGGGGGTGTGTTGAGAGTAGGGATCAGTAGGCAGAAGCTTGTGAGGGGTGTCTTTGTGTATATCAAAGGGGGGGTGGGGGTGGTGTGGTTGTCACACAACCCTTTGCCAGGCTGTTCACTCTCCAGCTTCTCCAGCTTCCTCATCCTCCCAACTCTCTGATCCGCATCCCAAGGAAAATGAGTTGGTTTTTCCGACGTCTGTTCAAAGGGAAATATTCATTAGCTCCTCCTTGGAAGTCAGCTACTGCACAGAGGATATAGGCCATGTTCTACCCCTGCCCTACTTTTACCACATCTGGAGTCTCCTATTACATGTTAAAGACAAGAGGGATTTATTTACAAATAACTGCTGTAATATCAGAGATGTGCAGTTCAGTGGTGCATCACCAATGGTACCTTACTGTTATTGTCAAATGAAAATGTTAAAAGCAATAACATAATAGCTTAGACCTGCTCCATCTTATAAGATAATGAGAAATGTAATTAAGAGCCTGATCCTTGACTGTTCCATTATTTCATATCTGTGATGAAACTTTGGGCTAGCTATAAATAGATCTTCTTGAAAGCTCCTAATGGTCTGCACGAATGATGCATAGTAGACTGCAAGAGTATGTTAAATTGATTGTTAGTGGCGCAAATTATTTAGTACAAGAAACAAGTATGCAAACTATGAGCAGAGCACCTACAGTAGCTTTTTTTAGTCCTCCATCACTGAAGAAAATCACACTTTCATTGTGTACAAAAGGTGTGGATGTTATTACCATTCCACCTTTAACCTTCACATTTTAACGCTACATTTTTACAATTTACATTTGACATTATAATTAGTATTGCATAGCAGTATTAATATTGCAGTTAAAGTTTCCTCCCCCAGATAGTCAGGTTCCTCAACATGATGTCTGTTCCCTACTCCCTCCACTTTACCTTCTACAGTCTTGTCCTGTCATCTAGTTATAGTTTTATAGTCTTCATCTTTTAGTATTGCAGTCTTAATATATATACCTGTTATATTTACCTATGTACAGCATCATGTGGACCTAAAGGAACACGCCATTTTAGCATACTGTATACTTGTATATAGCTGTACTGACAAATACATTCACAAATCTTCAGCCTCTGAGACAAGAGGAAGAAAAAAACTAATATTATCATTATCATTATTATCACACTAATAAAAACTGTTGTAGTTTACACAATTCTAAAAATTACAAAACAGTGTGGTGTTTTCTTGTCATGATTGCTTTTATCACAGGCATGCATAGTTTATCCAGCTTTTACCCCGCCGCACCTGTCGTTTACCTGTCACCACTTCACCACTGCCAATAAAACATCCCCCCAATCAATACATCTGTAGAAGGTCAGTTCAGATATTTAATCCTGGATTAGTTGTCTGCTATTTAATGTACTAAAAGTAGTTAGTATTGGCCAAAGGTTATGTGCTGTTTATCTTATGAGTTGTTTCATATATCTCACATTTGCTTTAATGCAATTAATACTGTTTGTGAGGAAGGCTGAGAGCTGCTTAGAAAAGATAAGCAGTTTATGTTGGTCATTAAGACCTAGTTAAAAAAGACACAATAATCAGAATGGTATTACTATTTTAATCCTTGTTTGGTTGTTGGGGATTTAATGCATTAAACCCAGTAAGTAGGCCAAAGATTGTGTTATCAGGTTATCAGTTGTTTCATATCTCTCACAATGTCTCTGATGCAATTAGAAGAGCCCCTTGTCAGTTTAAGAAGGGCTCACTAAGTTCCTGAGAAAATATGCTCAGTTTTTAATTGGATGTATTTCATTAAGACTGATAATGTTTAATAAAAGACATTTATCAGAGTGGTTTTGCTGTTCCTTTCATGCAGAGAAAACACACAAGATATAGATCTTATTCTTCAAACTCCACCAGAGATCTGTTATGTCCTTTTCTCATCCAAGTCCAAGGACTGAGTTCCGTAGCCTGTGTGGACAAGTGAGCCCTTGTGTTGTGTGAACCCCGGGGGTGTGTTGGGGGAGACAGGCTTCAATAATCCGTCGCAAGCTCACCCCTGTGACAGGGCCGACCATTCCTAACCGTCCCCAGGGGGACTGCGGCACGAGCGGGTCACCTCCAGGAAACGCGCCTCCCTTCGTCTTCCATCGATATGCCCTCAGCCACGGCCATCAGTCCTGTTCCAGACTGCCATGCAATTTCACAATCAGCCCCTCTCTCTCTCCTCTCCTCTCCTCTCCTCTTCTCTCCCCTCTCCTCCTCTCCTCCTCTCCCTCTCACCATTCCTCCCCTCCACTCCACCTTTCAATCTTCATCCCTGCTTTCCGGCTCTATTGATTTTCTATTTTCTTTTTTTTCCCTCTCTCTCCCTCTCTCTCTCCCTCCCTCCCTCCTTCCTTTCCCTCACAGCACCCCTCCCTCCTTCTCCGCCTGCCGTCTTAGTTCTTGTTTTCTTCCACTCGTCTATCAGTGATGGGGGGCAAGTGGCCAGGTTTGTGTTTTACCCCCTAGACAAGGTCGAAGGCCCAACAGGGCGAGCGGGTCCTTAAACTGCACAAATGTAGATGTAATTTGATTGAGAGCGGAGTAATAAAATCTATGAAGAGTGGACTTGATCTTGTTAGGAGGGCAGGCCTGGACGGGCTCCAGCTCTAGATGGAAAATCACTGAGGCCGCTCTGGGTGACGGGAGGCTAGAGGCTTTAGTTAGCCTCTCTGCCTCTCTCTCTTGCTCAACCACTCTTCCTCTCTAACTCTCTCTCTCTCTCTTTCTCTCTCGCTCTCTCTCTCTTCTCTCTATCTCGTTCTTTCTCTCTCTCTCCTCCAAACATGCTTTACTTTCTCAATATCTTTCTCTCTCTTACTCTATCTTATTCTTACTTATTCTCTCCATCTGTGTCCTTAGAACATGCATTGCTCTTTCAATATCTTCTCTCGCTCACTCTTTCCATCTCATTCTCACTCTCTCTCTATCTGTCTCCTTAGAACATGCATCACTCTCTCAATCTCTCCATCTCTCACACACATACTCTCTCTCTCTCTATCTGTCCTTTTGGAACATACATCTCTCTTTGTCTCTAAGTCTCTCTCTCGTTCTTTCTCCCGCTCTCTCTCTCACTCTCTCTCTTCCTCTCTCTCTCTCTCTCTGTCTTTTATTATATTGTCAGAGACATTGGCAAGCAGCAGAGGTTATGTTCAGTGTCTCTGCCCCACACAATTCAATCATCCCCCTTTCCTTCAATCATTTTCCCACACTCTCACCCTTATCTCCAGTGCATGTAACTTCATAACTCCCCCCATCTCTCTGTGAATTGGAATCACAGCTCAGTCATGAATTGGAATCACATCGCAATCATCTCTGTGGTGCAATAAAAAGGTCATCATATTTTTTCTCTTTTCGTCTGACTCTTCCCTTTCTCCTTTTCTCCTTTTCTCCGTCATCTCTATTATTTTACATTCCTTCTTCCATCTTCTGTCTTACTGACTAACTGTCTTTCTTTACCATCCTTCACACATTGAGTTTGATGGTGCGGGCATCTTTGGTTACACTGAATGGAAAGCATAGCAAGACTTCCTCAGGCTAAAGCAGTAGCTGCTGGAGCTTTGCCTGCGAACTTCTGAAAAGGCATGGAAAACCTTACACGCAGCCACAACACTACAGCTGCCACTGATCAAAGGCCTCCTAGCGTGCTAACTCATGTCTCTGCCAATGGAGCCAAGGTCTTGCTGTGAAACTTTTTTCTTTTTTAAAAAACTTTTTTTCGCAAGATGTTTGCATAGCTCACAAGGCATGTTGTTGGAATGGCAGGTGTATTTATCTATTCTTATGACCATTCTTATCACGGAAATATATTTGAGCACAATAACAGTACAAGTTGGCTGTAAAAAAAGGAAGATCTAGAAGTAGTTTATAGTGGCATGCCATCAAGAAAAATAGGCAATAAATAGGCAGGAAACAGAAAGACGTCACATCTCAAGTATGATTTGGATTGATTCCACTCCTTAAAATAAACAATATGCGTCACTATGTAATGGGTGGCAGTTAGCTCTTGCGTTAAACTATTACCCATCCCTATGACAAGGAGTGGAGACTGTCTGGTACGTCTGGTGTTTTATCCCGGTTCACCTATCAGCTGACTGGGGCACTGGTGCACCTCCGAGGCTCTTTCTATCAGGACATATCACCTGCCCAGACCCACCGCGCCTCTGCTCATCCCCATGACCTTCACTGCCACTTGCACACCACAGTCCAGCACACACACACACACCCCTTACACTGTGATGTGACACACAGACACACACACACACACACACACACACACACACACACACACACTGACTTGCACAGACACACGCAGGCACGTAGCACCTTATCATCCGACATGCTTAGCAAGGGCATCACCGCACACAATCTATCAGCCAAACAAACGGCCACTTCCCTCTGCACGGACGCCCGTATACATCACCAGCAGCAGGGCAGGCAGGGCAGGCAGCTTGCCCCTCCACATGCACTCCCTTACTGCTGCCCCACTCACCACCACATGACTACACTGACATGTCGCAAGACGCACACAGACATGCATAGATGGGCACGGCACAATACATGCACACACACACACACACACACACACACACACACACACACTGATTGACTCTCACACACCTGTACACACATCACACTTAAACCCATACATATACATCCATACCCATACACAGACACAGACACACACGCGCACACACACACACACGCACACACACACACACACACACACACACACACACACACACACACACACACACGCATGCACACATGCACGCACACATGCACGCACACATGCCCACACACACACATACACATATCTGCAGACACACGTGAAGGGAACCATGCAGCTCAAGCACAATTTGATTCACTCATACACTACACTACACTCCCATCACACACACATATACACAAACACACACACACACACACACACACACACACACACACACACACACACACACACACACACACACACACACACACACACACACACAGCCTTACATCCAGCTCATTTGATAAACTTCCCCCGACACCACGGATGATTAATGATAGTTAACGGAATTGAATCAAGGTTAAGAAAGACGGGGCTGGACCCAGAGGCAGGTGGGTCGGGGGTGGTGATTGGGTGGGTAAAGGGGGATGTTGGAGGGGTGGGGTGGGGGGGCTAGTGGAGGCGGGGGTGTTAGTGGTGGTGGGGGGGTGGTGGGCTGAGGGGAGGAGGCACGACCCGATGGCAGGGGGAGGTTGATCCGCGCGGCGCGGTAAATAACTTCTTTACAGAAATATACGACAGGCCCTCCCCTCCGCCATGCCCGGTAATTACTCGCCCAGGCCCTCTGTAATAATTCCTATTACAAGCAGAACGGAAAAGTCGGTAACTCACAGCGCCGGGACAAGGTGAAGGCAAGGCCACGGAGCAGCGGATCAATATTTCATTTACTCGCCCCGGCCTCGGAGCCCGCGCCTGTATCAAATTCTTAGCGGCAAGCCGCAGAAGGAGGGAGTGAAAGCCACGCGGCAGAGACCCGGAGAGAGAGAGAGAGAGAGTGTGTGTGTGTGTTAGTGTGTGTTAATGTCAGTGTGTGTGTGTGTGTGTGTGTGTTTGTTTGAGGAGGTACGTGTTAGAAAGGGGTAGCAAGAGAGGTGGAGAATAAGTGGGTGAGAGAGGAGAGAAAAACAAGCACTTAAAAAAAAACAACGACACAAGGCTTCTAATTTCCTATGGGTGTTGCTAGGGGGTGTAGTAGAATCAGGAATGAATCGGTGTGTGTGTGTGTGTGTGTGTGGGTGAGTGGGTGGGTGTGTGTGCCTGCACACATACACACACCCAAGGTCATTCATTACCAACCACTGTAAGAAAAAAAACAAAGCCCCATTAGAACTCACCAAAGAAACATCAATCAAACAGCTCAACAAAAACAAGCAAAAAAAAAAACAAACAAAAAATGGCCTTCATTCGCCTCCAGAGTAGAGGGGGGAAATAAATTGGCATATGTCAACTTCATTAGAACTTTCATAAAACCAGGTGAACTCATTGCTTTTGTCCTCCTCCCATTTTAAGTGCTTCTTTGTGCCGTGCAGAATGTGTGGCCACTGCGCAATCCTTCAACCCATTCAGCTGAAGACTTTTAGATAGAATGATATTGTCACGCCAAGGATGCATCAGTGAAATAACCCCGAGAAACATTTCACAACTCCTTTTTTTTGCCGCTCAATGCCTGAGCTTATGCATGTGATTAGTGTACTTGTAAGGCTAGGTCTTCTGCTTTATGCCATCTGTGAGGTGTAAGTGAACTTGGGATTCAGTCTGTGACCTTGGTAGGACACACAGAAAAAAACAGGATGTTATTCGCTGTTTTCTTCCTCCTGCTTATTTTCAATGGCAGCCCCTCTATAAAAAAGAAATCAAAGTATATTTAAGTGAGATGGATATGTTAAAACATGAAATACAAGGAAAGGTGAGGTTGTCTCTCTCTCTCTCTCTCGAAATGTCTCTTATAGGTAGCAAGGTCAGCAAGCAAGGTCATAGGTGCTCTTGTGAGGACTAAGACATGTCTTCCCTTTTTAAGGGAAAGTCAAGACTGGCGGGGGAGCAGTTGTGGCCTTGAGGAGTTGGTTTTGGGAGCTGAGGGTTGTAGATTCACAATTTCTGGACCAATAGGAAAATTGTGAGTGGGGGGGGGAGTGACTAACCAATGCTCTGTTGCACCCTCATCCATGGCTGAGGTGTTCTTGAGCAGGGCATCTAACCCCACATTGCTACAAGGAGACTGGCCCCTGTGACAAATTCACTGCAAGTCAGCGACATGAAATCTAATGCAAAAAAAGACTCTAAGTTAGAACACTTGACTTTCCCTGCCTCCAACCCCCTATGACAAATCCATTCAAATTCCAAACAGCACACTTGGGTGGGCATGAATCCTTAGGGGACTGAACGCAGAAAGAGAGAGACAGAGAGAGAGAGAGAGAGAGAGCGAGGCAGAGAGGAGAGAGAGAGAGAGAGAGAAAGAAAGAACGAAAGAAAGAAAGGAAGAAACGAGGAGAGAGAGACTGAAGGAGAAAAAGAGTCCTCTTCAACAGGTTGATGTGTGGGGCAGGTATGCCTTTGGCTTGAGCTATGGGGAGCACCCACTCCACGATGGATGACTTCAACGAGAAGCCTCATGGAGGGCGCAGGCGACCGCGTTTCTCGGGAAGAAAAGAGAGGACGCAGAAGTGCTTGGGAGACGAGGAGCCTGCCGACACGTTCTGCTTCAGTCATTATGGTCCATATGTTCACTGTCTCACTCCTTCTCTCATAAATCTGGTGGGTCCTGAGCATCATTGACTTAACAAATGTATTTTCATTTACATATTACGCTAGCGAATTGCTAAAAAAGCTATTTTCATACATCTTGAGGGGGAAAAACTGACAATAACATAGTGTGTGTTCAGATGTTATATCTGTCATAACTCATTCCCTCATGACTTATTCTGGTGACAAAAATAAACCATAGTGTCATAACTCTTTTGCACACCTTTGTCAGGGCGTTGATTTCGTGTCACTGCAAACGCAGCCATCCACCCTGTGATAAAATCCTACAGAATATCTAATTGCAAGTGAGCAGTTTGCTTAAACTGACCAGACTAAGGGCAAACATAAAAGTTAACTTATAGCTATTGTGGATTTTGGTCACCATTAGTTGGTTGTGTGTTTCTAAAGGTAAATAACAAAGCTTTATGTAGGCAGTTAATTAAACCAGATTTATATTGACACTAAGGGCTCTATTTTCACGATCATAAGCGCATTGTCTAAAGTCTGTCGCGCAAGTTGCTTTGGGGGCGTTCCCGACACAATTTGGTATTTTCACGGCGGAAAAAGCGAACATTGCGCCAGGCGCATCGTTCAAAAGGGTTGGGTTAAGTTACTTCATTAGTCATGGGTGTGTTTTGGGCGTAACATACAATTAACCAATGAGAATTTATACTCTCATTCCCTTTAAGAGACAGCGGGCGCATTGTCCATAGCCTTTTGTTATTATGATGGCGGATTTACCCGGACGAGAGGAGCTTTTCGGTGGAGGAGACCGATCTGCTCGTGCTTGAAGTAAAAGCGTGTGAGTAGTTAATATTCGGGGATGGAAAGAATCCCCCCAAACCTCCGCGGGTCATAGAAGTATGGGAGGACATATCTTCAATAATTGTGTCCTCCTTTGGCAAGAAGAGAACTTGAACAGTGCCCAAAGCGGCAACGTTAGAAGACGTGAAACAAAAGCTTTAAACTCAAAGGAAACATCAAAAATAAAAGGTGGAGGTCCATCAAACCATTAGTCCACTAGTTTTCTTTTTGATGATTAGTCAATTTCATTTCTTACAACTTGCCACGCTGTTTATTAAATAAACTGCAGAGCATTGCAATCGCTGTTTATTTAAAAGACAAAAGAAACTGCAGAACATTGCTATAAACTGCAAAACATTGCTATACTCTTATTATTTGTGCCTGTTTGCTTATTAAAACATAAAAATACATGGCTATACAGGCTACACACGTTGCAACTTTTCTGCCAGTTCAGCTCGCCTCTCTGGGGCAGCAGCAGGTACATCGGGGTTCAACGCGCTGTGCACCGAAAGCGGTACAACAACGTTAGAAGACGGGAAACAAAGCCTTAAACTCAAAGGAAATATCAAAAATAAACGGAAGGTATAGGTCCATCAAACCATTAGTCTACTAGTTTTCTTTTTGATGATTTGTCCATATTATTTCTTACAACTTGCCACGCTGTTTATTTAAAATGACAAAAGAAATCGTAAATAAACTGCAGAACATTGCAATCGCTGTTTATTTAAAACGACAAAAGAAATTGCAAATAAACTGCAGAACATTCCGATAATCTGCACAACATTGCTATATTCTCATTATTTGTGCATGTTTGCTTACTAAAACATACAAATACATAGCTATACAGGCTATACATGTTGCAACTTTTCTGCCCGTTCAGCTCGCCTCTCTGGCGCAGCAGGTACTTCGGGGTTCAAAGCCTTGTGCGCCTCTAAAATAGCTTTTCAACAATGCGCCAGTGACGAAAAAGCACCTTTTTATTAATCAAAAGCGCAAATGGTTTATACGTCCTCATAATAGCATCTGGTGCGCTTTGCGCCAGACCACACCTTTTCTTTTCGCTGACTCGCCCGTCACGGCGCAATGTCATCTGCTATCTAGACAACGTGATTTTTTGCCTGAAAAAATGAACGTTGCGCTGGCACAGAATAGCAATGACAGCATGCGCATGACGCGAATGCACAATGCGCCGCGGCAAAATAGGGCCCTAAATCTTTAACAGGACTTAAAACTAAGAAGAATACATTGAGTAAATGTCTCTGGCAAGTGCATAGGGCTATGGAACATGAAGAATATAATATGAGTCCAAAGAGCACTGTAGTTTGTGTCTGTGTCAATAATTCATGTTTTTTAATCATTCTGATAAATAACCCTTGCTTGACCACTCAGCAAACAGACAATTTGCGAGGATTTGCGCTCTTTCTCTCATGGTCCCTGTTTCTCTCATGGTCCCTGTTTCTCTCCTAGTCCCTGTTTCTCTCATGGTCCCTCTTTCTCTCCTAGTCCCTGTTTCTCTCATGGTCCCTCTTTCTCTCATGGTCCCTCTTTCTCTTATAGTCCCTCTTTCTCTTATAGTCCCTCTTTCTCTCATGGTCCCTCTTTCTCTCATGGTCCCTCTTTCTCTTATGGTCCCTCTTTCTCTCATGGTCCCTTTTTATCTCCTAGTCCCTGTTTCTCTCATGGTCCCTCTTTCTCCCAGTGTGCTTTTGCCAGTCACTGCTTTCATGGCCTTCCTTCCACGGAGAGATGGGAGCCGGCCGGAATTCATTTGTCAGGCCCCCGAACAATAGGTTTAGCTGCCCTGTCCAAATGCCTGCGTTGGATTACCTTGAGCGGAGGTTGCGGGGAATGCACAATGTGTGTTGGTTGGACAAGGGGAAGGTAAAGGAGGAGAGGTTTGGGGGGACATGATTCAATAAATAACAAATTCCCTTCAGCTCTGGGGAGCTTTGCTTTGTGCTTAATTGCATCGCATTGATTTTTCTCCCCCCCTACCCACCTCTCTCTTTCTTTCTTTTCATCCACGACTTTTGAGAGCATGTTGCTTTAGTCCCATTTTCAATCACTCAGCAGACCTTGGTGCTTTATGACCTTCTTCGCTCTTGTTTTCTCTTTGTTTCTCTCTTTTATTCCACACAGCTTTTGCCTCCATTGCAATGCAAAGGGAGCAAAGGCTGGGCTTTTACTTTGACGATTCTGTTGTTTAGCTAACCCTGTATGTTAAGGTGTGCTCATAGTGTTTTCTTCTCGAGTTATTCCATTTTCCTGTTCTTTCCTTTTTCCTGTGAGCTTTGTGCATTCTTTCCATTCCACCGCTTTGCACCAAAGCAATTTTCTATTCTTTTTTTGTCATGTACAGAGCTTTGTATTCATGTAAAAGAAACATTTATATTGAAATCCTTTATATTTAGAGGAATGTAGCTGAAGTCACTAATATGCCAATGTAACATGGCAGAGGTTTTAGTCATTTTACAAAGTACCAGCAATTTTACAAGCCGTCTGTCTCAAACAACAGGAAAGATAAAAATACAGGCCAAAAGTTCAGACTGATTAAATGAGTACATACTAAATTATCCATCAACTCTGGAGAATGTCAGCAACACACACTTGCTCAGAAGTGAAATCAGAATATGGCAGGCATTTACAAGATAAAGTGTCTGTCACCTTTAAATGAGCACGGTGGTTGTAAGATGTGTTTTGGGGCACGACCTTCCATCAAGTACAATTAATGAAATATTAGAGACACAGCAAAAGGTCTCTCTCGCCCTACCTGAAACACAGGAGCCACCGACAGAGCTTCGGCTAGCCATCACTGCCACACCTCCTTCCCGCCTAACAAAAGGATGCGAGCGAGTGTTTTCATGGTCCAGAGAAACAGTGCCGCCTCACCTCTGGTCTGGCTGAGGCCTGACATTTTCCACTCACTCTTGTCACAATGCACTCCATTTGGGGAATGAATGCCAATTACACACAATGACAAATGTCAGGGGAATTATAGGGCACTACTTTGTGGTGCCGAGTGTCACTGGAGACCCTCCATACTTTTTCGATGTCTTTCTTTCTTTCTTTCTCTTTTTTCCTTTCTTTCTTCCTTTCTTTCTTTCTTTTTTTATTTGAGAGTCGTGACTGGGCCACAAAACAACAGAATCTATCAACATTCTATTGATACATTGTCACTGCTGTTTATGCCTGCTGGCTGCATGTGTTCATCCCCATCCTCAATATTTCATCATTTCATTGTGTTTTTGGTCCTCTGTGCCTGCCAAGTTGGGCACAAGACATCTTTCCAATCTGATGGCTGCATGTTTGTAGAGTTGCTGTCTTCTTTCACGGTCTCTGGGCTCTGCTAGAGTGGTTTTCATGGGATTGCTTTTTTTCTTGAGGAATGTATTCGTTGGAACGAATTCACCGATTTTTGTTCAAGGTTGAAATGACATGAAAGCACAATTGAGGGGTTGTGAGTGTCTTCTAGTTGAAACAACAAGTTCGAGCAGGAATGTATTAGACCTTGCCTTTTTGTTTAGGTCAGAAAAATGAAAATAATAATAATACAAAAAAACGATTCAGCTGTCAAGTATAAGTATAATTTATATAGAGAGTACGGAGGTGGAAGAGTTGCTGGGTCCCGTAAATTACAGTAAAATGACTTCTGAAGTGTTCTATTAAGCTGTTAAACTCACATGCAAAAATATCACATTGCACACCGTTGTAATGACAGTTGATCATGAGAGACATGCTGTGACTGTCACTGATACATGACAACTGGTGTCACAATGTGTCATAGCTTGTCATTGTCGTTTGAAATGCAAGTGACACATTCAAATTGACAAAAACTCTGCTAATGTTTTCCATCTGCTTGCACTTACTGAAGGAGGATGGGAGGAAACAAGGGAAAGCTTGACAAATTAAATTCAGTCAATGAAGCTTCCTTAGCAACAGTAACCAGGTTCCAAATCTGTGGCAAAGTATTGCTTGCCAGATGACAAAAAAAAAAGTGTGAATTATTGTCACTGATTTCTATGTCCTTCTAAATTTGGTGTCGTTTTGGATTGTTGATGGGATTGTTCTTGCATTTTGAAGTCTCTCTGTGAGAGTCTGCATTCAGTGTCTCTGCATTGCTTGAAGCTAAGTGCAACACTATATCCTAATGGCACACTAGAGGGAGGGTCCCCCATTCAATTCAGATACAGAGAAAATCCCAAACCGCAGGGATGACGGCATGTTTTTAACAAAGATCGGTCGATTTTCTAAATCTGTGGATTTGTCAGTGGTCGGTAAGTGACTTAAATCATGGCAATGACAAACAACTGTGGCACTAGAACATCAAAGCTTCATATGTCATTGTCCACTCCCGGCTGGCCCTGGATAAGGAAGTATTTCAGTCACCTTACCTCATAGGCTTTTATCCGATCCCCCGCACCGTCTTGGCACGTCAACATACTCCTCTGATAATCAAAAGTGACAAACACCTTTTCGATGGTGGGGGTTAAAGGTCAATATCCAGGTCAGGAGAGGTCAAGTAAGTCACAAGGCACAGACACTTCCAATAGATTTCATCACTCACACAGTTAACGGCAGAGATTACTGACACTGGTGGATGGTCACTGTAGCTCTGTCCTCTCCTCTCGTCTGTGTGATCTTGAAGAAGTAGAAATCTTCTTTTGTTTTTTTAATTACACCTCATATCCTGCAGTGTGAAGATCGTGAGTAGAGATGATTCTGTTCACAGGACTTCTGCTGCTGTTTATCAGTGGCAACCTTTCTGCACACAAAAGATTAATATCACACTCATTGCTGTGCGGATGCTTTTTTTTATCTCTGACTGATTTTTATTGTGGTGTGTGCAGTGAGACAGTGACATTCTCATGCTGTGTAGTTCATTTTGGCAAACAAAACAAAAACACACTTATATGTACAGTATAGTAGCTGGACAATGTCTAAGTGTCAAACAATATTTATGACCACTGTTCCCAGTAAAGCAAAGTTGCACAGCCACGGTTCAGATATT
>CM059280.1:19722782-19800282 GCA_030347295.1 Setipinna tenuifilis | reverse complement strand
TGGAGGCAGAGAAAGGGAACAGAGGAAGAGATGGAGTGACACAAAGCTGAGTGAAAGAGGGGAAAAGAGAGGGGGGATGGAGTGAAATTGAGAGATCAGGAAAAAAGACTTGAAAAAGAGAGAGTAAGGAAAAGGGTGGGGATGGTACACAGACAATATCTGCCTTTGGATATATGCAGATTATGCAGATTTATAAAGACATTTCAGTTCAATTGTATGTATATAGTGCCTGCCTAAATCATTTTTTGTGCCAAAAATTTAGCAGGCACGTCCATATTTTACCAGCATTTGGCTGGTGGCTGGTGCAACTTTCCATCCCTGGTCTACACCCAGCTGGATGAGCTAATCACAGGTAGAATTCACAGGCAGAACCAATACAAGGTGGGTCTTTTACTTCCTGTTGCTGGGGTTTGCTACCCCTGCAGTTCAAAGAGCTGTGTTCTGATACATTAAACTGCCTAGTTGTTAACAACAGTGAGTTTGTGATCTGATAATGTGAACAGTGGTAGTGCCAGAGACATTATGACATGGATGATTGATAGACTGGTTGGCATTGTTCAAAAATGTAATTTGTATTTTGGGTGGTTTGTTGTAGACATTTTTTTGCCCGTGATTAGACAGAGGTGGGTAATCTGCCTTCGGAGAGTAAATGTTTTATTTTACGGTTACTTTTTTAGTGTATGTAAATCTAACAGCATGTATTATTATTTACTTGAATGTATTACACTGTACATACCAAACACTAACCCCAACCCTAACTCTATGGTACAGTGTAAGTACATAACGTTACATGTTGTTACACACTTTGTTATACTGTAATTGGTGTAATAAGGACAGTAACATAAAGTGTAGCCCAGTTTATTTTACTGCCCCTGTTGCAGTGTATCTACATCATCAGGTACAGTGTAATCAAGTGTGTAACAACATGTGATATTATGTACTTACACTGTACCTTAGGGTTAGGGTTATGGTTGGGATTAGGGTTAGAGTTATGTAGGTATGTACAGTGTAAGCACAGAAAGCTACATGCTGTTACATGTAGATGCACTTCAACAGGGACGGGACTGTTAAAATAAAGTATAGTACATACTGCATTTTCTCCAGCCATTTACAAATCCACCTGAGTCTAATTAGCACAGCTCTTCACCCAGGTAGCTAATTTAGCTAATTACCAAACAGGACATTGCAGGACATTATACTCTATAAAACCAAGGGGTGTTCCACCTCTGAATTTAGGCCACATACTCTACTACGGCTTAAAAGCAGGTGCTCTTTAACATGGATGTTTTCTTCTTTCTCTCCCTATGTGGAATAAATTCTCTAGTGGGGGAATTCATCATCCTAATGAGCCCCAACGTGAAGATGATATCTCACACCTCTGGGAGCGGGGTGGGGGCCTGGGGGGCTTGGCCTAAATGTCTCCTCTGCATCATCCGTAAGCACAAACCTTAACCCATCCCCCCCTGCCGCCACCCGCCACCCGCAACCCCACACCGGCGAAAGTGTTAGAAACTGCTCCAGTAGCAGGCTCCAGAGTAATTGGGTTATGGTGTACTCCACTCTATTCAAATCACTGGGTTCAATTTATGATTACACCCTGTTTTATTCCCCTAGCTGTTTCAACCATGGCTCTTGCTATGAAGGTGCTAAAAATTTTAGATGGCTTTATTACACACTATAAATCAAAAGCGGTTAAATAAATAGGTTTGAATCCTGGGCGTATTTCTATGTATTTCGGAGGCGCTATGCAATATAAAAGCAGATTACAGTATTTCTGGGCTTCCAGTGAGCTGCATGAGAGCATTAGTCAGATGGCGTGCATATAAAAATCATAATCACATCAGGCTGTCAATCAGTAACTATGTCCTTGTTTGATTTAATACACACGTTAAATCGCTGAAAGGGAGTGGGTACAATACAATGGGTGAAAGGTGTGTGTGTAAGCGGGCTAGTCAGAGCAGAGTCACACTGAATGTGGCGTTTGGCTGCTGTCCATGGTACATGTGTAAGCACAGCACAGGGGCTACCATGGCGACCTTATCTTCATCTCCTCACCACCCCCCTCCCCTCCCACCCCTCACTTTGTCCTGTGTCCCTTTCTCCAGTGCACCTCCACCCACCCACCTACCCATGCCCCACACACACATGTATAAAGATACACACACACACACAGATACAGACACACACACACACACAGACATACACACACAAACATACAGATACAGACACACACACATATAGATACAGACACACACACATATACAAACACACACAAACAAACACACACAGGCACATACACAGGCACACACACACACACACACACACACACACACACACACACACACACACAGGCAGGCAGGCAGGCAGGGCTTCCTCCAGCTGTCCTGCTGTGCGCGGGATGGACAGGAGATGCCCAACATGGTTTATCCTGTCAGGCCTGCTGCTCAGGAAGCACAGCACAAGGCTGCGGTCACCACGGGGCCCGTCGCCGCTCTGGGGACTTGGCTGCCATCCACGCCGTCCTCTCCTTAAGGGGCCGAGCACCAGAGAGGCAGCACTGACCACATATCCCACCTCCACAGTGACACTATGCTGACAAAGGCACAACTAGGGATTAGTGATGGAGGTGACTGAGGCTTGCTTACCCTTGTCTCATCCATTGTTGTGCTTGTGTGATTCATTGTTTAAAAAAGCTATTGTGTTTTTGGGGATGACTGTGGTCATTTGTGTCAGTCTATAGATAGAATGGACAGAAGTGTCATTTTTATTTTTATGAGTTCTTGTATCTGTACCAATCACACAAATCACTTTGATTTGGTAAAACATAGTGCTGATGCCACATTATTGACATTTAAAATCCAGATTTTAACGTGTTTACATGTAGGAGCGAGACAGAATTTTGGAGTCTCAAGGGCCTAAAATCTCTTACAGTTGGAGGCATCTTCTCAAGCCTTCCTGAGCTTCGCTGAGACCACAGGGAGAAAGTCCTGAAATATTTAAAAGAAGTGTGTGTGTGTGTGTGTGTGAGGGTGGGTTGCTTGTGGTGAGATCAGGCCGTGCTATATTTAGCGTATATTGAGAAAACACATAGTGGATGGACAGTCGTTCAGCATACAAACAGATATATATACACATACACATGTATACAGTATTACATTGGGAAATGAGATCTGGATAGGCAGTCATACAACACAAACACTAATACTCTCTCTCACTCTCTGTCAGACACACACACACACACACACACCGCTGTCTGCAACAGCAAGGTGATCTCTCGGTGGAGAGGTGAGTAATGGAAGAGTGAGGTCATAGCTCCAGACGTACGCTCACAAGCAAATGAGCTTCCCCCCCACCTTCACCCCTCCCCCAATCAGCATGGCCCTTGGCTGTAATGATGTAACAGGTGACCCCTGGGCCTGACCCACATGTCAGGAGCTGTGATTAACCTTTGACCCAGTCACATTCTCAGCGACCTCAATGACCCCTGATGACCTCACAGGTGATGTAAGACACCCAGGTTTCTTCCCCTTTACATTTTACTAGGCGCACACACACATGCATATGCACAGACGCGCACAGACACACACACAGACACAGACACACACACACACACACAGACACACACACACACACACACACAAAGACACACACACACACACACACACACACACACACACAAATCCTCACAAACACATTTTAAAGGGTAATAGTGATCAAGAGCACTACCTAAATTACTTTCAGCCTTGAACCCCCATTCATTCTCCCACTCGTACAGCCAAACTAGATGCCCCCATTTGCCAGCTCCATAAGACAAATACACTTGGACTGGCTCCAGCAGAGCCTCGCCCCTTTGTGGGAGCAATCCGCTGGTGTGAACCGGCACTTCACTTTAACAGTAAGGTAAGGAGTCAGACACATCAAATCCAGGCGTCTATATAAAGCCTCCCTGATGCACTTCACCCCCCCCCCACACACACACCCCCACCCCGAAGCCTTCACGTAAAAGAACTTCTCATAAATTACAGGCTAGCTGCAGCATTACGGTTGGCAATTTTTTTCCGCGCCTATCTCTGCTCGACTACTAAACACGCTGTGAACCTGAAATTCCCTGACCCAACTATGAAAGACAGCAAGAAACTGAATGACTTCAAAAGGGCATTTTTTAAATAATGGCTGAAATGGAAGGAGGATCTGCGCGCTGCGTTGCGCTCCGCTCCGCTCCCGTCTTGAGGCATGCTATTACCAAAGGGCTAACTGAAATATGCCGTGTCTTGCACATTTACATCCTTTTGTATTCTTCAAAGAAGGGCAGCCTGACTTTAAAGGAACTCTTTTTAAAAGCCCTCTTGCTGTCTACCTGGCTGACAATTCTGCAAGTGCAAGGAGGTAATTCGGTTTGCATTTTTTTGCAACAGCAAAAGGGGTATTTTGTTCTACATTAAAGTGGAACGCAGTTAATGCTGGCAGTCTCCACTTTAATCTTCCAAAAGTTCGGAAGTGAATATGAAAATCCAAGGTGGGTCAAAAATGCGTCAGAATGGTACATAAACTACCACATACAGGAAAATGGATTTTTTTTTGGTGCGTATTTTAAAACTGATCACCCCTGAGACACCACAGCATAGCACATACGTAAGGGCTGTAGATAGCACTAATCTAATCATATGTATGCAACTTCACACCTTATGGAAACAAAGGAAAGGTGTTAAAAAAGAACACTTGGCAGGGAGAATAAGAAAGTGGAGGTGATATATTTGTGATTCAGAGAAAGAAAATGAAGAAACCAGTTAAGTGCAGCACCATTAATACAACCCTCCATATAAGTGTGGAATGTACTGGGTTGCATGTTGTGGTTGCTGTAACGATCGGCTCAGGGTTCTGATGGATATGGTGAGCAGGGGAAAAAGAAGTGTTTCCCCAGCAGAGAAGAGCCACAGGCTGGCCGGCGGGGGCAATGACCCCCTTATCTCAGCCCCGGCTGGGTCCCCAACAGGCCTTGAACCAGGTGTCCGCTTACAGACCTGCACCTTGGATGCTGGCCAGTGTTGTGGTCACATCATTGATCCTTCAAGGAGCGGAGGGGGCAGTGGTGTGGTGTGGGGTGGGGTGGGGTGGAGTGTAGGGGGTGGAGGAAGACAAGTTTTGTTAGTTTCGTGTTTGTCGTGTTGGTTGTGTCATTTTTCTTTTTCTTTCTAAGGGCTTGCACACCTGTGTCCTGTCTGGATATGGCCACTTCTGGTCCATCACACTCGGACTGTGCCACTGCAGCAGACTGGAGCCACAGGGGACTGACCTGGTTTTCACCAACTTAGCTCATCCAGAGGCCCTGCTGTACTTCAGTGGACACAGTAGGGCTTTGAACTATATGGACACATACAGGGACGCCGCAATGAATGAGAATATCTTGGAAAACTTCATCTACTTCATTAATTAAATTTAAAAAGTAAAAAGTCAGATATTATACTGATGCTTTACACAGAAAGTGAAATATTTCCACCCACTAATTGCTTTCATTTTGATGACTACAGCTTAAAGCTAATGAAATCCCACAATTCAGTATCTCAGATTTTGCACTGGACGTACACTAAAAAAGGATTTTAATACAGAAATGTTAGCCCTCTGAAAAGTATGTTCATGTTGATGCCCTCAGCACCTGTTTGGACTTGGTGTTCCCAAGGTATAGTTGATTTACTATTGCAGCAGACACGTCTCTCAACATGAAGTGGGGGTGTCTTAAGCTAGTACTACCACCCCCCCACCCCCACCCCCCCCGGCCAGTATCACTGTCTCGTTTAGAGTATCACTGTGTTCTAAACGTTTCTTTCTTCCCCTTCTGCTTGTTACTTACTTGTTCTACCCAGGTTTTGTTTTAAAACCCATGCATTAGTGTGTGTGTGTGTGTGTGTGTGTGTGTGTGTGTGTGTGTGTGTGTGTGTGTGTGTGTATGTGTGTGTGCATGTTATGCTCACGTTTCACTCTCCAGTGTTGCCCTTCGGTGATGCCTTGGGAAGGGTTGGCCTCCTTGTCCAGACTCAACACCCCCCACCATACCAGCACTGAGGTGACAGTCTCCCTATTGTTTGCCCAGACAATGAGGGCTAAAAGGAGAAGGCCGCGGACGCGACGCGGGGGCAGAGGAGGGTGGGAGGTTGGGTGTGTATGGAGGGGTGTGTCAGGGAAATGGACAGGGGGGTTTGACACAAAGCACCTGGCGAAACTGCCGTGGGACAGGGCAGAAAGAGGGAGAGGGGAGATTGCAGACAATTAACGAGAGGCCACGTTTATGTGTGTGTGTGTTTGCGTGCATGTGTAACTGTCTTTCTGTGTAACTTTGCCTAAGTGTGTGACAAGAAGTTGGCTTTTTATAAAACGTATTATGTTATTGTGGGGGGACTAGAAAAATACTCTTCGTCTGCCATTAGCACAGCAGAACTACATGAAACGACAGTCACTGCGTGCATATGGACGAGCTTAATCCGATTGTAAACGGATTGGAACTGTATCGGAACCGTATCGAATTTATGTACACAGGCTAAAGATCGTATAGGGAACTCCTGGCTTAAGCCGATGTTAATCCACTTGGTGTTACCCTTTGTACGGCATTGTATCGGAATTCGTGTACTGCGCATGTATCAACGAAACCAAAAATGCTGTTTGTTTGTTTATACGAACTTCCACAATTCTCCCAATATGGTGGTTGGCATCTTGAATGGTAGACGTACACCATCGATGTATGAGTGTGTGTGTGTCTGTGTGTGTGTGTGTCTGTGTGTATATGTATGTATGTGTGTGAAATGGGTGAAATTGAGGCATAAAGGCTTTGGATACTTTGCTGAGTGGGAAAAAGTTTTATGTTTTAAGAGTTTTAAAAGTTTTAAGTTTTTTTATGCAGACAAAACAGCACAGAAAAGGTCTAGTGGTTCAATATTGTCACGCATACAATATTCAAGGATACACAAACATAGAGGACAGACTGACAGACAGACGTGTATACACAGACACAGACTGAAATAGCTTACTTTTCTATTCAAGTTTCATACAGTATCTATCTGTATCATTGAGTGTTATAGACCCAACATATTGATTTTTAGAAAATAGCAATGTTTTGACATTGAATCAGCTGTATGAGAGAATACAAGGGCCAACAAACAAACATTTAATAAATATAAAACTCTTCTACACACCAGAACGGAGAGATATGTCTGAAATCCCATTTTATGTGATTACTGCAAGGAATGCCAATTGAAAACCATCTCAGAGAAATTGAAAAGAAGCTCTGTTATAGTAGAAAACTAAAAAAGTAATATAATAAAATTTGTCCAAAATGTCTTTCACATAAAGGCAAATCTAAACAACTACAGCACAGAACACTGTGCAGTGTACAAACGCTAGCTGACATTTTGAGACAGACAGACAGAGAGACAAAGAGACAGACAGATAGACAGACACACACATACACACACACACACACACACCTAAATGCAGCATCAGTGACAGGAGAGGAGAAAGGCTGTCAGGCAAAGTCAAGGCAGTGTTTGTGGGGCCTCTGTCACTGTGAAACTGGAGCCATCTCTTGCTCTCTGACACACACACACACACACACACACACACACACACACACACACACACTTCCCCACACTCATACTCACACAAATGTCCCTTCCATTGATCTGTGTGCATTCATCTGTCCCCAACCACCACCTTACCTGCACTTGCTCTGCCCACACAAAAAGTAGTTGTGTGATTCTTGTGCATGCTATGCGGAATCACACAATAACAGGACAGACGGTACTAAAGAAAGAACCATACTGTGTGTGTGTGTGTGTGCGTGCGTATCTGTGTGTGTGTGTGTGTGTGTGTGTGCGCATGTGTGCATGCGTATCTGTGTGTGTGTGTGTGTGTGTGTACGTGTGTACGTGTGTGCCTGCGTATGTGTGTTTGTGTGTGAATCAAATCACACAAGCACAATCTAAGCAAACCAATGGCTCCCTTTAGTAGTTGAGAATAATAATACCATACCACCCCCCCCCCCCCCACCCCCACCACCCCCCTCTCCCAGGGCATTCTTTACATCCATGAATAGTGCATAAAGCCTAGCATGCCTTTCTACATCCTGGGGGGCTGCCCAGCCACAAGGCAACGCGACATAGTTCTCAGCTCAACTCAAAGAGCTATCTCCCCCCTCTTCTCTTCTCTTCTCTTCCTGATAAAGCATCAAAACCACTCTCAGCAGCCTTTACACACACACACACATGCACACACACACACACACACACGTGCACACACACACACGCACACATGCAAACACAAAGTGAGAGAGAAAGAGAGAACATGCAGAGACATACATGGCAAAAGAGAAAGAGCGAGAGCATGCACAAAAATAAAAAAGAGGGAGGGCTGGAAGGGAGAGGGGGAGAGGGAGAGAGGGAGAGAGGGGGAGAGAGAGAGAGAGAGAGTGAGAGAGAAAGAGAGAGAGAGTGAAAGAACCACCAACCACCACACATGTGTATTGAAATCTGTTTTGCCTGGAGCGCTGTGAGACATATTTATGGCCCCTGCTCCCACACACACATACAAATATAAAATATATATGATAACATTCCAGTGCCAACACCAACACACCAGGGCCATTTGTACTAACATGCCAGGAACATACAGCATCTGATCCCCCATTCCAGGGTAGCTGAAACACGTTGTGAACAGAAAGCATTATAAACATCCACACACACACACACACACACACACACACACACACACACACACACACACACACACACACAGAACCTTGGGCCAAGGAGTCACCAGTCAGGTGCTGTGACCCGTTCCTGTGATCCATAAGACACATAGGCTACAACATCTCATACCCCAGTCCAGGATAGACAAAGCACATTTCGAACACACAAAAAAAGCATTATATAAAACATCCACTACACAACCATGGGCCAAGGAGTCACCAGTAAGGTGCTGTGACCCGTTCCTGTTATCGCCAAGATCTCAGGACCAAACAGCTGGAGCTGGAGCTGGTACTGCCATTGTGCCGGGTTCTGATGCCACCGCTGCCGCTGCCATTGTTCCCCCTGCAGCCTTGTGACCAAGACAGTGTCGTTTTGTTCATAATTGGCTTTGACGGCGTCTCTCTCTCTCTCGGTCACGCCTCTCCGCCCCGATCAAGCCGAGGGGGCCAGTCAATAAGAGCGCGGGCGAGCATCCACCCTGGGAAAAGGATAAGCACGGCATTTCAACCATAGCTGCTCCTCAGTTCATCAGCCCAGTGATTGACATATAATCTCGCAACGCCAGCGGGCTTGAGGTGAAGAGACTGAGAGGATGAGAGAGAGACAGAGGGGGAGAGGGAGAGAGGGAGGGAGAGGGAGGGAGAGGGAGGAATGAGGCAAAGTGAGAGAGAAGGAGAGAATCAAATGAGAGAGGGAGAGAGGGGGAATGAGGGAAAGTGAGAGAGAGAGTGAGCGAAAGAAAGAGGGATATATGAGAGAAAGTGAAAGAGAGAAGGAGAGAGTGAAAAAAGAGAGAGGGAGAGAGAGAAGGAGAATGAGCGGAATAAGTGAGAGAGAGAGCGAAGAAGAGAGTGAAATGAGAGAGGGAAAAAGAGAAAAAGAGTGTGAGTGAGAGAGAGAGAGGGCCACCACAGAAGCGAGCAGGCAGGCAGGCGTTCTTAAAGAGCCATCAGTATGCATAGGCACTCTGACTCGCACAGATCTTTACATCGGTGTGCTGGTTCGCAGAATTGAGGGAGATGTAGCACTTGAGCCTCTGCACATCAATGAGTCTGTACATTTGATTGAGTGTGTGATAGGAGGGGAAAGGCGCATGTGTGTGTGTGTCTGTGTGTGTGTCTGTGTGTGTGTGTGTTTGTGTGTGGGGGTGGGGTGGGAGGGGTGTTGGTGTGGGGGGACCATGTTTGTTGAGTGACCAGCGCTCATAGATTGTACATCTTGATGAGTCCATCTCTTCTACTCTCTCTCTTTCTCTCTCTCCATCCCTACATCATCTCCCCTTCCCTTTCCCTCACCCCTCCATCTTTTTTATTCCCTGTTTCTTCTTCTCTTCCCCTTTACCATCCCTCTACTCTGTCCGTATCAACCTCTGAGAGAAAGAGAAGGAGAAAAAATAGCCCTTTGTTGTGTAGCCTGATATAAATCATTTACAGGCTTTGCATACATTTGTGTAATCTGCTTCAGAGGGCCTGGCTGCCCAGCTGATTGGCTCCAACCAACCTGAGAGGGAGGCATCCAGAAACGAGACTAACCTTCCTCCGTCCCAAAATTTAGACCAAACCGTCCAGCCCCGGCCCACAGCTAAACACGAAAGATGGAGAGAGTTGGAAAGAGAGAAAGAGAAGGAGAAAGGAGAACAAAAGCAAAAAAGAGAGAGAGAGAAGAAAAAGAACAAATGAAACAAAGATGGAGGACGGTGTATGTATGTGTATGCAGAAAAAAAAACATTGAAGTAAGAGTAGGGGAGCAGAAGGGAAAAGTGGAAGATGGTGGGGTGAGGGGTGTGTGGGGGGGCGGGGGTGTGGAGAGACGAGTGTAGCGCCGAGGCTCTTTCATTTGGTGTTGCGACTGTAAATCATAGCTGTGGCGCGGTGGCAGGCGGCTGGGAGTGAGAGCTCATTGACAGGACATAAAGCAGCGTGCGGGGTGTAGCGCGCGGCC
This sequence comes from Setipinna tenuifilis, assembly GCA_030347295.1. Lineage (NCBI taxonomy): Eukaryota > Metazoa > Chordata > Actinopteri > Clupeiformes > Engraulidae > Setipinna > Setipinna tenuifilis. The sequence continues at coordinate 19,789,606 of CM059280.1, read as the reverse complement.
CAGACACACACACACACACACACACACACACACACACACACACACACACACACACACACATGCACTCATACACACACACACACACACACACACACACACACACCATGCACTCCAGCACCGCAGCATCCAGCATGATGCAGCCAAGCAGCACTCTCAGCCTCTGTTGGTCCCCCGTTTAGCATAATGAAAAGTCCATCCACCACCATCCACCGCCACCATCACCACCATGGTCCCTCTGGAAGATGGAGCAGAACCCAGAGTGGGTCACTATTCAAGGAAGGAAGGAAGGAAGGGTGATGGTGGTGGTGGTAAAAAATGGGGATGGAAGAGAAGGAAGGAAGAGAAAGACAGAGAAAAAGAGAGAGCAACAGAGAGAAGACAGAAAGATGGACAAAGAGACTAAGACTGAAAATAAGACAAAATTAGTTGGCGAGAGAGAGAGTGAGAGAAAAGAGAACGGCAGAAAAACAGAGTGGAAGATAGAGAGAGAGAAAAAGAAAGAGGAAGAAAGAGAGAGAGGGAAAAGACAAAGCTAGAGAAAGAGTGGAAGATAGAGAGAGAAAGAGAGGGAAAGAGAGAGAAAAAACAAAGGCAGAGAAAGAGATTGGAAGAGAGAGAGAGAGAGGTAAAGAAAGAGGAGAGAGGGAGGGAAAGGGAGAAATAGAAGGGTTGAGATACAGGGTATATGGGGTAGAAAAGCAAGGGAGGAAGTATGAGAAGGAGAAGCAGAAGGAATGAATGTATTGTTCATTTGAATAATGGGAGGAAATGGAACGGGAGTGGATAATTTGCCAACACAGTCATATCTGCCTCGTGTGGAGAGGAAGGAGCTGTTTGGAGCTGTTTGTTTGGTCCACTTATTAAAGACCATGAAATTACGTTAGTGTAGAAATTGAGAGTGGGCAGAAACCTTACAGTCACTCTTGAGAGTCCAACTGTGAATTTTTTTCACTGTTTGTTTATTGGGGGAAATTGAAGACCAGGAAACATAATTTTGACACCTATTAAATGCAAAAAAATAGGTTATATTACGTGTTTTTGTCTCTTTCCATTTCCATCTTTTCAATTATTACACATCCAAATTGAATTATCTGGCGTTTTGTTTTTCTGCTCGCAGACAGGCGCACAGTCAATCAAGTCAGTTTGGTCACCTAGAGAGCATCATTAACCAGGAAATGAAATGGTGTCTTGGTGAGTTTGAGATGTGATAGGTAGGGGGTGTGCAATGGGATATGCTTGTGATGAGGGAAGCTCTCCTCAACTAACATAATTGAATTTTGCATCAGCCTGCGTCACAGCCAGTCTCCAAACACCCATCCGTGACCGGATTGTACACTCTCTAAACACACACACACACACGTACACACACACACACACACACACACACACACACACACATTATTGCATATGGTCATCTGTGCGTAACCTTGATGAGAAATCCAATCCATTCACACAGGACAAAAAAGTAATGAAAAACCATGTGAATGACTCTTGAGCTACCTTCATAGATACTAATAGACACGAGACACGATCACCAAATAGGTACTGATAAGAACAGCATTTCTTAAAACACAAACACACACCATACTCAGCTACACACAACCCCCCTGTAATAACAAAGATTTTGTATACTGTATATCAGCAACATGTATAATACACCCTCTCTGAAAACACACAAACTCCATACACTACTAAAACATGACTAGGAGGGAGTGTGTGATGTCTAGGGCCGCTAAGAGGGAGCACCGAGTTTAATTCCCAACATGTGTGAGAAATGAACTCCCTTTCCAGGGAGATGAACTGCCGAGGACGCTCCAAAGGAGTCTCAGAGCTCCAAAGACTGGCTAACGTACAGTACAGTGGTTGTATGCTGCCCCCTTTCCTCCAAATTTTTAACTTCTGTTTAAATGAAACTGGAAGTAGAAGAGAGAACACAAGAGAGAGAGAGAGTAAGAATGAGAGTGTGTGAATGTGTGTGTGCTTGTGTGTGTGTGTGTGTGTGTGTGTACTGTATGTATGTAAGTGTGGAGGAAGTTAGTTTTTCAGATTTCCAAAAAATACTTCAAGAATTATTTCAAGTATACAGCAAGTTTCCCTCCTCCTCACTTGTTTGGCACACATTTTTATTGAACCCATATGGTCACTTCATCACAGTCTTAATTAAAAAATGTCAAAAACAACCAAAAAACACACAAGTCTGCTGTCATGTACATGTCATTTCCATTAAGGTCGGTTTCATTAAATTAGCCAAAATGCCTAGGCAGTAACTGTTCTCCGCATGTTTAACATCTAATCAAAGCTGTTACTTTGCACCAATTCAGTACATACACACAAACACACACACACACACACACACACACACATGCACATTTCTGAAGAAAGTAAAATGATTTCTCGTACACACAGCAGGGAAACCATGATCACACACACACACGCACACACACACACACACACACAAAGAAATCAAAGCACTCTCTGCGTATGTCTGGGCCATGAAGTCAATACTACAATCTGTACTGCAGATCTTTGCCACATCCCGGAGTCCCCCTGTGCTGCTTTCTCTCTCTCTCTCTCCCTCCCTCTCTCTCTCTCTCTCCCTCTCCCTCTCTCTCTCCCTCCACACTTTCAGTGCTGCAGGGGTGCTGATGCAGGGAGATGCAGAGGGGTTTGCCCATGATTGATCCATCCCCGCTTCTCCACATTACAGTGGGTTACGGCCAAGAGACGGCTCTAAGGCGCCTCAGCCTCCGCAGAGAATCCACTCTGTCTGAACTGCGTAGCCTTTGGCTCCAAAAGGCTAAGGCTGGAATATTAGCTGAGCTAAAAGGGCAAAAGGAGTGGGAGGTGATTTTTCTTTTTCTCTTTTTTTTCCTCCTTCTTCTTTTCCCACAGTGCCAATGCCACAGCTCTTTCCTCTGTCTAACTCTTACCTATTTTTCCCCCTCCTCCTCCTCCTCCTCCTCCTCCTCCCACGGTCTTACTCTGCAGATAAGACTCACGGCTCATTCAGAATCACTACCCTTTGCTTCAGGTGCGAAACCTTTACTGTGGGTTAAAGAGCATGGCGAATTAGATTTGAAAAGGTAACGCAGACATTTAGTCCAGGGGTTGAAGATGGTGTGTTATCCTGCTGAAAGACGAAGGCAGGTTTTTTTTTTGCCCTGTGTCTATATATTCAGCATGATATTTCTGACCTTCTGAGGTCATACAGACCACATGGGAATACAGTTTTATTGACAAAAAATGCTAGAGAGTGGCTCTGTCTGTTGACGCAAAGGTGAAGGTCTGCCAAGTATTTGTGAAGCGCTTGCAAACAGTGATGTAACCTAAATTGTATACAATGACAGTTGTGATAACTGTGGTGGCAACAGGAACATGGCAACAGGGCTCAACAATACAGTGACTGTCTCTTTTTGTTGAGAGGTAAAATCCCATTTTTTTTAAGACCAGAACATATGAAGCTGTATTAGCATTGGTTTCATTTCAGTTAAGTGAATTTATTTAATGGATTGTAAGGTAAGAGAGATGAGATCGAGACTTTGTTTCCAACATTACATTACTGCTATCTTGCACTTTGCAATGTGGAAAAATACATAAGAAAAAGGTTTAGATGAGTCTGTGGTTCTACCCATTAGATGTGCATCTGCATTGCTCTAAGTTTTAAAGAATGATACACCAACCTGTGTTATGTGTGTAAACAGTGCCCTTTTCACAGCATCACTTCTTCTGAATACACCTGACCTTACATAAACGCAACTGCTATTAGCATTATAAAATAATATTGCCTAATTCTTCATAATAGTTCTATATTAGTTTCTTAGGTACAGTCTGATAGTTCTGTGCCTTTTTTTTTACCTCTGGGCTACATTGTTTTAACTGCACACACCCACAGCCTTCCTCAGAAGTACCTTTACCAGCCTGTATCTAAGAAACTAATATAACCTTGACTACCATTAGCATAACAAATTGTGTTTTCCTCCGTTTCTGGGTGTCCCATAAGCTCAAAAACAATTCCGCCTGCACACCCAGCTAGATAGCATTACGCCTGCCGCACATAAATCTGTGTTTCCCAGTAGCCCTGGCAGCCTGGCCACTGTGTCCAGGTTAAGTGAATATCGCCTGGTGCCTGAAAATGAAACAGAGTGCCATTCTCCCTCTCGCCAGTTAATATGGGCTTTATTCCTATTCCATTTTCATGGAAAGTCATTTTAGCCGCTTTTATAGAAGGTCATAAAATATATAGTGGATTTTTAACACTCTGCATAACATTTACATTTTCTATTGTATAGATGTGATCACAGAAGGGGGGAACTGAATAAAACATTCATGACAGAAGCCATTTCTTCTGTGACATTTGGACCCGTATCTACCATCAGGGTTTTTTATGCAGCCAGGGGACGAAATGGTGGTCAAATGTTTAAACGTGGCCCTTCCCGAATAAAATTTAAACTCTGCTTTCACATTAACGCCCCCCGGGCTAGTCGATGGAAATGCATTTTTCTGGAGATAAGAGAAAAGTCAAATGGAAATGACTCCAGGAGCGTTGTGGCTGGGGCTGAGCGCCCATGATGATGGTCTGTGGAAATTGAAGCATGTCAGTAAAATTAGAAAATCCACCTTGGCCCCAGCAATCGGGAGGAAATGTAAATGTTGCGCACTGCGTTAGTGGCATTGAGTGGCATACAATGGATCACTTACTTATACCCCCCACCCCCCCACCACCACCACACACACAAACACACACTGCCCCCAAGCTTTCTGTGCACACAATAACCGTTGCACAGGAGCACAGACACAGGACATTCAGCTGCCAAATGTTATTGTGGGGAGTTGTTTCCGTATCTGCTGACAGAGCAAGCCAATTGCAAAAAGTGGCCCAGATTTGTGTTATAAAATATAAAGATATTACTAGCCGTTATATATATATATTTTTTTTTTTGCAGGGCAGACCACGGATGACACAAAACTGGAGTGTCTGAGACGTCCACAGGGAGGTCAATGAGCGCAGTGCTAACCAGCCACTGCAACCACAGCTGCAACCAGATCCCATTTTAGCAAGTCCTCGGTCTACTGACAGCCACACGGGCTTGTATGACAAGTGAAGAACACAAAAGAGTGGCCTCCTCACAACCCAGTGTAATTCCACTTTGCTGAACAAGTAGGAGTCTTAACTTATATTTTTGTACCTGTATAATCCCCCCTCCCTCTCTCTCTCTCTCTCTCTCTCGCTCGCTCTTTCTCTCTCTCACACACACACAAACATTCTCTCTCTCTCTCCCTCTCTCTCACACACACACACACTGAGAATAAATTAATTCTGCCCTCCTCAACTTTTAGCCTACATGAAAATCCCACTCTCTCTGGAATAGAGGTATTCCAAGTAATAGAATCATAGTGTCACATTTGCAACTATTTATAGGCTGTAGACTAGGCAGAATAACGATAAAATGAAGTCCTGACTAATGTTTAATCACAACCTTAAATGTTAAAATTCCTGTACAGCACAGTAAGTGACATAAAAGCTGAGATGTTTGTGTCTAATTGCCATTTCTATTGCAAATTCAAACAATACAATTTGGGGTTCAAAACCAATTGAAATATTAACAAACATTGCATAAAAAATGTAAACGATAACTGTTTAAACATCCAATCGTCTTTCACGTCTATTTCAATATCGTACAGTGATCTGCCACTGTATTGCGTAGCCTATGACATTAACTGTCAAGCCTATTAACCATTTCGATTAGGTTCACTGTTTTCTTGTCCTCCCTAACAGGCACTTACCTCCTTTTAACTTTTTTGGCGTCCAACAAGACCATTATCCAATCACCTTAAACTACTCTACCACAATTTTGGCTAATACTCAATTGGTAGACTACTTAAGAGAAAATGTCACGAGCAAATATACTGCCCTTATGTTAATGAGCACTGAGTGGGTTACAAGGTAAAATCTATTAGGCAAGCGCTTGATCTTTGTCAATTTTTTTTAAAAAGGCCTGGAACCTCTCCACTGACAAAACCACGTTTTTTTTCTTACCGTTTGACCTATGCTTTTGTCACAAAGCATGTTTAATCTATGGTTTATTTTTCTAACGGCCAAACCGGCTGTTACACTATAACGTATTTCAGTCCTGTATGCTACAAGTTATTTCAGCTGCATAATGCATGCGACACTTAATGCAAATACACATCTTGTCGTTGCACAAAAGAGTCCAAAGTGCGATGCACAAATGAGACACAAATAAAACAACTGCACGCGTGAATTACTCACTTCCTTTTGAAATTATACGACAGCGAAAGAAAACGAAAGCAGGAAAATTCACCACGTGGAAGCGCCGCCGCGTCTATCATGGCTGTTCCTCCCTGCATATGTACAGTGTACAGTGTGGCAGGCTACACATATTTAAACCCTGCACACGCCGCCATGCCTAAGCGGGGCTGTGCTCTAGAACGTGCTCTCTGACCCCAGTGGCAGTCCCTTCTCACTACACTGCGGTCGAGACTCCCCCTCTCCCAGATCGAGGCTTGCTCCTGCTCTCTCTCCCTCCCTCGCTCCGTCTCTGTCTGTCTCGCCTGCTCTAAAGCTAGCCCGGAGGTCCCTCAGGGTCGAAGGTTCTGCCCTGCCTGCTCCGAGTTCCACCCCTCGGCCACCGAAATCTGCATTGCCTCTCGCATGGACCAGCGTCTTTAAGTGCGAAGAGGGCGACCCCGACGCGTACCGGCCACTGAAAGGTATTCACCGCTTGCTTTTGCTTTGAAATTCACACAGGGAAAAAAAACAAGACACAAAGCCGTAGGTTAGAGGTGCCTTGTCATTTACGAGGGAGAGCAAGAAGGTTAGAACCGCGGCTCACCCTCGAATAGCCTCATTTGCAGCTGTACATTAGAGCTTAAAAACCTAAGTTTATGGTTGCATTGAGTATATTTTCTCTTTAAAAATTTGAATTGTTGCAGAACTCGACGCGGTTATCTCGTAATATGTGGTGTCATAGGTTCAATTTGGTCGTTTTTCCTCTTTCTTTGAGATAAGTCATCTGATTGAAAGAGTACACTCAGTACTTGTAAGACGTATTCTGCTCAACTTAACCTCGTTTTCCTATATTTCATCCCACATAGGAAGAGTTAAACAGAAAGGCGCACATGTTGAGAGCTTTAACAAAAACAAAGTCGTGTATTTAAAATGCAACGGCAGGTTTTAGCTGGCTAAGCTAGTTGTTGCTAGCAAGCTACTAAGGTAAGCGTTCGGTTTTGCAGAATACGCAAAGTGTATCAACGTTGCACATTGTTTAATGTGCAGTTGTGCACCATTTGGTAGGCTCGCGCAAAGAATACCGCACAAAGTTTATGAATGAATATCCTTAAACCTCAGTGTGGAGACTAATGCATATTCAAGTGCATTCAAATTTGGGTGCATTTTTGTGGTTGTGAATATATTATTTCCCAGGCCTGAGTTGCATAAAGGGAGGGATTTTTGGATACACTAACAACGCCAACATTACATATAATTGGTGGATAGTCATGCAGGGGCATTTCTCGTCAAATGTTTCATCAGCTGTTCTGTGTTACATTGTCTCTCAACATCGTTGAATGTTGGGGAAAAGCAAACACTACATTGTGACAAATTCTCAAGTGCATGCGCCCCGGAGATGTGAGTCGTAGTTAACGGATTGATTTGTAGACTACTAGGTGGACGGTGGGTGGAAGGTGAGTGACGGAGCGCCCGGGGGTCCTATATAAAAAGCTTGAGGGGGCGATGTCATGTCCACATTGACTACTGACGAATCATCCGAAGCACCGTGGAGAGAGACTCAGGGGTTGAATAACAGGCACTGGAAACCTCGGTGACCGTCGCTAAGTTGTGAGTTTAATTGTCAGACTTTCGGAGAATTACTAGTCATTTTAATTTATGTTGTGAAATATTATCACCTATAGTTAATTCGCGAAAGAGTTTGCCGTTTTTCTGAGTCAGTTACAGATTGTCAATAGACTATTGCCTTTAAGTTGCATCCTAAATTTTGTTTAAATGGGAAATACTTTTTAAACTAACTGTTTGCTTTTAGACAATTTATTAGTTATGTGCTAAAATACATTTTAAACGATTTGCAAAAGTAACCCGAGGGTTTAGTAGGACTGTATTTTTACTCTGATGCTGTATGCTGGCTCTGTGTAGAACTATCAGAATAGTTTAACACGCAGCTTTGAATCAGTTTTTAATTCAGAAACACACTGTGCAATTTTAATAAAATGAAATAAATACCTCTTCTTTTTAACTTTAGAATTGATGCAAGTAAACCTAAATTTTACTTTAATTAGTGCACACAATTTTCACAGTTTCATAAGTCATTTAACATACGGAAAGAATTGCATCAACCATGCAGTGTAGAGCCATGAGATTTATTTTCAAATTTATGTTTTTTATTCACCAGAAATCTGGGAGTAGTTTTATGAGATTCATGCCTGTCCTTTTGCATATATTTCCCACTGTTGTCATTTCTCACCTGTGAAAATTTTCCAGTGCCTGACTGCGTCAGTGTTGTGTTCGTGTGTTTGTCTGCGGTCGTATTTACAACCAGTGTGAGGGGACCTGACGATAATGTCAGGACTCTTAATGACCTAACGTCCTGTCTTGTTTCCCCCTCCACGCTGCAGATCCTGTTCTTGTGTAGCGCTGAACGGCAAAGAGAGGGAGGAGAAGGAGGAGGTCATCGTTTTTTTTTCCTGTCGTGTTTTTTTTTTGGGTAATCCACCCGTCCCGAGTGGCGGTTCTTTGAAAGATGCCGGCCGTGTGTCTGGGTGCAGGGACCTGGTGAAGTTTTCTGATGGTGTGTGTGTGAAGCAGCATGGCCCACGGAATGCCGGCGCAGGGCAAAGTAACTATCTCCGTGGACGAGTACAGCTCCAACCCCACGCAGGCCTTCACCCACTACAACATCAACCAGAGCCGCTTTCAGCCTCCCCATGTGCACATGTGAGTACAGGGAGGCCGCCGCTGCCTCGACCCTACTCCTCCTCCTCCTCTTCTTCCTCTTCTTCCTCCTCTTCTCCTCTTCTCCTTTTCTTTGCTCTGTTTATCTTTGTCCTCCTCTCTTTCCCGACTTTACACATAACTTGTGCTTGTGAAAGGATATAAAAGAGCTGTTCCTGCTGTTGCCATGTAGTTGGATAAATTCCCTCAACATTGGGTCTGGAGTGACAATATTGCTCATAATGTCAAATAGTGTATGGAATATGGGATTGCGGTTTGCCGGTTGTTTTTTTTGTTGCGTTTTGTTTGCTGTCTTTCTGTGTGTCATGCACCTTGTCGCTTACTACTGAAAAATGTTTAGTCATTTGCTAAAAAAATTATAATGTTTATCTTTAGGTTGTGCAAGTTTTTGTCGCATCCATATGTCAACTCCTTCATTGACCGCTTTGAAATAAATAATTTGAGTGTGTGACATCTGATTTTAAATCCAGAACACATGCTGTGTGATGTTGTAGAACCCCCCCCCCCCCCCCTACACGTATACACACACACACACCTTGATTTGATAAGCGGCAGGACCATTTGTTTCCATTTACACCTACATTTCTTCTTATTTAGCCATTATTAAATTCAGGAGCATTCTTTTCCTCCGATTGCATTGTAGGAGTGTCTGTGTGTGTCTGTGTGTGTGTGTGTGTCTGTCTGTGTTTGTGTCCACTCACACTTTAAGGTGTGTGTGTGTGTGTTTGTCTGTGTGTACTCACACTTTAAGGAGTGTGTGTGTGTGTGTGTGTGTGTGTGTGTGTGTATGTGGTTACTCGCACTCGTGTGACATCCAGCAAAGATGCATGTTGTCAGCCCTCCTGTCCACCTCCATTGCCTTGTTGCTGTGTTCCCTGTGGCTGTGCGGGGGCCGTGGACCGTGGTCTATGTGTGTCTGTGTGGCGTCGGCCCCTTGCGTCCCTGAGCTCCGGCCCTCCAGCGGCCCTCGCTCCACACGGAGTGGCCCTCCCCTCCCCTCCCTTAGCGGCCAGCGCTGGGCTGGGGCTGGGGCCGGGGCCACCGCTTATAGAAGAATACGCGCTCTGTTCTGGGAAAGTTGGCCTTGTTTAGATTTGTCAGAGATAATGATCCGGCTCGCCCTGGCCCAGCGCTCCGGCTCTATGCCGATTATTTGGACATAAATAAAAAATCGGAGTTCTTTTCTCTTTTCAAAGTCGAGTGTGCTGGCGTGCGCGTACATACACATACATATACACACACACATAAACACACACACACACATACACACAAAGGAGGAAAGCGAAAGAGTGGGCAAGCTTTGAAACTCTATACATGCTAATGTGTGTGTGTGTGTGTGTGTGTGTGTGTGTGTGTGTGTGTGTGTGTGTGTGTGTGTGTTGTAGGAAAGAGGGAATCAGACAGACAGACACACTCACTTACAAACACACCCATACTCGCATACAAGCGCACACACACACTTACTCACAATTACACACACACACACACACCATCCAGCAGGCAACTGTTGGCTTTTACTGTCTGGCTTAAAAAAAAACTGTTGACTATTGTGAGTTACACACTACTATGCTTTATTTGTAGTGTCATCAAATTCACTCCCTCTCTGTCTTACACACACACACACTCTCTCACACACACTGTCTTTCACTCTCTCTCTCACACACACACACACACACGTATACAAATATGTGCACGCATACACACACACACACACACAAATATGTGCACGCACACACACACACACACACACACACACACACACACACACACACACAAACCGCAGTGCTCCCTGACCCACATAGGAGAGCACCCAGCCCCTCGTCCATCAGTAGCAATTACCCAGCCTAATGCGTGGCAGCATGACCCAGGAGTCAAAGACGGCCTTCTCCTGAGCACGGGACCAGACCGGCTTTGGCGCAACAACGCGCACACATAGCCACTATCTGTTTGTTTTGTTTTGTTTTGTTTTGCGGTGCTTATATCGGGCCCTTGCGTCGCTCTCTCTCCCCTTTTCACATTTGTTCCTCATTGGGCGCTTTTTTTTTTGGGTTATTCCTTCCTTCCTTCTTTCCCTCTGTCTGTCTGTCTCTTTTTTTTTTTTGTTTTTTTGTTTTTTTTTTTCTTCCTTCCACACTCTTCCTGTTTGGATGCGCCGGCGCAGTAAACACAGGAGGCAACAGAAAACACATGCTGTCGGTATGGTAATCACGTCGCAGCCAGTTTTTTCGGCGAGATTTATACACACACACACACACACAGGCGTGGGAAGGCCGGGCATCGTTCAGAAAGAGAAGAGAAGGGGAGATAGTGGGGAGATAGCAGAGAGCTCTTTCGGTGTCAGGGCCACGTTTGTCGACGGAGCAGTTTTGGTTGGTAAGGCCACGGCTAAAAATGCCTGTGTGTGCCTGCACCCCCTCACCCACCCCCCCGCCTTTTCCAGATAAGTCTCCCTGTCAGAGCTGGGCCTGCTGAATTTTTTATTTATTTTTTCTTTTTTTTTATCGGATGTCACATGCAATAACTGAATTTTGCATGGTTCCTCAGCAGCACAGTGAGAGTGGCTGGGAGTTGTTCTATTTTTCTCCGTGTGTGTGTGTCATGAGTGTAATGGATATCCTTATAGATCCCCGCATCAGTGATGCTTGTGTGTGTTTGGCCCCCCTACGAATCTTTGGCTGGGATGTGAAATTACACGAGAAAAAAAAGGCCACCAGTTTTTGTGTTTTTTTTTTTGACTAAGTTAAGTGTTGAGTACAGTGGCACTGTCTGACGGTGACACACAACACAGCTACACAGTCATGTCTTTTTATTGTCCTTGTTGATTTCATTGTCCTTCCATAAATCCAGATGCTGTCCTCACCCCCCCCACCCCACACACCTCCACCCGTCCCCCACCCTCCCACCCCCACTCGTTAATTATTCTCACCCCATGAATAATTAAGATGCTCATAAACGTGTGAATCATTTAAGAAGTTTAAGCGGGAGACGCAGCAAGCCACCGCAGGCGTCATGTGCTCTACAAGCCTTCGTTGTAAAAATCGGGCATCAAGTCTAGAGCCACAGCTCCTTCTGTAAGGCACCCTCTCGCACATTTGTACCCGCGCACACACACACACACACACATACCCACACATACACGTGTGTGTGCAACAAGCCCACACATGGTTGTCTGTACACTCTCTCAAACGCACAGGGTAATGTCCACAGCATCAGATGAAACACCAAGTTAAAGATGTTTTCTTGTCTTTTTTTTTAAATCGTGCACTTAAATGAACGTGATTTTCCTCCACTTCACAAATTAAATTCTTGTCAGCAATGAAAAAGACATCTCTCTTTAAAAAAAAAAAGCACAGAACATATCCAATCTAAGTGCTTTTTAACACCATTTATTTCTTGTCAGAATTATTTCAATTCAGTCCTTTCTTATTGTACGTCAAGTTTTTTTCCACTCTATTTTTTTGGCGAAGTCTTCAGTCTTTCACTGAAGTCTGTGTTAGTCAAGATCATTGTTCCAGCCTCACGATTTTTTTTCCCCCTGAATAATGGTATTTTCCGAATGGTCCTGGTAAATATTCTTTTTTTTTTTTGCTCTTATTTTACTTGAGTATGCATATATATATATATTTATTTTATTCGCTCGCTTGGCTCTTCCTGTGGGCAAAGAGATTGGAACTAGCAGAGCTTGATGGAGGCCGGTAATTGTTGTGAGCATCTCCATGTCGCTCTCTTCCCGGGCCCCAGTAATGCAAATGCCTCGCCGAATTAAATCAGTCAAACATCACTTCTCTGCTTCTCTCCTCTGCCTTTCCGCCCCCCCCTGCCTTTCTCCTCATTTCCTCTTCTCCACTTCTCCACTTCTGTCCTCTATTTTTCCTATTCTATCCGCCTTGCTCCTGTCCTCCTCCTGTCCTCTCTGAAGAGGCCTCGAACCAGGGAGAGGAGAGGATGTGGCACTCGGCTCCCAATTTTAGCTCCTTTTGTGTGTGCCGGGCGCGGGGAGCCTTGCCGAGCCCCCCACTGGAGAGCCTTTGAAATGGGAGACCCCTTGATTAAGCCGGCGGGCCCCTTCTGCTGCCTGCGCCCCAGAACCGCGGGTCGCGGGGGTCAAGTGACAGTTGACATTGGGCAGGTCTGGTCCTCCGTGTTGATTGAAGTCTCTTCTCGCTTGCTCGCTCTCCCTCTCCCTCTCCCTCTCTCTCTTGCTCTCTCTCTCTCGCTCTCTCTCTTGCTCTCTCTCTCTCGCTCTCTCTCGCTCTTGCTCTCTCTCTCTCTTTCTCTCTCAATCTCCCTCTCTTTTTTTTTTGTGTTTGACGTCGGGCAGAAGAGACATCCTGTTTTAAGGGCTAACCGGCGGGGCGGAGGGGGTGAGAGTCACCCCCCGACTACCCAACTCCTTTCGGTGCACAAATACCAGACCCCCCCCCCCCCCCCCCAGAAAAACAGAATCAGAATGCTAAACCTCACGGGAGCCTGTCTGGTCTGGCATAGCCTGCTACACCAAACAGCCACGCTAAGCCCACTGTGCTTTTCCCAAAGTAACAGTGGCCTTGTCTCGACGCTTAGGGTTTTGTTCACAGGTTTGTTTTTTTTCTTTTTTTTTTCTTTGCCGCCCGTAGTCTTTACATGGCTGTGTGGCTTCTTTTTCTGTCCTCTCGAAAAGCTCTGCATGCAGTTAGATCCTTGAAGCATCCACAGGACTGTCTTATGAGGACACAGGAATGTGTCCTCGCAATGTGTATCGTCCCCCTCCCAGCCCCCTCCAACACACATACACACATACACACACACACACACACACACACACACACACACACACACACACACACACACATATAGATACATAGTCATTCACAAACACATACACACACACACAAACTGCACCTCACCTCTCTCTCTCTCTCTCACACACACACACACACTGCACCTTCACTCTTGGCTGTGGTGTGACAATCAAGATGTGTGAATTAGTGCAGAGAGAGCGAGAGGAGGTTGCTCACCATTAATTTATGAATGCGTCACTGCTGGGGTCTGTCTGCAGTGGGGGGATTCAACACTTTTCCATTACGCCCCTGCAAAAGCTCCATTACGGCTCCGCTGTGCAGTACAGTTAGTGGGGGGGAGAGAGGGAGGGAGAGAGAGGGAGGGGGAGAGAGAGGAAAAAAAAAACAAAAAAGCTGCAGGGAGCACATTGGAGCTGGAGCACCCTGTCACCCAGACTTATATTAAAACCCTTCTACTTAAAGCGCGCGTGTGTTTGTGTGCCCTGTTTGCCTCTCTTTCTCTCTGTCTCTCTCTTTTCTCTTCCCTTCTTTTTCTCTCTGTTTCTCTCCCCCTCAGCTTCTCTCTCTCTCTCCCTCTCCCTCTCTGTCGTCCAGCTCTCCTCCTCATCTTTATTCCTCTGTACCAGTAGCCTCTCTTTTTCCAATTTCTCTCTCTCTCCCTCTCTCTCTCTCTCTCTCTCTCTTGCTCTCACTAACACACGCGTGCATGCACACACACACGCACACACGCGTGCACACACACACGCACAGACTCACTCTGACATTTTTGTGCTCAATTTGTTTCTCTGAAGTTTATTGAATTAGTGCCGACAGCTGAAAAGCTGAAGATAAGATAGACGTCCCTCTCTCCTCTTTTTTCCTCTCTTTCTCCCTCTCTCTCTCTCACCCACCCCTTCTCTCTCTCTCCCTCTCTCCTCTTTTTTCCTCTCTTTCTCTCTCTCTCTTTCCCTCTCCCTCCCTCCCTCTCTTTCTCTCTCACTCTCTCTTCCACCCTCTCTCTCTCTCTCTCTTTCTCACCCCCCATCTGTCTCTCAGAGTTTGAGATTGTATTTCTCAGCATATGAGTGGTGAGGTGGGTGGGTGGGGTAGGGTGTGTGTGGGGGGGGTGGGGGGGGGGAGATGCATTTTGATGTTTCACCTCCGAAAGCAATAAAGAGCTGAGGATGGGGAGTGGAGAAGCAAATGTAAATATTTGTTAGCACTTGATGAATATCATTTTAATTTATCTTTTTTCTCTCTATTTCTCTCTCTCTCTTTCTTCTTTTTTTCCCCTTCACCTTTCCCTTTATCTGTCATCTCTATCTATCCATCTGTCTCTCTCGTTCTGTCTCTCTCTTTTTCTCTCTCTCTCTCTCTCGCAAGCTATCTCTGGGTTTTTGAGTTTCCCTGGCTTAGTTTATTACACACACACACACACACACACACACACACACACACACACACACA
Source organism: Setipinna tenuifilis (assembly GCA_030347295.1). NCBI lineage: Eukaryota > Metazoa > Chordata > Actinopteri > Clupeiformes > Engraulidae > Setipinna > Setipinna tenuifilis. The sequence goes on along the minus strand of CM059280.1, from coordinate 19,774,393 downwards.
CACACACACACACACACACACACACACACACACTCAGACTCACACACGTGGCTTCTGAAGGAGGGCGATAAGGAGAAAAAGTCCATTTCCCGCCACAGATCAGTGCCGTGGCGATGCTATCCCCATCAAAGGCTTGGCTGCAGGGCTCTCTCTCTCTCCCTCTCCCTCTCTCTCTCCCTCTCTTTTTTCTCTCTCTCTCTGTCTCTCCCTCCCTCTCTCCCTGTCTCTCCCTTTCTCTCTCTCCAAGCCGCGTACAGCAGCGCAACTCCAAAACATGCTGCTCTGAAATATTAATGCTAACAGGAGGGTTCAGATCTCTGCCGCCTTGTCTTTTCTTTTCTCTTTTCTTTTTCTTTCTTTCTTTCTTTCTTTCTTTCCGTCTTTCTCTCCCTTCCTCTTCTCTCTCTCTCCCTCCCTCTCTCACCCTCTCTCTCTCTTTCTCTCTCCCTCCCTCTCTCTCTCTCTCTCTCTCTTTCTCTCTGTCTCTCTCTTTCTCCATCACCCCTCATCAAACGGAGCCTCTGGTCTCAGGCTGAGGCAGACTCGAGGCGGCTGAAGTTAAAGCAGCGGCCGGAGGAGAGAGTGAACGCAGTGTAGAGGGGAAGAGTGGTGGCGGACGATTTTATTTAACAGTTTTGTCGGTATGAGGATTGCAGCTTCACAGCAGCGCTTTTTTCATAAACAGCCACCGTTTTTCTGCCTATGCTATGTTTTTTTTATTTTATTTTATTTTTTTGTAGTCGTGTTTTTGTAAACATTGCATTTTCATAAAATGGACAATATATTTCCTTTCCCTCGTGCCCACTGACGAGTGAGAGAACAGCCATTAAATTAGGCGTCCGGTAACGAAAGGCGTGGGGGGGGCTGACTGGGCCGGCTTGGGTCGATTAACAGCTACCCCCCTACCCCACCCCACCCCATACCACCCACACCCACAATGAGCCGACGAGTTCACTGCTCGAATCCAAAATTAGCGCAAGCATTGACCAGGCAGTCACAGTGCCCACTAGGAAGGGCACAGGGGGAGGAGTCAGGCCAGGTTTGGGAGATGGATCTTGGCTTTTGATTGGTTGTGTTTTGGGGTTTTTTTTTGTCCCTGGAGATCAAAGCAAGTGGATGGAGTGCTCTGTCCCAGCTGTTTCTCAGGCTTTGTCACCCAGTCGACATAAAAGTGCCCCCAAATGTCACCAAGTGATGTGCCAAATCATTGTGTTAACATAGTTTTAGATTTGCTTACATGTCTGATTTCAGTGTGAACCAAAATATTTCAACTCTTTCAAAGGATTAATGGTTCAGCTAAAACCAGACATTTGTGACTGAATGTAATTTATTTGCTGAACTCTGTATGCAGATCTTTTGAAATATTGTCATCATTCATGTGTTTGTTTATTGTTTTGCTTTAGTCTAGTTGTTTACAACAAAAGCCGTATGTCTCTAAGGCAATATCGTGGAAATGAAGTTTTTTAAAAAGCCCTTTTCCTTTTTATCGTCTTCCTCAACTTTTGACAAAATCCGTCCAGGAAATGGTGAGCAGCCCAGAGTGATTTAGGGTGATTTAGTGCGGGTTGAATTGAGATACGCTCTGACCAATGAGGCCGCTCCACTTTGACCCAGTTCAGACGTCTGTTTTTCCAAAAGGCCAAGGAGTCGGCCGTGCTCTTGTCAAATAAAATCTCCCTTACAGATATCGCTGGGGCTTCCCTCTCTGCCCCCTTCTCTCTCTCTCTCTCTCTCTCCCTCTCTCTATCTCTCTTTCTCTCCCTCTCTCTCTCTCCTTACAGTACCACATGTGCATTCAATAAAAAGCTATGCCGTGTATCCGCTGTCTGTCTCTCGTCCTCCTCGCCCTCTGTTTCTTTTTTGGATTTCGTTTTTTTTTCTTTTCCCCCTCTCCCCTTCCCTTTCGTTTGCCTCTCTTCTCTCTTCCCTATCAGTACTTGACCGAACACATCAAGGCCTTTCATTGTGCATTTCAATTTTGTCTCCTCTCATCTCGCAAGAGAGCGAGGGGGCCCTTCGGGGGCCCTGCAGATATCCCCAAGTTTAACAGGTACTCACTCCGGCCCCACGCTCAATCTTTTTTTAGCCGTTTTTTTTTTTTTTTCTGTACCGGATCACCGTGTTTCATAGAGCTCCTTTAGTCTGTTTTTTTATTATTGTGTGTGGGGGGGGGGGTCCTCCTGTGTCGACCAGATGATAACATTATCACATTCACCTCCTCTCCTCCCTCCTCCTCCCTCCCCCTCCTCCCTCTCGCCTCAGTCTCATTTTGGGCAGATTTGGTTTGGAGGAGAGTGGTATTTCCCAGGGTTTTATCCTAACCCCATTTTCTCAGGGAATAAACCCGCGGCTGGAATAATCTTCCCTCCACTCCTCTCTCCACCTGATGAATATTTAAGATGGCGCAGGCCAGGAACACGAGCTCTCACTCTCAGAGTCCCACCACTTTCTCTCGTGTGTGTGTCTGAGTGTTTGTGTGTGTGTGTGTGTGTGTGTGTGTGTGTGTGGGGATGGCAGTTGTGTTTTTGTTTTTGTGTTGGGTAAGGCTGGGTACAGGCTGGGCAAAACTGGCTTCCCATATACTTGGTTTGTGTCAGTCGTGTTTTCACTTACTTGACACATGGTTGACGACAGGTGAAAATGGGATTTTGTGTGTGTGTGTGTGTCTGTGTCTGTGTGCGTGTGTGTGTGTGTTGTGTTTTTTTTGTGCGGGTGGAACAGGGTACCGAAGTGAAGGAGGGAAAAACACTGCCATAGATTATTAACAGACTATAAGCAGTCTGGGTAAATACTCAACATGCATTCCTGAATGATTCAGAAAGCCCCCTCCCCCCCCAATCCCATCTCTCCCCTTTGAAAGTAATGCAGTGCCTTTCTAGGGGGAAGAAACACACACACACACACACACACACACACACACACACACACACACACACACACTCCTGTGCATATATGCACACAGACTTGGCCTATTACAGCTTGGCATGTTTTAATTGATCTGGGTCATTTTCCTTCATTAAATGCCAGATTAAATCTCAGCGCCAGAGAAATGTGAAACTGTCTCATTCTCTCTCTCTTTCTCTCACTCTCTCTCTGTCTGTCTTGCGTTCTCTCTCTCTCTCACTTTCTCTCTCTCACTTTCTCTCTCTCCCCCTCTTCTGACTACTTTCCGCTGTGTGGTTTTTTTTGTCTTTCCCAATGCGTGTGTTTTAGGGGGTGTGTGGATTGAGCACTATGACAGGATCTTTTTAGCCATGGTCTAACTACTGTGTGTGTGTGTGTGTGTGTGTGTGTGTGTGTGTGTGTGTGTGTGTGTGTAATAGTAGTAACAAAGGCATGTCACAGGCCTCTGCACTCTTACTGCCTCTTTAAGGATATCTGCCGACTGTGTGTGCGTGTGTGTGTGTGTGTGTGTGTGTGTGTGTGTAAGAGAGCAGGAAAGCCTGATACAGAGAGCCTGAGTGTAAAATGTGGGAATGTCAGAGTCAGTGAGAGTCAGTAAAGAGAGTGCCTGCATAGTGCATACCCCTTGTGTGTGTGTAGTATCTGTCTGTGTACAGATCGACTATTGACTATCAACCGCATTCAATCAATAACAAATATCGCTTTCTCTATGGCCGCTTAATACCCCCCCACACACACACACACACACTCCCCCCCTGAACCCCCAGGACTGTACTCACAGAGCAGTCATTTTGCCCCTGCAGGTGGCCCATGTTGGATGTGTCTCTGCCACTCTCCTCGCCACCCGAGCTCCAGCTCTCCAAATGATTTTTTGCCCCCCCCCCCCCATAGCTCTCTGTTCTTTGTGTGCTTGAACTTCATCCCCATCATTTACTTGACCACCACCCACCCCCACCCTCACCGCCACACCAGCCCACCCCCAGCACCCCCGTGGTTGGCAGATTTTGTTTTTTCTGTGGTTTCTAGATGTGTGCTCACACACCACCAGCCAACCTCAATTTCGTGGGCACTGTAAAAAAAAAAGAAAGAAAGAAAGAAAGCAAATAAAAAAGTGTCCCAATTTGGTGGTCCGTAATGGCAATCTCTGTATTTTGCCATCATGTATGATTTCGGTGAGTGCTTTTGCAAGCTTTCCACCCCCCCCCCCACCCCCTTCCCGGTCTCCTTTTGTATGTGCGACTGCTTATCTGAGGCCGTAATGGCCGAGATGTGTGTTGAGGCGAGGCGAGGAGCGGAGAAGAGCGGTGCTTTTCCCGCCGTGCAGGCGGTCCGAGTTTCCCTCTTTTTCTTTGTCAGGCGGGAAGACGCAAGTGTTAATTAGAGAAGGCCCAGGCCTTCTGTAGACTGACATCCCCTTTTAGTAATGAAATAATGGCAGAGATGGAAAGTGCTGCTCATTGCACATTGCTGACTTCAATTACAGCCAAGATCTCTCTCTCTCTCTCTCTCTCTCCTCCTCCTCCTCTTCTCACACACTTACTCTCTCTCACTCACTTTCACTCTCTTTTCCTTTCTTACGTGCCCCCCCTACTTTGCACTCTTTATTTCTGCCTTTTGCTTTTAGATAAAGACTGTGTGTGTGTGTGTTTTTTTTTAAATTTAATTTATTATTTAGTTTTTTTTTTCTTTTCCATACACTCCCCACTTTCCCGCCACCACCCCCACCCCCACCCCCACCTCTTCCCTGCTACTGTGCAACCTTTGGACAAAATAAATTAATTACTAAAATGTTGTCCAGACGAAACAAGCATGATTTCCTCAGATGCTCAGACAGATGAGCTTTAGCCTCTGCCTGTGATCCCGGCAGCTTAACGTTTTGTGCCGAGTAGCTAGAGAGCAGCTAGCCTAAGTGCTGTGCTCCTCGCTGGTTGTTGGATGGATTTTTTTTTTTCTTCTTGTTCTTTTCTCATTCTGCCCTCCAAAAATAAAGTCTCTCTCCTAGTGCTGATGTCCGGTGTGTAGGTTTGTATTTTAGGAGCAGCCTGCAAGAGACAGCAATTATGCTGTCTAGACACTGTCTGTGATATTTTACATTTTTTGTTCAGCTGTGTTAAATTTAAATTGACCTGTGAAGTTTCTTGGAATGTGTCATACATATAGAAATATTGCTAATGCAACTATGTCTCTGTTCAAAATTTAAAATAAAAATCGTGTCTTTCTCCTAAGGGAGACATGTGAGAGAAGAACAGATTGAGAGGAAAAATTGTGCATTTTCAGATCCCAAGGTTGAACTAAAAACAAGAGGAGGGCTGTTTCACAGCAGAGTTCAATTTAATCCAATTTTAATCCCATAAGAGCCCAATCTCAAAGATCTCAAAACACTATATTTTCCCTCTCAGTCTTTTATTGTCTCACATTATTTCTCCTACGAAGAACTTGGAGAAGGAGATGCAGCTGACATCTCAAGAGTTGATTTATTTCTCATAAGACCAAAAAAGCCTTTATATATCATAAATTCTGCTATGGGTGATGATATAACAATTCCATGCTGAGGTTTTACATAAAAAAAAAAAAAATGAATGTAATCTGATTCATGAAACATTAACTGGTATTTTGGCTAATTTGCTAACATCCTCTCTCTGTCCATCTCTCTCTCTCTCTCCCTCCCTCTCTCTTTCTCCGTCTCTCAGGGTTGACCCCATCCCCTATGATACGCCCAAGCCAGGGGGCCACACGCGGTTCGTGTGTGTGTCGGACACACACTCGCGGACAGATGGCATCCAGATGCCGTATGGCGACGTTCTGCTGCACACGGGCGACTTCACCGAGCTCGGCCTCCCCTCCGAGGTCAAGAAGTTTAACGACTGGCTAGGTACCGCACCTCAGTTAACCCCGACTCAGCCCTGCTTAACCCCTCACACTGTGTGTGTGTGTGTGTGTGTGCGTGCCTTTGTGTGTGTCTGTCTCTGCGTATGTCTGTCTACGTGTGTGTGCGTGTCTCTGCGTATGTCTGTCTACGTGTGTCTGTCTGTCTGTGTGTGTCTGTCTGTCTGTCTGTGTGTGTTTTGAATGTCCAGACTAGTCGGTGTGCTGTTCTCTTTGACAGCATGGCTGGGTCTGGAGTGTCTGTCACTTAGACAAGCGTGTTGGTATGACCTCTCCTGCAGTGTGACCGGACTCCTGAGTCTCTCTTTCTCTCTCTCGCTCTCTCTTTCTCTCCATCATTCACTCACACACACACACACACACACACACACACACACACACACACACACACACACACACACACACACACACACACACACACACACTGGCAGTCCCTATCATTTTCTCAGCTCTTTTTCCTTCTGTAACTTATTATTCCTAAATTTATCCATGTGTAAATATTTTACTCTTTCTCAGAGTTTCTCAGAAATTCTCTTCGATTTTGTGTGTGTGTGTGTTCGGCTGCACACCTCACATCTGCTCAGGGTGTGTATCTTAAGGTATTTAACACACTATAGCCGACTACTTGTTTTTTTGAGATTTTTGCAATTGTATTTTTCTCCCTCCACACACACACACACACGCACACGCAAGAGCGAGACGTGAGCTGCAGAGTGTGTTTATTTGCGACAAGTGTAACACGTTGCCTCTCTTGTTCTGCTAATTAGGCTCCCTTCATTGCCATCATTCTCTCGCTGTCTTGCTCGCTCTCTCTCTCTCTCTGCTACCATGCTTTCTATTTTCTCATTTCTCATTTGTTTTTGTCCTGTGTTTTTTTTCATGAAAGGGAATTCAATTCCTGATATTTTTTTAAGTTGTCAGTGATGAACCCCATTAGTTAAGTTTTTTTTGTTAAGATTCATATATTCATTCTTCAGTCTTGTTTTCTTTTCCAATCTATTACTCATTATCTGAAGTAAATGAAAAGGGAAGTGTATTTTTCTGTCGAGCAGAGACGCTGAGAATTTCATAAAAATCAGAGCTATTTTTTTATAGCTTCTGTTCAACGTTGTTTACTCATCTTTCTTTTTTTGCGCTTTCTCTCCATCTGTCTTTCTCATGCACACACAGATACAGACATGTACGCACAGACTTTGAGACGCGTGCCACACTCACACTCACACTCACACTCACACTCACACACACACACACACACACACACACACACACACACACACACACACACACACACACACACACACAGCCTCTGTCATCAGAGTGTGTTTAGCGAGGTGCGTGGGAGGCCAGAGGTGTAGTATTCATCAGAAACAAGAGACGCATCCTGAGGGGGGGCGGGGTGGGAGGGGGGGGGGTAGTTGTGGGTCATGTCATCGAGTAGCCACCTCTGACTGCAGCTCTCGTGGTCTGTGTCACAGAGCGACTCACTCATACAGTAGCGTGCGGTACAAAGACACGGCCACCATCTCAAGGCTACCACCACGCTCCCCGCATGCCTCAACACACACCACTTTGTCCGTCTGTGTGTGTGTGTCTCCTCTGTCGGTCACTCACTCCTGTTGCCCTGTCCTCTGAGTGCCCATTGCCTTTCCATATTTGGGGAATACTACCTTTTACATTTTACTTTTACATTAATTACATTATTATGTTGCTACCCCCAACTCTGCTATTTTTGTGTCTTTGGGGCGGTTGGCTGGGAGGGGTGGGGGGGTAGACCCCCCAATACCTCCTGTCATTCATTCTATGCCTGTCCTGCACTGCTCTCTATCTACAATCCTCTGTGCTAGGGCTAGGCGGGATGGCAAAAATATTGATTACTGTATATTTTTCCATATTGCCTGATATCGATTTTTATCATGATTAGGGCTGGTAAATAAAACTTCAAATCAAAATCATCTGTAATTGACTGGACTGGGCAGAACCACATGTGGTAGTGTGCTATCAAGGAATAGTACATGAATACACACATACTCGAGTGCACAGACTATAAAGAAAAAGTTTACAAAATAAATAATAAACAGTTACGATTGTCGGTTCAATTAATTTTTCAATTAATTGCCCAGCCCTACTCAGGGTGTGAATTGGGGGGGAACTACCCTTTACAGGGGGTACCACCATTTATGATTAGCAATAAATACATTCATATGTTCTCTTTAGGGGGTACTGGGTCTTCGTCGGGGGGTCCTATATCCCCCAGTACCCCCTGTAATTCAGACTATAGCCATTCTCTGTGCTTGAGGTGTGAGGTCTACATGAGGAGGGGACACACGCTCTGGCTAGTTCACCTCTATGGCTGCAAGGAGCATCTTTCGAATGCTTTTGTGTATGACCAGACAGAGCTACAAGTAGTCAGTCCACTGATTCTGATGATGTATGTGTAGTGTTCATTTTTCATTTGTTCCAGATTTTTCTGGAACAGGAAGTACTGAGAATAGGCCGGTTGGCCAGACTGACCACTGAATGCGAAATTCAATGTTCTGTCACAGGCAGTGTGGGTGGGCCCAGGCTCGTGGAACTCGGGAGTTCAAACACAAACTAATCTCAGAAGTTTTTTTTGGTGTTACACACGTACATACACAGACACACACACATACACACGCGTGCATACAAACACAAACACAAACAAACTCCTCTCTTTAACCCCCCCCCCCACACACCTCCGCTCCCTCCCTCCCTCCCTACCCTTTACCCTTACTCTTACCCTCATCTTGATCATCTGTCTGTGCTGAAGTTTCAGACATTTGGTGCGAGTGTGTATGTGTATGTGTGTGTATGTGTGTGTGTGTGAGTGTGCGAGTGTGCTGCCTGTCAAGAAGACGGAGAGTGTGTGCGTTTTAATAGCTCCCCCCAATCTCCCTCAGATTAACACATCAATCCTGGCCGGGCCGGCGTTGCTGGCCTTAATTTATCTGTTTAGCTGCTCCTGATGCATGACGCGCTCTCATTAGGCCCGCAGCACGCCCAAACATCACTCAGCACAGCAGCTCACCCCGCACTCACCAGCACCGCCGCGCGCTGTCATTTACACACACACACACACCTTGCTCTCTGTCTGTGTACATGGGTGTGTGTGTTTGATTGTGTGTGGGTGTGTTTGGATGCATGTGTGCCTGCTGTATACGTGTGTGCTGCTCGCTGTCATTTACACACACACACACATCTTGCTCTCTGTCTGTGGACGTGGGTGTGTGTGTTTGAGTGTACGTGTTTGTGGACGTGTGTAGGTGTGTTTGGATGCATGTGTGCCTGTTGTATATATGTGTGTGTGTGTGCTGCTCACTGTCATTTTACACACACACACCTTCCTCTGTGTCTGTGTACATGTGTGTGTGTGTGTTTGTGTGTATGTGTTTGTGTGTGTATGTGTGTCTTTGGGCGTGTGTGTTTGTGCCTGTTGTATAAGTGTGTGTATGTGGTGTTTGTGTGTGTCAGTGAGGAACTTGTGAAAACATTCTGATGTCTCCCTGTGTGGTGTCCTTGCTACTGTGAGTAAAGTGTGTGTGTGTGTGTGTGTGTGTGTGTGTGTGTGTGTGTGTGTGTGTGTGTGTGTGTGTGTATGTGTTGACATTAGGCACTGATCCAGCTTTTTTGATGCTGATGGCAATTTCAATTTCTGGGTTTTGCCAGTCGGTCGATACCCGATATCAATCTGATATCACCACTGAATTAATAAACACCCTTATAACTAAGACATAAAATGCTTATTAAAAATAATGCATAGTCATACATTTAATAAATTGTTATTTAGAAAATATCATTAAAAGTAAATATGCTCTGGCAGTGTTATTGTGTTGCATTTGCTGTTTAAATTTCTCACCACAGACCTACGTGACAGCAGTGAAAGTTATGGTGTAACTTTGTTTTTACGCAAGGTGCTAGCGGAAATCAATACTGGAGATAAATGCCTTTTATTTTATTTTACTTTATTTTATATTATATGGCATCGGTGAAAATAAATATTTAGAAACTCAACAGCTTGAGGAAAAGCTTTCTTGGATTATGACCGAGATGTGCCACGTGCATTTGTTTGTGATGACTTTGGTGAGTAACCTTCGGCTGCTCCTACAACACTGACAAGCAGACAGGAAGTGAGCTAGTTGGCTAGTAGGCTTCGCTAACGTGACAATCCAGGTGTAATAGCTGGCTGTTTATTTGAACCCGCAGTAGCCTAAACAAGCTTAATTTCATAAACTTTTTATTTTACTTATACCACTAAGAAAATCTGTGTTTTCATACATCTATATCTTGTATCTCCACACAGCATAGCTAAAGCTTGTCAGTTCTATGCGAGGCCCTTGCAGTGTTCACATACACGATGGCCTACTGTAGGGCACGGCGTTGTTGCTGTCATTGCTCCAGTCATGGTCATAAGTTAGAGGGAGCAGATCAAATCATGGATCATGGATCGGCTATGTTTTTCTGATACCCGATCCAGCAGTTTTGTCCATATCGGTCCATACCGATACCCGATCCAAATATGGGGTTGGTGCATCCCTAGTGTACGTATGCCTGCGTGCTCGCTGTGTTGGGCAGGGCAGGGGCCGGCATAACGGGCTTTAGACTGACACCTGGCAGGACAGTAAAGACACAGACAGACAGACAGACAGGACATGGTGGCGCCACTGTGCCCCCTGAACTTTAGAGTGTGTGTGTGTGTGTGTGTGTGTGTGCAGGCAGGCAGGCAGGCACAAGTGAAAGCTATTTAGCATCAGCTGTGTGTCAGGGCTTAGGTGATGCTTGTATTGTCTTTTTCCATTCGGTGTGAAAGTGACTGAGTGTGTGTGAGTGTGTGTATACGTGTGTTTGTGGATGTGTGTATGGGGTGTGTGCACGCATGTCATCCAAAGCCCGCCATGTTCCTGCCATACCTCCTGTCACTGGGGATTGAAATACAGCGCCAGGGTGGGAGAGTGTGTGTGAGTGTGTGTGTGTGTGTGTGTGTGTGTGTGGGGATCAGGGGGTGCGAGCAGTCAGCAGTGCCCACCACCTCTTTAGCCAGTTGCTGCTGACACAGAGGTCCTATTATTATTTAATTTGATTTATTATTTTATTTTTTAGAAAATATGTTTTATTTTATTATTATTTTATTTTGTGTCTAGCATTTCATATGTATTTGTCATATTTCTCTGTTCCTGTAGATCATAAAAGACAAGTAAAACTGATTTGTGCATGACTAGGAACAAACAAAAAAATCTCTCATGCACAGACACACACACACACACACACACTGGTACAATTCTTATTTTAGTGGCAGTTTGGAAGTAGAGAAGGGATAAGGAGTTTTGTGAGTGAAATGGGTTTTGTTGTCTTTATTTCTTATAGCTTGCCTTAAAGCTATTTAGACTGAGTGTCTCTCTCTTTCTATTTTCCTCTCTCTTTTTCTGTTTCTCCCTCTGTTTCTCCCTCTTTTTCTCCCTCTGTTTTTTTCTCTCTGTTTCTCTCTCTCTCTCTCTCTCTCTCTCTCTCTCTCTCCCAATATCCCTACCTCCAGTTCTCTCTTCTTGTAACTGATTGCTTTTATTCTGCACCCCAGTGTAACGTAAACAGCTATGTATCATTCTCAGCCCTGCCATGTCTCTGGCAGCCTGGTGCTGTGGACTAAATGATGCAGAGAGGAATGGGGGGCTTATTTTGCCCAAAAGGGACACTTTTCTTTCCCCAACTTCTCTCTCAGTCCTTTCATTTTTCTTTCATTCCTCCATGTTGTGTTTCTACAAGCCTTCAGACTGTTTACTGCGTTCATAGCACAGCCGTGATTTCAAAGGCCCATGTTGGTCAGCCATCTGATCCAGCCACCACAGAGCACATCTGAAGTGGGAGGAGTTCTCATGCTAATCCTATAGCATCAGAGGAATGCCTTGAATTACACTTAAATCTTAAGTAATGTGATTTTGGGTGAATTTATCTGAATGTATCATATATGTAGCTTAAACGAAGTAGTGTAAGAGATATAAAAATACAGTTGTAAGGCAAAGTCACGTAAAATCTGTTGCATTTTGATATTTGAGATATTAAATAAAACAAAATGTATATGATATCTCAAATATCAAAACTCCAGTTTTGTGTTCTTCTTAGATCTTGTCATTTTCACGTGTTGCTTTCTTAGATGCATTTGCATTTGGCGTATAATTTTTAAAATTATTTTGAAATTGTAACTGTAAAACCTGCATTTGTAATGCAAGAATGATTTTTGTAATGACCGTTTAGTAGATACTCTGAGATAATTTGAAGTGATTACCCTTTTTTTAGGGGGGTGGGTGCTTTGAGCTACAATTTGTGACTGCAGTGTTTTCTAGGACAGTAGTTAGGCATGGTTAACTCTAACGGCCAAAGATTAGGCAGCACAGTGCGAGACGGCATCTGATGTGGGTCATTTTCCCTCCTTATCTGCGTGGTCTCTCTAAGCGTCTCACTCACACACTCACTTAAGAGAGCCACAGCCATTGTTTGACAGCTCAGTCAGAGCTTTTAATTGAACTTTATGTGAGAGTCGCGTCAAGCAGTAATGTGGCTCTTGTGTTTTTTTTATATATTCAAACATAATGGCCCTGTTTTGTCTGTTGGCTGCCAATGTTCGTGACTTTTTTTTTTTAAACCTTTTTTTAAACGGCGTCTTTTCCTCAGCTTGTAGGAGTAATCAGTAGGTCTTTTTGTGTCGCTCCGGCTGGCTGTTACGAAAGCGTTTCGGCGGTGACAATAAAACACTCCCGACGGGTCGCGGGAAAATGGAGCACAGGCTAGAGGTAATTACATCGCGGCCGCTGACACACACGAGCAGCGGTACCGACCCAGCCCGGCTCGGCCCAACACAGCGCTGACACACACACACACACACACACACACACACACACACACACAGGGGCCCTGGTCTAGTTCTGTTGGTGCTGTTGGAGGGCTCCATGCAGATGGCTGTGTGATGATGTTAGGCGGCCTGTGTGGATCAGGAAGCAGAGAGAGAGGGTGGTGTGTGTGTATGTGTGTGTGTGTGTATCTCCTCATTAGATAAGACAGGGATTTATGAGCCAGCGATGGCCCACGCTCTCGCCAGGCGCTAATTTGGGGGAGTGAGTGGAGAGTGCAAGAGACTCCTACACACACACACACATACACACACACACTCCAGCAGTTACAGGGTGGTGTGCATAGGACACACACACACACACACACACACACACACACACACACACACACACACACACACACACACACACGCACACACTCCAGCTGAGACAGGGTGGTGTGTACAGGACACACACACACACACACACACACACACAGGGTGGTGTGCACAGGCCAGGGGTGAGTGGATATGCAGCAGCTCTAATCCAGTCAGTGACTCTTTTAGAATCCACAGACTCCTCCCACCACCACCACCCCTTTTAAAATTAATTTCTCAAACTAGTGAATATCTGCTAATTAATTTTTCTAGAAATCATCTCTTTTTGTACTACTTTGTTTTTTTCTGTCTGTAATGATTTAATCAAGTGTAATGACCTTTTTTTAAGTGCTGGAAAGTATAATTTTCGATGTTGTTTGGCATTTAACAGCTTGAAGCGAAATCTTAAAATATCTTCTTTTGATGTAGAGTTAATTTGTTGATTATCGGGCGTCTTTGTAGGAAGTCTCTCTGCTACTGCTAACAACGATACTGTTGGTGTGGAATACTCCAGTGGTGTCAGCATTCTTATCTGTAATTGAATTTTGTCCTAGTTTGTGTGTGTGCGCGCGCGTGTGTGTGTGTGTGTGTGTGTGTGTGTGTGTGTATGAGCGTTGTTTTTTTCCTGTACAAATATCTGTGTGTCTATATGTGTGTGTGTGTGTGTGTGTGTCAGTAAGGAATTTATTTGATTGCCTCTGAATCTGTTTGTGTGTGTCAGTATAATATATGTCTATGTGCTAGCGTCTTTACAGAAGCCTGTGTGTGTGTGAGTGTGTGTGTGTGTGTGTGTGTGTGTGAGTGTGTGCTTCAGTCTCTACAGATGCAAGTATTTGTGTGTGTGTGTGCATGTCCATAGAGAGTGTATGTTTGTGTCTCTTCAGAAGCGTGTGTTTGTGTGTGTTTTTATATAGTCTCTCTGTATTGAAGGTGTGTGTGTGTGTGTCTGTGTGCATATGCGTGCGTGTATCTGCGCGTGTGTGTGTATGCTGTCCCTGTCTGTCAGCCCAGCGGAGCAGCGGTGAGGTGGGGAGTGCTAACAGCTGTGTGTGTGTGTGTGTGTGTGTGCGTGTGTGTGTGTGTGTGTGTGTGAGTGCTCCATCAGAGCGCGGTGAGGAAGTACTCGCTCCCCTAGTGTGCTTTCAGAGGAGAGCGCCACAGAAAGGACCTCGCACAGGAGAGGAGGGAAAGGTCAAAACATGAGAAATTGAAAAACGCCTTCCTGACTTTAATAAATGTTCCCGGCTATTTTGGGTCGACTCCAGCGCTTGTCTTGCTCCCCCCCCATCCCACCCCAGCCCCCTTTCTCGCTTTCTCCCCCCTCCCTCGCTCCCGGAGACATGCAGGAGGTGAAAGGAGGCAACGGTGGCCCATTAGGGACAAGCAGAACCTTCACCCGGGCTTGTGACTCCCCCCACCCGCACCCCCCTCCCTCTTGAATTATGTCAGTGGGTTTCTGAAATATTTCCTCTCCCCTCTCTCCCCAGCTCAGTGACCCACATAAAAGAGTAAGACATTACTGTGTCAGCAGCGTAACCAAGAGCTTTGCCAAAACACACACACTCACACACACACACTCTCTCTCTCTTTACACACACACACACACACACACATATACATACATACTGTCTTTCTCTCTCTCTTTGCACACTCACACACGCACACACACACACTCTCTTTTACACACACAAGCACACACATGCTCTTTCTCAGGCACACACACACATTCTCTCTCACTTGCGCACACACACACACACACATTCACACACTCTCTCTCTCTCTCTCTCTCTCTCTCTCTCTCTCTCTCTCTCTCTCTCTCTCTGTCTCTCACACACACACACACACACACACAAATTCTCTCTCACTCTCACACACAGTTTGGAGTGTGGAGTAATGAGGCTGAAGAGGACATGTGTTTTTCAAACTGAGATGAGCATTTAGGGGTCTGCTCCCTGTCTCGCTCCCCTGGTCCCAGCCCAAGCCCAAGCCCCCCAACACTTCCTGACCCAGCTAATGCACTGCACAAGCAGACTTTCTGAGAGAGGGACAGAAGGGGAGGAAGAGAAAGAAGAAAATGCATGAGTGTACCTGTGCGTGCGTGCGTGTCTCTGTCTCTGTCTCTGTCTGTGTGTGTGTGTGTCATTGAGGATTTTTTTTTACTTTACCAGCTCTTTCTGGTTCTCTTATTCTTTTAGTAAACTGTAGTGTTTCTTCTGTATGTGGATGTGAGTAGTAGTCATTTTGGGTCTGTATTTTTTATGTCTGTACTTAAATTTCTGTTGTTCTCTCTCCCAATCGTTTTCTGTTGTTTTTGACTATTTTGTCTGATTAAAGCCACCCCCTACCTCCCCAAGGAAAAGATAATAATCATAGTAAAATAAAATAAATAAAATAAAATAAATAAATAATAAAAATACAGAAATAAAAATCCTAATAAATAACAAAATTGTAATGACTAAAATAACCCAATTCCCTGTTTGTTCCTCCTGGCAGGCAGCCTCCCGTACGAGTACAAGGTGGTGATCGCGGGCAACCACGAGCTGACCTTCGACAAGGACTTCATGGCCGACCTGGTCAAGCAGGACTACTACCGCTTCCCCTCCGTGTCCAAGCTGAAGCCCGAGGACTTTGACAATGTCCAGTCCCTGCTCACGAACTGTGTTTACCTGCAGGACTCGGACGTCACCATCAAGGGCTTTCGAATATACGGCACGCCGTGGTGAGTGGGCCTTGCTTCCTTCTCCCATCATGCACCTGTGATTCCTCGTGTGTGTGGGGCGGCAGTTAGATTTGTCTGGTCTGTTTTAGGTTTACAAAGAAGTCAGAGAGGGTCTGCACACCTTGGTTGGTTGGTATATTTGCAGGTGCAGCTTTTTAAGGATTTTTAAAGCTTTTTAAAGAAATAAAAGAAAAAGTGTGAGTCACCACTCGTCTGTTTAGGTTTTAAATGTCTGTCTGTAGGAACAGTGACTGAGGAGGAGTGAAACGGAAAGTGTTAGCATGAAACTCGGCGTTAGTGTGAGTGTGTTCTCCAACCTGTCGATTGTTGTTGTTTCTGTGAGTGAGAGGCAGACGGTTAAAGGCCCGGCGTCCTCACTCGCTTTTGTTTCCCAGCCCCGCTTTCCTTTACATTCCACTCGCCTGCTAATGGAGTTCCTTCCATTTGAAACTCTGCCTTTGTTGTTTTGTGCTGGATAGCTTGGGGGGGGTGTGTAGGTGTGTGTGTGAGCAAATGTGTGTGTGTGTGTGTGTGTGTGTGTGTGTGTGAGAGCGAGTGTGTGTGTGTGAGAGAGAGCGAGTGTGTGTGTGAGACAATGTGTGTGCATGTGTGTGTGTGTGTGTGAGTGAATATATGTGTGTGTGTGTGAGAGAGCTTGTGTGTGTGTGTGTGTGTGAGTGAATATATGTGTGTGTGTGTGAGAGAGCTTGTGTGTGTGTGTGTGTGTGAGCGAATGTATGTGTGTGTGTGTTTGTCTGTGTAGGTGTGTGTGTGAGCGAGTGGAGGGAGGGAGAGATGTGGGTCGGTGGGGTGGGGGTCAGTGTGTTAGCGGTTGGCGTTCCCAGGGGAGCGCACCTTTCCCCACCGGTTCCCAGTGTCGAGTTTCGCGCTGCACGGGCAGGTTAAATGACACGTGTGTTACCGCGACACGCTGATCCCTGCACCCTGAGCCAGGAGCGTCGCTTTAGAAGGGGGCAGGTGTGTGTGTGTGTGTGTGTGTGTGTGTGTGTGTGTGTGTGTGTGTGTGTGTGGGTCGAGCGGCGGAGCTTTTGAAACGCTACCGTGGGAATGGAGCGAGACGGCCGCCGCTGGGCTTGGGAAGGAGCCGAACCCTTTGGCCTCCACTTCAGCAACACACACACACACACACACACACACACACACACACACACACACACACACACACACACACTCTCTCCACCCTGTGCCCCTCCTTAACTTCTTCCTGTTTGCCTCACCTACGTGTTTCATCCCTCGCTCCCACCCCACAGAGAGTGAAGGGGGGAGTGTGTGTGTGTGTGTGTGTGTGTGTGTGTGTGTGTGTGTGTGTGTGTGTGTGTGTGTGTGAGGGGTTTAAAGGAGGAGAGGAGCGAGTGAGTGATCCCTGCTCCATGAATAGCCCCAGCTGACACTTCAGGAGCCCTGTGCGGTTTCCTTTCTCATCCTCGGTCACTGTTTACCTAACGGGTCGCCTTTGTCCCGAAATAGCAATATGGGTCAGGGGACCATCCTGTTTTCAACTATAATTAGCAGTCAAGATTCTGTGTGTGTGTGTGTGTGTGTGTTTCCCTGGAAATAGAGGTGTGTGTGTGTGTGTGTGTGTGTGTGTGTGTGTGTGTTGAGGGTGGCGACCTGACGGCCTGTCCATTAGCCACTCCAAACTGAAACCACACACACACACACACAAACACACACACACACACACACACGTGGGGCAACAGAAGGAGGGGAAATGGGACTCTGGGTGGTGGGGAACTGGAGAGGAAAGGAGCCCCCCCATGGGCCTTATGCGTGAAAGCTGCTAAGTGTCTGTTGTGACAGTCGCACCGTCCTGTGGGAGGCTGATGGGTCTCTCCGCTGTGCCACACACACACACACACACACACACAGGAGCATACAGGAAAAAAACATACAAAACCGCCTGTCCAAACACTGCCAGCTCTTAGATAAGTTACCTGCTTGATCAGTAACCCACTTCCTGGGTGGCCACATCCCTGTGTGTGTGTGTGTGTGTGTGTGTGTGTGTGTGTGTGTGCGTGCGTTTATATTTTGTGTTTGTGTAAGTTTGTGTGTGTATGTGTGTGTGTGTTTCTGCCCTGCATCCTCTATCCTCTCTCACACTGGTGTGTTTGCAGTGTGGCAGTGCAGTGTGAGGCGTATCCTGAGCCAGGCCTGAAGCGCCGGCCGTCAGCTCGTATTTGAGGACGGACGACACGTCTTAGTTTCTCCCCTGGACAGTTTTGACATTTGCCACAGACCTCTCCGACTCGGGGACAGTGACAGTGCAGCCTGACACTCCAACGCAGCCCTCAGCACTTTTTTGGTGTGTGTGTGTGAGTGTGTGAGTGTGTGTGTGTGTGGGTGGCTAGAGGTATTTGCTACCATTATAACAGCCTGGGCTGAAGCCTGGTCTCACAGAACACTGTCTCTAGCAATTGAACCAGATAGATACACACACACTCTCTCTTTCTCTGTCTTTCTCTCTCACACACACACACGAGCATACAGACAAATGGACAGTGTTGTCCTCATGGTGTAGGTTAGAGCAGGTTATACTTATCTAGTAATACATTTTTAAGAACATGCCTGTGCTGTTGTAGCAGATAAGTGTGTGTGTGTGTGTGTGTGTGTGTGTGTGTGTGTGTGTGGAGATGAGAGGCCAAGGAAGGAGAAACACATACACAGACACTCTTCTCTCCTCCATTTTCTGAGCTCTGCTCAGCTCTCCTATTCTGTATTCGCTTCTTCTCTTTTCATGTCTACTCCTCTCTGTTGCTGCCCCCCCTCCCCACCAACAGACCCCCTCTCACATGTGGCTAAAGCACACACACACACACACACACACACACACACACACACACACACACACACACACACACCTCTCCTTCGTTTAGAACTCCAACTCCACCTCCACTACCCCCACCCACCCCACCCCCAAAGCTATGTCCCCCTCTCCTGGGCTGATAGGTGCTCGCTGACAGACTCTGTGCAGGCCACCTAACTGAAGAGAACCAAAGATGCCCCCCCCTCCTAGCAGAAATAGTGACAAACAGGAGGGATGGACAGAAGAGTGAGGGAGTGAGAGAGAGAGAGGAGTTAGAGAGGCTGCAGAACATTTGCAGAAAGACATCAACCAGACATTGCTTGGGTGGAGAAAAATGTGTTTTGTTTTGTTTTTCGTTGTTGGTTTTTTTTCCAGTCTCCTGTAATCTATAGCCCTGAAAAATGAGGGGGCATTGTAGGAATTCCTGAGCAGGCTTTATCATTCTTGGAAGCGAGAAGCAGCCCTGTTTTAAAAACTTGGACTTCAGGGGCATGACAAAGGGGTCCACCATTTTCTAGCCAGGCTGACTTTTTTACAGAGCAGAGCACTCATGACACTCGAGAAGAATTTATGGTTCTGTGGTATGAAGGAGAACAGGTTATTTATTTTTTATTTTTATCAGTTTTTATCTTCTGCCAAGCGTCTGTGAGTGTTTAGAAAAACACAGTATAACTAAAATGTAGTATTATTATTATGATTATTATAATGATTCTTATTGGTTTTTTTGGGTTTTGGAGCCCTGTGGTTCTGGCTGTGGTGCTGCCAGTGTTGTTCATGTGATGGGGGGGCAGACACAGCAGCAGCCCCCTCCTCACCCAGCCCTGCACTTCACTTCTGCTTCCTACTGCAACAAGTGCTGCGGCACATCTGTAGGCTTAGGGAAAGTGTGTGTGTGTGTGTGTGTGTGTGTGTGTGTGTGTGTGTGTGTGTGTGTGTGTGTGTGTGAGAGACGGACTGTGTGTGTGTGTGTGTATGTGCATGTGTGTGTGTGCATGTGTGTGTGTGCTTATGTCCATCCCACCTCCCCCTGCAGGGATTAGGCCATTGTGTGTGTGTCTTCGCTCTTGGCCGCCTGAGCTCAGCCACAAAGGAATTCCCAAGGCCACGGGGTCAGCCACCTCAGCCCCCCCCCCCTTCAACCTTCATCTAACGTTCATATCATCCTCTCTCACTCTTATACTCTTTCTTCCCCCATTTTTGTCTTGCTCTGTCTCTCTCTCTACCTCTGTCTGTCATGCTCTGTCTTCCTACTCTCGGTCTCGCTCTCTCTCTCTCTCTCTCTCTCTCTCTCCCTCCCTCTCTTTCTCTCGCTCTCTCTCGCTCTCTCATACGCCTTCTGTCTGTCTGTCTGTCTATCTGTCTGTCTGCCTGTCTCCCCATTCATACATTCTGTGCAGTTCTCTTTCTGCCTATTTGGTTTCTGGTTTAAGTCTTCATCCATTGTCCACCTATTACCCGTTTCTAGCCTGTCTGTATCTCTCTCTCTCTCTCTCTCTCTTTCTCTCTCTCTCTCTCTCAGAGAGAGCTATCTGTCTTTTTCAAATTCAAAGTAGCTTTATTGGCATGACTCAAAAAAGTAGTGTTGCTAAAGCTGACTTATGACAAAACAAACAGATACAATATCCGTTTCAGGAAGAACAACAACAAGAAGGAAAGAAATCAAATATCAAATCTTGTCTAAATCAAAACACAATTCTCTGTCTTGGCCTTTCTCTTGCGCTCGCTCTCTTTCTTTCTCTTTCTCTCTCTTTCTCTCTGTCTTTCTTTCTTTCTCTTTCTGTCTGCTTTTCTCTTCTCCCCCTCTCCGCTTTTGTGTGTGTGTGCGTGCTTGTGTGTGTGTCCATCTGTAGAGTCCTGACTGACACAGTAGCTGTGTTGTGTGGTGTTGGGGTCTGTTTGATGTGGGTCAGGGCTTAAGGCTGCAGGGGGTGGGGGGTGGACGCTGTCTCGCCTGTCTAAGACGCTGCTTCTGAAGCGCGGGCTAAGACACACACACATACACACACACACACACACACACACACACACACCCACACACACACCCCTCACCCCCTACCTCCGTTTCTCATGTCAGCAGCGGCCGTCGGCCAACACCGGAATATGTCAACATAAAGCCGCTTAAACACGCTTTCTGCAAAGGTGTGTTCGTGTGTGTGTGTGTGTGTGTGTGTGTAGGGGTTATGTGTGTGTGTGTGTGTGGGTGTGTCCACTTTCCATAGAGGAAAAACCCGTCCCCATGCTGATTTTTGTCACTTAAGCACTTTCTATTCATTTATTCATTCTGCAAAGGTCACACACACTGCTTATGAATACACTGAAAGTGGTGTGTGTGTGTGTGTGTGTGTGCGAGCGTGTGTGTGTGTATGGAGATAGGTGGGTGTATGCATGAGTAGTATAAATTTCAAGCCATGGAAAGGAGAGTGCAGCGGCCACTAAACTCAATGCATTCACAAAATGCTAAGCCCATTGAATGCATTAATGCCACAGCTAATATGTCATTGGCCTGCTGTAACTCAGTTTACCGGGGGGATTCAGAAAGCCAGGAGGAGAGGAGAGTCCACGTGTGTGTGTGTGTGTGTGTGTGTGTGTGTGTGTGTGTGTGTGTGTGTGTGTGTGTGGAGGAGGAGAGGAGAGTCCACGTGTCTGTGTGTGACAGACACAGAGAGAGAGAAAGAAAGAAGGAGAGGAAAGTCCAAGTGTGTGTGTGAGACGTAGAGGAGAGTCCACGTGTGTATAAGGAGGAGAGGAGAGTCCGTGTGTGTGTGTGTGTGTGTGTGTGTGTGTGTGTGTAAGGAGGATAGGAGAAGTCCACGTGTGTGCAAGTGTGTGTGTGTGGAAGTGTATATGAGGTGAAGAGGAGAGTCCGAGTGTGTTAGAGTGTGTTACGGCATGTGTGTTTGTATATGGAGGGGTGGGGTGGTTGGGGGGTTGGGGTGGTTAGAATGGAAAGATGTGAGTGCGAGTTTGTTTTGTTGCCGCGCTCATTGGCCTACCAGCAGCGATGCGGCAGAAATTCCCAGCCTGCCCTCTTTCAGGAAGTGGCCTTTTGTTCAGGAGCATCCTGCCGCTTTTGTCGGGGGTGACCATCAGACCTGAGGCTGACCCAGCAGCTCCTCTCCAGAGGGGCCACACACACACTCTCCCACTCTCCCTCACACTCTTTCTTTTTCTCTCATTCTCTCTCTTTCTTCCTCTGTTACTCTATATCTCTCTCTTTTGCTGTCTGTATCTCTTTCTCTCTCCCTGTTTTCGTCTCTCTGTATCCCTCTCTTTTGCTATCTCCCTCACTCTTTTTCTCTCTCTGTATTTCTCTATCACACATTAACACACTCTCCCACTCTGTTTCCCTTACTTTCTTTCTCTCTCTTTCCCATCTCTCTTTCGCTCTCCCTATCCCCTTCTCCCTGTCTTCTTCTTTCTCTTTCTCTTTCCTCCCTCTCGTCTCTCCCTCTCTTCCAACATTTCTTTTGTTTATACTTTTTTTGTCCTTTCTCTGTTTCTCACTTTCTTTCTGTCTTACACACACATATATACAAATACAGTTTGTCTCTATGTTCCTCCCACTCACACACACAGGCGCACACACACACTTCTCTCCTTGTTTGATGGAAAGACTCAAACGCCTGTCAAATTCAAAATAAGCTTTATTGGCATGACTGTTTTTTTGCCAAAGTATTAATAACTAACAAAAGTACGGTAATGATTTTTTTTTTTTTAAGAAAACTAAAGGAAAGGCAGATAAAAACAACAAAATGAACAGAACTCATGTAATAAACAATAATAAAAAGCACCTTTGAGTTGATGGAGTACATATACTTAACTGCTCTTTCAAAATGTGGCAGAATTTATAAATTCAGGAGCTCTATAAATACATGTACCTATTCCCTCCTCCGTCTGTGTCTGAAAGAGACAAACACACACACACACACACACACACACACACACCTACTGGGGAAGATGGCAAGATGAGCACAGTAAACAAGCATGGTCAGAGGGCACATCACGTGTGTGTGTGTGTGTGTGTGTGTGTGTGTGTGAGTGTGTGAGAGAGAGAGAGTGATGGTGCTAGTATTTTTGCTCAGTGCTTTTGTTTCCCAAATTAGATGTTTGCTTGTTCTTCCTTATAGCTTGAACCCATAGTTAGTCATTTAAACATGCTTGACTGTAGTCTGCTGACCTGTGTGTGTGTGTGGGTGTGCGCGCACAGCGTGTGTGCGCGCGCGCACACGTGCTTGGGTCCATAGTTAGTCATTTAAAGATGCTTGACTGTAGTCTCCTGACCTCTGTGTGTGTGTCTGTGTGCAGACATGTGTGTGTGTGTGTGTGCAGAGCATTGTGTGTGTGTGTGATAAAGTAGAAGAAAAAGCCCATGTTTTTGTCCTGCGGAGTGCCCTTTCAGGAGCATTAAAGGGTCATTTATCTGCCCGACGGCCCTGTCTCTGCTCTGTCTCTGTCAGCAAGGTGCCTGCGACTCAGACTATCAAGGACAACAGGGCGGGACGAGGTGTGTGTGTGTATGTGTGTGTGTGCTGTGTCTGTGTGTGTGTGTTTGTGTCTGTGTGACAGATTGAGAGGCTATCGGAGTGTCTGAAGCAGCAAAGCCGTGTGTGTGGAACAGATTGAGAGGCTATCTGGGTGTGTGGGTGTGTGGGTGTGTGGGTGTGTGGGTGTGTGGGTGTGTGTGTGTGTGTGTGTGTGTGTGTACGTGCACACATGTGCGTGTGTGTGAAGCTGGGGAGAGTGTGAGGGGTATTTGAAGGATGTGGTATGGTGGGGGCGAGGGACTGTCTGGTGGTTGAGGGCTGCGTGCTTGTGTTAATCTCCCTCCAAGGCCAGCCTGGCGGGGCTGGTGTGTGTGTGTGTGTGTGTGTGTGTGTGTGTGAGGGAGAAAGCAGCGGGAGGGCTGCTACAGTAAGCCATTGAGGTCATGTGACACGTGGGGTTCACATAGGGTGAGTGCGTCTGCTGTCAAAGAGCACCATAGATCAACACTAGATTGCGTGTGTGTGTGTGTGTGTGTGTGTGTGTGTGTGTTGGTATTAGTATTCCTGTTGCTGTGTGGGCACGCACATGTGTACATGTGTCTGTTCAATAGCTAAGCCAGTTCAGACATATAGCTTGCTGGCGAACGTTGTGTTTGTGTGCATGCATGGTGTTCCACTTTGAAAGCTTTTAGAAAGCTCTTGTACTGTGTGTTTGCACAAACTAACGTGGTATGGCTGTGTGTATGTGTGTGTACTTACATAGTGACCTTGGCAGTGTGACTGTACTGTACTGTAAGAGTGTTTGTGAAGATTCTCATTCATCCAGGTCATGTTGGTCAAAGGACCTATGTTGTAAGAAACTTGACTTCTTTTAGCAGCTTGAAGATGTTTCAGCTTTCATCCAAAAGGCTTCCTCAGTTCTGCCATGATGATGTAAGAGTGCCTGATCCTCACAACAATCCTTCAGCCCAGTAGTGTGGGCCACACAGAACTCATACCCCCCCTCCAGGCACTGCCCCCTCCCCTTTGAGTTCCCTCATCCTTGTTTAGATCTTGTCTGATTGGCCCTCTGATGTGTGTGTGTATCTCTGTGTGTGGTGGCTGTGTCAGTGTGTGTGTGTGGTGGCTGTGGCTATGTGTGTGTGTGATTGGGCTGGAGGAGCTTGTGCGGGGCCCTGCATGACTGTGCCTGGGCCTGTGTGTGTGTGTGTGTGTGTGTGTGTGTGTGTGTGTGAGAGTAAGCGTGTGCGGGGCCCTGCGTGACTGTGCCTGGGCCTGCGCTGGATAAATATTTCCCCGCGCCTCTAATGGGGCTCCCGTAGCAGGCGCCAGGCCCCCGCTCGCATTTGTCTTGGCCCCGTGCCCCTCGCTGGCCCCCGCCGGCCCTCTACAA
This sequence comes from Setipinna tenuifilis, assembly GCA_030347295.1. Taxonomy (NCBI): domain Eukaryota; kingdom Metazoa; phylum Chordata; class Actinopteri; order Clupeiformes; family Engraulidae; genus Setipinna; species Setipinna tenuifilis. Next base: position 19,749,970 of record CM059280.1, on the reverse strand, counting down.
CCCCCCACACACATCCCACCACCCCCTCCCCATCCACACACACACACACACACACATACATACACACACGCAGCAGCCTCCCTCCTCTCTATGGCTCCACTTGGTAATGTGAAAATTTTGGCGGGGGGGAGCTGTGCACTGGCTGAGCCCAAAAAGACGTGTGTGTGTATGTGTGTGCATGCACTCATATACAAGTGCATGTGTATGTTTGTGTGAAAGGAGAAGGAAATAGAAAATTACTGTGAGTCTGTGTGTGTGTGTGTGTGTGCATGTGTGTGCGCGCGTGTGTGTGTGTAGTAGATGAGTGTAGTATGCTCCCAAGCTTTCAAAAGGCATTCAAACTCTGTGTGTGTGTAGGTGTGGGTGCACACACATATATGTGTATGTGTGTGTGCATGTGTGTGTGTGTGTATGCATGTTTGTGATTCAGAGAAAGGGAAAAATGTGAGCATGATGGGGGAGGGAAAAAAAGATTGATGGAGATTTTGTCTGTGTGTGAGAGAGAAGCTGAAAAGAGGAGAGCGAAAGAGAGAGAGAAGGTAAAAAAGAGAGAGTGAAAGAGAGGGAGTGTGTGAGAGAGAAAAAGAGGGAGAGAGGTGGATGAAGTCTTCTTTCAGTAGGCTGGCCTGCAGGAGTGACTGGCATGGCCCAAGGATTCCTCCAGGATCTGTGTGATTAATGAATGAATGAAGATGGCCAAGAGAGGACGGCTGCCTTTGGCACACACACACACACACACACACAACACAGAACACACAGCACACACTCAACACTGCCCACACACACACACAAACACAACACCACTGCACACACTGCGCTCGCGCGCGCACACACACACATACACACACACACGTACACACAAAAAAACAGGCAGGCTCACACATACACAGATATAGACAAACACATGCACACACACACCGATACAGACACACACACACACACACACACACACACACACACACACACACACACACACCTCCACACCTTTTTGCTCACCCACACAAGCCTTGCTACACAGCACAAACACAAACACATGCATGCACACTCACCGCACAGTCCACTGACACTGCATTAAATACACATCACACTGCAGACCATGCTACACACACTGCAGACCCACACTCACACACCCCACACACACACACACACACACAAAGGTGCATGCAAATCACACTGCAGATGTGCCATGCTACACACACTGACTGCACACCCACACACACTTAACGCACACACACTGCAAAATGCCTGCACACACACCTCATTGCAGATATGCCATTCTGCACGCGCACACACACACACACACAGACCCACACCATGCTGCAGAGAGAGCACACACACACACACACAGAGCAGACGTGCGGTGCTGCTTGGCCCAGTCTGGGTCCTCTGTGCAGGAGATATTACACTCGTACATTTCCCATCTGACAGGCCCACTGGCGCCCATTACAGCTCTGAGAAGGGGCGGTGCACGGGCCTGTGTTCTCTCTTTCGCTCTCTCTCTCTCCCTCTCTCTCTCCCCCTCTCTTCCTCTATCTCTCTCTGCCCCCCTCCTCTCTCTCTCTCTCTCTCTCTCTCTCTCTCTCTCTCTCTCTCTCTTTCTCTCTCTCCCTCTCCCTGTCTCCCTCTCCCTCTCTCTGTTTCTCTCTCTCTCTATTGCGCTCTCTCTTTCTCTCTATCTCTCTCTCTTTCTCTCTCACACATACTCTCTCTTACTTTCTCTCTCACTCCTTCTCTTTCTATCTTTTTCGCTCTCATTTTGTATCTGGCTGTCTCCTATCTTTTTCTCAGAGGGCTCTGTCTTTATGTCTTTTGGTTGTTCTCTCTCCCCCCCCCCCCCCCCCCCCCCCCCCTCTCTGTCTTTCTCTCTCCTTCTTTGTTTGTGTTTGGTTCTTGTGTTTGGTTCTTTTCTTTCTCCACCTCTGTGGGGCTCCATCTCTCTCTCTTCATCTCTCTTCCTGTCCTGTCTCTCTCCTCCTATCTGTCTGTCTGTCTCCCTCCCTGCCTCCTTCTCACACTTACCTCTCACTCCCTCTCACTCTTTTATTCTCTCTTTCAGTCTCTCTCCTCTTTTTCTTTGTGGGATCTCTCTCTCTCTCTATCTTTCTTTAGCTCTCTGTTGTTTTACCCCCCCCCCCATCTGCCTCTTTCTTCCTTTCTATCTTTCTTCCTTTCTTTCTCTCTCTCCCTCCACCCCCCCCTCCTCTAGCCATGCCAGGTGGAGTGCGGGTGGAACTCTGGCTTACACAGCGATGCTGACGCTGATGCCTGCTCTGTTCCACTCCTCCTCCTGCTGCACTCTTCCTCTCTTTCACTCTTCCTCTGCTGCACTTTTCCTCTGCTCCACTCCTCTCCTGCTACACTCTTCCTCTCTTTCACTCTTCCTCTGCTGCACTCTTTCTCTGCTACACTCCTCCTCTGCTCCTCCACTGCTCCTCTCCTGCTACACTCTTCCTCTCCTCCCCTCCTCTCTTGCCCCACTCCCCTCTGCCCCTCTCTGCTCCGGGGCCGCCCAGCTTGGCAGGACTTCAGTGCGGCTTTAGGCTGCAGCGATCATGTAGTCAGGTTACTGATAGAGGGGGATTTGCTGGGCCGTAGCCTATACAGACTTCATGGAGCCTGCAGGCTGAGCGCGGGGTGGGGGTTAGGAGGTGGGGTGGAGTTGGGGGGTGTTGAGGGGGGGTGTATGGGTGTGGGAGTCGTCTCTCTCTCAATGTGTTTCCCAGGCTGAGTCAGTGGGTTGACTGAATGGGTTTTAAATGGCGGATTTGTCATCGCCTTCGCCGCCCAGCTATGGCTTGATGGGACGCAGAGCTCTCCACACACACACACACATAACACATACACACACGCACACACACACATGTGTGCACACACACACATGTATGCGCACACACGCACATACACATACACATCCACAAACATACACATACACACACACACACACACACGTACACACACATCACCCCCAAACCAGGCCTGGGCCACCTTCCGGACCCCCCCACCTGCTGCTCCCCATCCCCAGGGTCACCCCTCTCTCTGCTCCATCACGCTCTCCCCATCCATCACCCAGCCCCTGCCCACTGCCTGCCACCGCCTCCAACCTCCACTCCACCACTGCAGACATGTCCATCACTCACACACACACATGCTGACACACACACACACACACATACTCACACACACATATACACTCACACACACATACTCTCATACACACACATGCTAGCTGTCACCAGCTATATGAAGAGGGTGGCAGAGAGAAACGAGGGCGCAGGAGAAATGGCTGACTCGTCCCTGAGGGGCTCAGGTAGTGTGTGTGTGTGTGTGTGTTTGTGTGTGTGTGTGTGTGCGTGTGGTGCCAACCAGAACGGCGGTGCAGCCAGGAGTCAAGCAGTCGGGGTTGGAGATGAATGGCCCCAACACTAACTCTGTCAGCCAGACTACATGCAGGCTTCGCCCTGAGCATGGGGTGGAGAACCTCAGTGGAACCTCAAGATAGATTTATTTCTCCCATACACAGTTACAGCATGTTTATACCACGGCTTGGGTAAATTTCCCATTGTGATTCACTCTAGAATGCCAATTAATTTTCTAAAATATGCACCCCTATGAAGTAGTTCCTGTTTTCCGACCGTATACACGCTTGCGTATCAATGCGCCAAGTTTGAAGTGAAGTGAGCTGTAAATAAACAGTGAAGATGTGATCGCTTTAGCAAATGACGAGCACATGGAAGTACACAGAGTAGCAACATGTTCTTGTTCTGAGGTTGATTTTTAGTGTTGACATGCTGCGTTTGGCCTCCCAACCAACCAACCTGATTTTGCTAAACAAGGCTTAACAGAGCTTCGGAATGGCTAGCTTGACAACCAAAGGCATGGAACTAACGACTGGGTCTTGGCCATACCAATCAGTATCAATCCAGTTTAGAATTAGTAATGGCATTTTGTCCAGTAAGTTATGAAAGGAACATCTTGTAGGGCACAGAAGTAGTTCTACTAACAAGTTTCTTTTAGCGATTAAATTATACCCTCAAATTAATATGACAAGTTAAGTAACTGTTTTATAAGTGGGATAATTGACTTAACAGCATTCATGTATCAGAAAGTTAATGCACTTTGAGGTATAATGGCTGCTTTGCGTTGTGACCACATTACCACCTCAAATGTGCATCAACTTTCTTATATTGGAAAGCCATGTTGTCCATTATTCCTTACATACTGTAGCTCGCAGTAAAATGTAGACTGGTTACGTCCTTGACTCTGCAAAAACAATAGATGAAAGTAAGACTGGAGGTTACAATTAAATTAATTCTCATTTAATAATAAAAATAAATAAATGACAAAGTAGTCCTAGACACTACTATTACCTGGGGACTGCCTGTGTAACGTGTTTGACACTAGTGTTGTGTGTATAATAACATCCCGTAAAAGGGTTAAATAGTTTATTTAATGTATATAAAATGGAAACAATATCTGGGTTCAGTCAGGGCAAAAGGATTGTGAGATTTTTTTAATCATTGAAGAGTAGGAAAGCCAATAAAAAGGGATTTCTGGAGTTGTGAGTATTAGAAGGACCTCTTTAGACTCAAACACAGCTACTCAGACCTGTTTTCTTTGTCTTTGGCTTGTTTTTGGCTCTGTGTTCTGTCTGACGTCTGACATGTTTGCCTAAGTTTTCCCTGTATCCTTAACCCGCATCTGAGGGACCACCTGGCTTTGTGCGAGTTTTTGCTAGACCAACTTTTTTTTCTTTTTTTTTTTTTAAGGGGATTTTCAGGGATTTGGCGCTAATTCGATTAATAGCCGTCGTCTCAGGCGAGCCAAAAATGCAGCTTTTCCGGCGGAAAATCTGTTTAGGTCTGGGATGTTGTTTGTGTCGCTGCTAAGTATTGTGTAGGGTATTTTTCATCACAATAAGAGATAATCTGCTCAAAGGGGGCACTCATTAAACAAAACCAGACAGTTGGGGAGTCACGTTGACCCATGAGTGTAGCGCTACATCTAGGCTGCATGTCCAGTGTGTGGGCATCCACACGACTGCAAGACCTGCTGTGGAAGGCTATGGAACATTCTAAATGAAGGTTTCTTTACACAGTCTGTCATTGTTTATTACTTATTATCATTGTGTATGTCTGCATGCAGTATGCTTTTTTTCCGAAACTTTGACATTAACGTTCTTTCTAAATAGATTATTTTTGAAGGTCTTCTGCTACCTTGATGCTTCTTGGACATGGTGGTGCATTTAAGTGTGTGTGTGTGTCTGTGTGTGTGTGTGTCTGTGTATCTGTGCTTGCGCATTTCACCCTCTGTCTATTGTCAAGCTTCATGGCTAATGAGATAACGTTAGCCTTAGAAAACTGCCTGTGTGCACATTGGAGTGAGTGAGTGTGTGTGTGTGTCTGAGCGAGAGGGAGAGGGGGAGAGAGAAGCAGAGACTGAAAGGGGGGTTAGGGGGGTGGGGGGTGGTGGGGGGTATGAGTGAGCACAGAGGTCAGGGGCACCACTGTCTGCGCCTCCTCAGCCGACCCCGACCCTGACCCTGACCCTGATCCCTGGCCCCTCTTGTCAGCAGCGCTAATACGACCCCCCTCCCCCACTCTTCCTTCCCTCACCCCCCCAACCCCAACACTGAGGCATAGTAATGGAGAAGGCCAATGTCAGGACAGGACGCTGTGTGTGTGTGTGTGTGTGTGTGTGTGTCTGTGTGTGTGTGTGTGTGTGGGAATGACAGGGCCTGACTCCCAGCATTTCTCAGCATGGAGCCATGTCTGTTTCTCTTTTACCCATCCCCCCAATCTCTCTCTCTCTCTCTCTTTTTTTTCTTTTATTTTTTTCAGCCTCTCTTGCTCGTAGAGATACAGCTGATTGATGTATGCTGTAGGAGAATGGCTGCTGGGGGTGGTGGTGGTGGAGATGGGTGAAGCTATGCTTTGCAGTTCTGTGATGTTAGTGTGTGTGTGAGAGAGAAAGAGAATGTGTGTGTGTGTGTGTGTGTGTGTGTGAGGGAGAACGTGTGTGTATGAGAGAGAGTGTGTGTGTGTGTGTGTGTGTGTTCGGCTCCTCACACTGAGAGCCGCTTCTTCTGCTGCTGCCTGTTCCATTCTACCCAGCGGCCGCGCAGCCATTGTGAGGTCCCGCTATGAGTGTTTCACGCACACACACACACACACACACGCTCAGAAATATGATCTGCAAGGAGCCCATTTGAATATGAATTTGGAATAGCTTGACTGGCGAATAAGAGGGTTCATGCTCTTTATAATGCAGGGCGGTAATAAGCCTTTGATAGGTTTTTATTAAGAAACGATCAAACATTTATAAGGCGCACAATCGGCCGCTCATAATATATTTTTATCTGTCCTAATCAGTCTTGCTTTTCCGTATTGTGTAACCGCATTTCACCTGGAATTGGGTCATTTTCTGAGGGTATTACCCAAATGTCATTTCAAATTTCAAATGACAGTTTCCTCTTGTCTTGGTGTAATGTGAATTTTCTTTTTTCTTTTTTTTTCCTCTTTTACCTTTTTTTTTCCAAGATCGGCTCCTTTTAAAGAATCTCACTCATTGAGATTCCGGAACCCTTTCCACGTTTCTGTCGTTCTCTCTTTTCGCTGAGCGTGTTTTCCCTCCATACGTGAAGAAAGGGATGGACTAGGGAGGGAGGCAGAGTCGAGACAGTTTATCCTCTGTTCACCGCTGTGGAGTGGGGGTTGGGGAGGGGAGGGGGGAGTAGGCAGCGGCAGCGAGAGCGAGTGGGGGATGGGAAGAGACATAAGAAAGAGGAGGGAGGGAGGAGGGAGGGAGGAAAGGAGTGTCTCTCCATGCCATCTCCGCTATTCTCCCCTTTTCTCTTTTCTCTCTCTCTCTCTGTCGCTCTCTCGTTCGCTTCTTTTCCGCGTCTTGCTCCCCGCTCTCGTCCTTTGTTTCCCTCCCTATCTCCCTCCCTCTCTCCCTCTCTCCCTCGCTCCCTCCTCGCCACAGATGCTACCTGCTCCTGTCAGTGATTTCGAGGTCGCCTTTGACCCCCTCTGAGCCACGCTGCGTCAACATTAATTAGCTTCCCGTGTCTCCGGACACTTTGCAGGGTTCTGGCCCCAACCACGGCTCACACACATTCTCACACACACTCACACACACACACACACACACACACACACACACATGAGCCCGAAGACATGTGTGCCTACACATACACACTCAAGCGTTCTCGCAGATGTGCATCTGCATGTACACACAAACACCCCTACATATGCATACTTGGCTACAGACACACACACACACACACACACACACACACACACACACATACATGCATTTAAGGGGCTGCTTTGCTGAGGACAAAAACAGTCATGTATGTGTTCCTTACTACAAGTTCAGCAACACACCTGCACACACACAAACACACACACACACACCACATATTAATATTTACACGTGCAAATTTTCTCCAGGTCAGGTGAATTTTTTTTCAACCGATTCAGTGTGAGGGTGAGAGTTTGACGAGCTTAACATGTCCAGCCGATTCCCCTTTGTGTCGTTGGTGATGTTTGTTTTTGTTGTTGCCGTGTGTGTGTGTGTGTGTGCCGCGCATACCGGCCCTCCGTGCGTCTGGACGCAAAACTCTCCGTCTTCTCCGGAGCTACCCAGCCTGGCCTGGAAGCCAGCGCGCTAATGGCTGTGTTTGTGTCTTTACTCCCGACTGTGTGTTTGATCTCGTTCCTCTCAGGGCCTCTGGAGGTGAGAAAGAGGGCTGGTGTCTGTGTGTGTGTGTGTGTGTGTCTGTGTGTGTGTGTGTGTGTGTGTGTGTGTGTGTCTGTGTGTGTGTGTGTGTGTGTGTGTGTGCACGCGTTAGACAGAACAATGGGCCGCTGCTGATGAGCTGGAGCAGCAGGCTGTGTCTAGTCACGCTCACGCTGGGAACAGAGACACTGTTTGTTTACCCCAAGGCACGTATGTTAAATGCCAGCCCCCCCTTACACACACACACACACACACACACTGATGCACACTCCCACACACATACAATCACATACACACACACACTTTCCCTCCCTGTCCCTCTCTTTCTCCCTCTCTCTTTTTCTCTCTTTCCCTCTCTCTGTTTCACTTACACACACACACACACACACACACACACACACACACACAGTCTCCCTCTCCTTTTTAACTCCCCCACCACCATTCCACACCCCCTCAGGTCCGTCCATTAAATTCTCCCCTCTCCTGGTCCGGCCATTAAATTCTCCCTTCTCCTGGTCCGTCCATTAAAGCAGCCCCCAGGGCAGTCTCATCTCTTGTGTGCGTTTTTGTTCTGTGTTACAGGCTACGGCTGCACGTAAGTGTTTGTTTGTGTGTTCTCTTTCCCTCTTTCCCTCTCTCTTTCTGTCTTTTTATCTATCCATCTCTCTCCCTCTCTCTCTCTCTTCCTTTCACTCGCAATCTCTCTGTCCTTCTGTCTGTGTCTCTATCTGGTGTCTGTCTGTGGGTTTGTCTATTTATTTGTCTGTGTGTGTGTGTGTGTGTGTGTGTGCGTGCGTGTGCGCAGCAGGGGTGTGGGTAGTGTGATTCTGGCCACAGTCGTGACAGGAAACTCCTGGCTATTTGTTTCTATGCCAGGATCAACTAGCTTATTAGATGAGGAGGGACAGTGAGTGGGGGAGGGGGGGTGGGGGAGAGACGTGTTTGTGTGTGTGTGTGTGTGTCTGTGTGTGTCTGAGTGTGTGTCTGTGTGTGCCCCCCCCCCCACTCCACACACCCTCCCTCTGTCTCTGTGTCATACAGAGAGAGAGAGCGCGAGCAAGCAAGCAAGAGCGACTGACCACAGCGTAATGAGCATTAAGGCAGCCACGTAAAGCTAATGACCTGTGAAACAAACAGCATCGCGCTGCTCAGGGCGGCTGAATGTTAAGTGGGTTTATTAGACGAGCCGCGGGATTCTACAGCCGCAGTGTAAACATGACACCCTCCCTGCCGTCCACCCCTCACCCCTGCCCACAGCCCTCCCCATCCCCCTCCCCATCCCTCCCCCCCCACTCCTGCTTTTCTGTGCTCCTCTCATATGTTCTCTTCTCTCCTCTCCTCTCCTGTCATATCTGCTCTGCTCCGCTCATATCTACTCCTCTCTTCTCCTCTCATATCCTCCTCTTTCCTCTGCTGTCACATCTACTCCTCTCCTTACATATTTGCTTCTCCTCTCCCCAAATGTCTCCTCCTCTCTCTTCCTCTTCCCTTGTGTCTTCTCTCCAAATGTCTCTTATCTTCTCCACTCCTCTTGTATCTTCTCTTTTTGTATCTTTACTTCTCCAAAAGCCTCCTGTCCTCTCTGCCCCTCTCTTCTCTTCTTCTCTCCTCTCCTCTCAACTCTCCTCTCTTCTCTGCCTCTCTCCTCTTATCTACCCTCTCCTTTCCTCTTCTCTCTGCCCCTCTCCTCTTATCTGTCCTCTCCTCTCTCCTCCTATCTCCTCTGCTAATATCTGCTTCCCTCTCCCGATTTCTCCTTCCCTCCCTTTTTTCATTCTGCTGCCACCTGGCCTCTTCTTCCTGGCCCAAGGACATCTCCCAGGGCTCCTTGACTGGAATGCGGAGCTGTCATGCTTGTGCGATGTCATCATCCTCTAGATCTTTAGCATGTTGCTCATACGCCGGCCAATAATCCGCAATGGCCATTAATGCTATTACACGTTTCCTTAAAAGCAATAAAAAACACAGAGGTTTTTTAGTATGTGGCAAATCCAAAATGCTTATGTCTTTCGTTATGTAGTGAACTTTGTTGTGAATCAGCTTGTATGACAGATACACTGTATGTATGCACTACATGAACATGAACATGAACATTTTGGACTGAGTCATGTTTTTTTTTTCTTTGTGGAGTTCATGGGAGAAAACAGTAAGCCAGAATGGGAGATTCCCTCACCGTGAGATTTGGTGCAGGTTAAATCCAGTGTCTTATGAAAAATGAATAAAGCTTTCACTGTGGGGGGAGGGGAGGGGACTTCTGCGAGACATGACTTTACCCCCAGAGCAAAACAGATGACCAGGATATGAGAGGACACCGAAGTAGAGAGGGCAGCGGGGGGTGGGGGGCGGTGGTGGTGGTGGTAGTGGGGGGGTTGGGTGGTAGTGAACATTGTGCCTGGGTAGAAGACAAATTACATCACATTCCAGCAGCCCCTGTGCATTTCCTGTAGCTGGACACAGCTCTGAATGATCTAGTGTGCCTTAGTGGACTTTCTCTGAGGGCAAAACTTTGTGCATGAAACTTTAGCTATGAGCTCACAGTATCATCAAAAGATATTCCTTATCTTTTCATTCTGGAGTTTTTTTTTAATTTAACATTTTAATTGCTCCCTTTTGATCCCAAATCTCTTTTTAAGGGAAAGTACTAGCTCAGCAGGACCCAGCACTCACAGCAATGTGTTGGAGTCGACCTGACTAGCAGTTCTTGTTGGTGTATTACAGGAAGAGTCTGACGGTAGCAGGAGTGTAGGTGGTTCGTGTGGACTAATGGAGGGAAAGTTGTGCTTGTGTTGGGGCCGGGGGAACGCTAGTCTTGCCAGCAGAGGCAGCCGCTCTCCCCATTAGCGCTAATTCTCATGGCAGGTCAACGACACCCACAGCCGCCACGGAGCAAAAGGAAAAGAGCCCTTTGCAACCCAAGCTGCTGCTAGCGACAGGAAGAAGAGAGCTGAAGCCTACTTAGCCAAAGACACCGGCGCTCCACTCTTCTGTCAGCAGTGTTTGAGTAGCGTAGCGTAGCGTTAGCGCAGGCCTCCAGTCAGCCAAGTGTGGTGCATTAGCGCTAAGTGTTTCTTTAGCTGGCTAAAGTGTACTCTCAGGAAGTCACGAGGTGAAGGAGGACTGAGAGAGCAAAAAAAAAGAAACACACACATATACATACACACACACACACACACACACAAGTTGGAGAATCTCCCCTTTGCCTTCTTGCCACCATTCTCTGCGAGGATCAGCAGGAAAACAGCCACAATGGTAAGTGCTGTCACAGCTGAAAAGACCAACCATAAATAAATACCGGGATAAATAAATAAGCCCTGGTGGCTCTGACCCAGAAGAATCCCTCGCTGGAGCCTCGTCTAAGTGCACACACTTTCCTCAGGCCTCTTCTCTCGGCCCTGCCGGTCCGGAGTGGACTCCGGCTCATAAATGATGAATAAGCCTTGGGCCTGCGCACCGAATTCCGTGGGTACCACTCAGTGGGCAAACACATGCAGCACACCCCCCACACACACGCACACACCCACACCCCCACCCTGTCCTCTCTGCCACCATGAGTCACTGTCATTGTCCTGCTTTGCCCTGTGTGTGTGTGTGTGTGTGTGTGTGCACGCTCGCACAAAACCGCAGAGCGTCATCTATTATTTAAGATTTTTAGCTGAATGTTTTAACTACAATGCACACTTTGGTCTCTGTGATGTGTCTAAGTATGGGGTAAGTAAAAAAAGGTAGCCCAAGCCAGTTCAAACTCTGAGCCATGGCTAAGGCTGTGGACTTGCTTGTTAGCCTTTGTTGGTACCACAAGGTATCGTGTAGACAACACTCTCAGAAATAATGTGACAGTAGGGGTACAAGTCTGTATATTAAGGTGCAGTCAGGATTAATGTACCCCCAAAGGCTACTATTTGGACCTTAAGGTACTGATGTGTACTTCACCTCTGGAGAAGGTACAAACTAGTTGTGAAACAGTGGTTAAAAGGTACAAGTGTGTGCCTTTGAGGGTACTGCTGGTGTGACTAGCTTCATACCCCTAAAAGTACAATTTCGTACCTTCTTTTTTTGACAAAAGATGTGTCTGTGTACAGGTTTAGTGTTTATTTCTTGGAATTGCACAGCAGATTTCATTGTACTATTAGGTGCAATTAGCTGTTTCTATTCTGTTTTGTTCTGGTGAAGTTTATTGAGTGTAGCACTCTGGGTTAGTTAGTCCCTATCTGCTTCCTTTAATTAGCCCCTAGGATGCAGGAATGGAAATTGGCCCCAGCTACCAGTGAAATGCTGGTAAAATCTAAAACTGGATGGTGGATTTCAGACACAAAATGTTAAGTCCTGTTGAGTGGCTGGTGAATTTCACCATTTTTGTTTCTCAGTGGCTGGTAATGGTCCACATTTTACAAAGTTAATTTCCACCCCTGCTAGGATGACTAAACTCGTTTTAAATCGGCACGGTGGAGTCCCTCAGAGCTCTCTCCCGGGGCATGTGGACCTTTGTCTGCAAGGGAAGTGTTTAGTTTAATGTGCACTCGAGTTGTTCCTTTTCCTCCTGCTCGAATTCAAATCCCATGAAAACAATTGCCATTTTTTATGGTTTCCTGTTCTCATTGTGGTCACTTGTTCACGGTGCCCTTGATAACGGCAGGCGTTGTAAGGTTAAGACAATACCACAATACCCTCCAAAAAAGGCTTCCCCTCCAGCCCCTTTGCCTTGCCATGGTACTTCCTTATAATCTCTAACAACTCCCCCACCTCCTTCTCCTCCTCCTCCTCCTCTCTTTCCCTATCCCTCTCTCCCTCAAACTATCCTTCGACTCTCTGTCTGTCTCTTTTCTACACTTGCCTATTTTTGTCAGCCACCCCCCCTTAAATCTCCACAGTCTTTCTCTCTCTCTCTCATATTCTCTCCCCTGTCTCTGTCTTTGTCTCTCTCTCTCTCTCTCTCTCTCTCTCTCTCTCTCTCTCTCTCTCTCTCTCTCTCTCTCTCTCTCATATTCTCTCCTCCTGTCTCTCTCTCTCTCTCCCCGTCTCTCTCTCTCTCTGTCTCTGTCTGTCTCTCTCTCTCTTTCTCTCTCCTTGCCTGCTCCTATCTGACCCCATCAGCTTTCCTTCCTGACCACAGTAGCCTTTGACCTCTGCAGTCTCTCCCGTCAGCGCAGTGTCAGGAGCGAGCCTCTGTGCGGAGTGTGGTGTCTGGACTCCGTGTGTGTGTGTGTGCGTGAGTGTGTGTGTGTGTGTGTGGGAGGGAGGGAGCAGGGTTGACCTCTCTGGCTGACCCTCTCCTTTAGACCTCGGTGGGTTTTTAATCGTTCTACTGCAGCTCACATCCTGTTCTTTCAGCAGCCTCCCCGTGCCTAGTCCCAACAGACACACGCGCACACACATACAATCACACACACACACCCTTCCAGACTGACCGACCACAACACCAGTCTACAGCAGTGCAGGGGAACCCGAATGAAACGTTCTGCTTCAGAACATGGATGTAACTGTCAGTTAGTCAACTGTCAAATACAGGTCCTCCTCAGGGCAGGCTCCGGGTCCGGTTTGGGAGAAGTGTGTAGAGTAGACACATGAAGAGTGCAGTTAGCAAACACACACTAGTTTATCTAGCAAATGCAATGTCCTCAAGCCAGGCAGCAGCAGTGTGAAGTGCGGTGTGAAGAGTGACTAGCCCTCCATTTCGTCTTTAGAAGGGGCAAGCTTCAATAATGGGCTCCATGGTCCGGTCACACACACACCTATGGAGGCTAGCCAGGCAAGGGCCCTGACCAGTTCTGAATCTGTTTAGGGTAGCCTACTGTCTCCTTGGTAGGGTTAATGCCAGGAGCTGGATGAGTGTGGTCAGGTGTCATTGGACTTCCATTCCACTCTCCATGCAGACTTGGCCTCAAAGTCAGCAGGTGGGGGGGGGGGGGTAGTCCACACTAATTGGTCCAGTACGTAGACCTGTTTTTTCCCATCGTTTTTATCTGAGCATGTTTTTATTTTATTTTATACCTATGTGCCTGCCTCTCCTGGTGCATGGTGCATATTCTTTGATCTTGCACAAGCCATACAGAAAAGATGAATAGAGGAGAGGAAAGGAGAGGAGAGGGGTTCCTGTCAGCTCTTCTCTGTGTCCTCAGAAGTACCTTTTCAATTAAAAAAAGCACATCCCTGGAATGTGGAACACTAAAATTTACTGCAGGTTTTTTTTTTTTTAAGCAGGTCAGGCTTAAAGGGGAGGTGTTTTTCCTTTAATGTTATTCTGATGGCGAGGTTCATCTTTTCTGCTTATGGAGAATTGAGGGGTGGGGGTGGGGGTGGGGAGGAGGTATGGAAGGGAGGGGAGGTGAGCTCAATCCAACTTTCATCAAAGACGGCATCTGAGTTTTGATCTCCCTCCTGGTATTCCCATCTCAACATGGCGGGCCGTTGTGTGGGAAACGAAAGCATCGGAGAACTAAAAATGCGATGTAGGATATTGGGTCAGGTGCGATGGGTGCGTGGGCCTATGTGATGTTACCTTGTGTGATCCTGTCTTCAGCTAGTATTCACTCCAGGAAGTATTCCCAGAGTATTTACCCATTTAGTCGGTGCTTTTGTGACTACACCACCCCACCCCACCCCACCTCACCTCTTGCCCCCACCTCACCCCACCCAAATGGCCCCTCACCCCTTGCCATTGTTCTGGGGATCAAGTTCACAAGGTGGGGGCGCAGGGGTGAGATCAGTTGGCCAGGTAACCCAACCGCACCCGCTCTGATGGAGTGAGTGGAGGTTGAATAGGCCAAGGCCCCAGCCCCGACTTCATGAATAGGGCTCAAGTGTGTGTGTGTGTGTGTGTGAGTCTGTGTGTGTGTGTGTGTGTGTGTGTGTGAGAGAGTGTTTGTGTGTGAATGAGGGGCCTGTCCAGTGTGTGTGTTTAGCCTTGAGAGTCTGTGCCCTTCCCTTCCCATCAGAAAAAGGCAGTCTCAGGTTCCACCTGTTCCTGGCCTGACAGATCCATATTTCAAAGTCACGTTGGCCCGAGCTGATGTGTGAATGTACACATCCACCGCCTGTCTTCGCAGCAGCACACACACACACACACACACACACACACACACACACACCTTTCATTCCTGCCCCCCTCATCACACACACACACCCTCTCTCTGACCATTGCCCAGCCAGCTCACATGAAGACCCTGCAAATAATGGCCGCTTTCAGGGGCACACTGGAGACTTGAGCGCTGTGCACACAGAGACTCGCTTATATCCAGCTCAGATTGTCAGTGCCACAAAATAGATGCCTCGTGCTTTTCAGTTAAACTGGGGCATTCTCAAAATCAACCAATTCACTCAGAAATGCACAAGTTTTAGTCAATACCATTGGATTGTTTTGTTAGGCTATGCTGCAGCAATGTACCGTTACTAAATAATGTATTTATGTGTTTATTTATATATATATATGTATATGTATGTATTTATTTGAGTATTTGTTTCCACACCCTTGCTGTGTGAAATATATTTGCAGTGTCACCAAAGTAAATAAGTATTTTGGGGTAAAAATAAAATATTTGACACTCATCTACTGTAACCATATTTTGATGGGGCAGTGTGATGGAATTTTTGCAAGTTATTCATAACTGTGAGCGAGAGAGAGAGAAAAAAAACCTAAAACATGAATGTGAAGAAATGTCCTCGTACAGCATTCAACAGAGAGCTGTCACTTACACTATACTTCTCCGTTTGATTGTGGCGAGATTTAAAAGAGCGTCTGCCTTTTCAGAGGAGTATTTTCGCTCTCATCCCCGTGTTTTGCCATTCTGTGAAGTGCCTCAGCCCGTGTAGTGAGGCCGGCTCAATATTTAATGTGGGAGCCTCACACCTCGGTCGGGCAGGTTAAGGCGGCGAATCCCTGAGCTTTGCTGCTGCAGGGGAGGGGGGCGACCTCGCATGGGGTGACTGGAGAGGGGTGGTGGGGGGCCTGGGGTGGGGGGTGGGTGGCGTGCTGCTCTCTCTCTCTCTCTGTTCTCGCCGCCAGCCCTGAATATTTCATTGGCACAGGATGCCCTTTGATGCCCACCGTAATCCTTTGCACTCTGCCACAGCTTGAGCTTTTTCGGGGGGTGTGTGTGTGTGTGTGTGTGTGTGTGTGTGAGCGAGCGAGAGAGGGAGAGAGAGTGTGTGTGTGTGTGTGTCTCTTTCTGTGTGTAGTATGTGAGAGAAACTTTGTGGTGCATGTATAAAGGAGAGGGAGAGAGAGGGAGAAATTGTGACTGTGTGTGTATGTGTGTGTGTATAGCTTGTGAGAAGAAGAGGAAGTCAGAAGCTGTGCCAGAGTGTATGTGAAAGGAAACCCAGGCAGGAAGAGGAGGTTGTTTGGTGGTTTCTTGACCCTGTCTAAACACAGCAGTCAGATGATGGTACCCTCAAGCACACACTAGCATGAGAGTGTGTGTGTGTGTGTATGTGTGTGTGTGTGCGCTGATATTTTAGCTTAAGCCTGGTCTCTCACTTCACTCTTTACATCCTTCTCCGCCTCACTGCCATCTGTTCATCTCTACCTCTCTCGCTCCATCTGAGGAGCCAGAGAGTGGCAGCTTTAAACTAAGAGCAGCTTAAAGTCTTTATGGAGACCTTTGCAAAGAAGCTGTTTGATATCTAAGTGGTCGAACTACAATATTTAGTGTGTTTCACTAATGTCCAGCTGGAAGGGAACCCTCTCATCTATACCGTGATGTGTTATTTGGTCTTGCTTTGATGCTCTGATGCAGTATTTTGTAGAGCAAGTGCAGTTCTGTGTTGTGTAGGTATGCACTTAGTGTTTATGCGCTGTTGTAGTTGGTTGGAGGCTAAAATCTTAGATTCTCCAGTGAGAGACAGAGAGAGAGAGATGCAGATGGAGAGAGAGAGAGAGACGGAAAGAGAGAGAGGGAGGGAGACAGAGACGGAGAGAGAGAGAGGGAGACAGAGAGAGAGAGAGGGAGATGGAGAGAGAGAAAGAGAGATGGAGGGAGAGAAATGGAAAGAGAGAGAGACTGAGTGGGGATAAACAGCCAGGGTCTGCACTATCTTTTCCATCTGCTCTTAGTGCATCACTCATCCAGCCCTGGTTATTAGAGCTGCAGCAGGTCAGCCTGGAGGAGACCCCCACCCTTTTCCACCACCATCTTTTTCTTTTTGTACCTTTTTCTTTTTCCCTCCCTCTAGCTCTCAGCCTGCTCTCTCTCACACCATCCAACAATTTTTCCTACTTTTTCCCCTCTCCTTCTCCTTCTCCTCCCCTCTCCTCCCTTTCTCCCACCTCTTCGTCCGCCTCTCTTACCTCTTCCATCCATCCATCCATCCATCTCTCTCTCTCACTTCCCCTCCTTGTCGTCCTTTCTCCCTCCCTGCAGCAAAGTCAGTGGCAGCAGCAGCGGCGGTGGCCTTGGGCGGCTGAGCGGCAGTTTGTCAGGCTGTAAGGCAGGGTCACCGCTTGCCTGCCTCCCATTTACTGCAAGGGCCTCTGGGCACTTAATAAAGTGGCCAGGGGGGGCCCCAAGCTCCGGGGCCCGCTCCCCCCGCTCCACGGTCCCGACCCTGCTGTGTACGAATGAACGCACTCGCTCACACACACACACTCACTCTCGCTCGCTCACTCTCTGACTGGCTAGCTGTCAGGTGCCCAGCCCCTGGGGGGAAATAAAACTCCTATTAACATCCTCTTCTTCATTGGCCCTGACAGCTTGATCAATTAGGCCCCCTCTTTAGGTGACCTCTGCGTTGCCCGTGACGAGGGGAGGTGAGGGGCTGGAATGAATTGCCCGGTCGGTCGCCGCACTGCACTGTACCAAAGCGGAGGGAGGGAGGGAGGGAGGGAGGGGAGGGAGGAGGAGGAGGGGGGTGTTCACACTTCACACACTACTGTACCGACGAGTCGCCTGCCAAAGAGTTTCTCCATTTTTTTTTTTTACTTTCTTCCTCTCTTACGCTCTCTCTCTTTGTCTTCCTCCCATTTTTCTTTTTCTCTTTGCTCCCCCTTTGCCGTGTCTGTGTAAATTCCTAACTCAGCTCTTCAATTAAGATGTGGTTATCTCTCTCGGTGCCCCGTGTTCCGTCTCTGTCTTCAGTTTTTTTAAAACTCTCCTGTGTCATTACTTTCTGCACTTTCCTTTTTCTTTTTGACCATCTTTTTTACACACACACACACACACACACACACACACACACACACACACACACACACTGTGCTGTACCCAATGTCCTTTTATTTATTTCCTCTATTTCTCAGCCTTTTCATTTTCTTCTGTCGTCTTGTGTCTTTCTGCCTTTTATTTTCTTCTGTCTGTAGTTCTTTTATCTCCAGCTAGAAGCTGTCCGTACTGTTCCTTCTTTTAATATAGGACCCCTGTGTACTCCTTTATTGTCTATCCCTCGCTCTCGGTCCCTCTCTCTGTCTTTCTTTTCCCCTCTCTCTCCCTTTCTCTTTCCCTCTCTTCCTTTCTCCCTCTGTCTTTCTTTCTCCCTCTCCCTTTCTTTCTATCTCCTCTTTTTTTTTCTCCCCTCTCTCTCTCTTCCTTTCTTCCCCTCTCTCTTTCTTTCTTTCTTTCTTTCTTTCTTTCTTTCTTTCTTCCTCTCTCTCTCTTTCTCTCTTTCTTCGCCTCTATCTGTAGGATCTGTGGCCTTTATCTCAGCTCTGGTGACACGGAGCAGGTGCTCTGTGCTTGTAATGTAAAGCACCCCATCCTGCAAGCTTGAGTTTCACCCCACTGAAATGTCTGATCTTATCGCACCCTGTTCCGAGCATGACAGAACACCAGGTATTTTTGTCATTTTCTGTGTGTTTGTGTGTGCGCGTGTGTGCGTGTGTGTGTGTGTGTGTGTGTGTGTGTGTGTACATGCAGAGGTCAGGTTCCTGAAACCACACGCTCATACCTCACTTTCAAAAATCTGATTACATCGCTCTCACTACCAAAAGGCCATGGATGTGAGGGAGAGAGAGCAAGAGCAAGGGAGAGAGGGAATGAGAGAGAAAGAGGGTGGGAGAGAGAGGGAATGAGCGGGAACGACACCGGGTGGGACAGACAGGGTGAGAAAGAAAAACGGAAGAATAGGAAGAAGATGGGGATGGGGAAGGTCTCAACACACACACGGCGTTTAACGAGCCTAATCTGCAACAGAAGGCGTCGGGCGACACCAGAGAAACACAAACCCAGCCGGCGAGAGTTCAGCAGGGGCCGAGTGTCTTGGGGTGGGTTGGGGGGGGGTTAGCGGTCGCCAAGCACTCGCTGTTGACAAAACACGGCGGGGCGAGGAGCTGTGTGGGGCTCTGCGGGCCTGGGGGGGGGGGTGGGGGGGTGAGGTGTAAATAGAGGTGTCGCGGCGGGTCGACGGAGGGTCAGCGCGTCGCCTTGGCCGCTCCCGCAGGGGTCAAGCCGTAATCACTTCAAGCCGACCCCCCCCGGCCGCCCCAGAACAAAGGCATCTTGGCCATATCTGTGTGTGTGTGTGTGTGTGTGTGTGTGTGTGTGTGTGTGCGCCCGTTAAAGCCCCAAGGGAAAGCTGCACCATATTGCTTTCGGTAACCTTAACCTCTCGAGAAATGGGAGTTCTCAAGAGTCCATGCATTCCAGGTGAAAGTGAAAGTGGGGGGTGTGGTTGGGCCCATGTGCTACCCCGCCAGAACCCCCAACTACCCCCCGACCCCCACCCCACCCCAACCTTTCCATGGCCCCCCCTCAGCGGATCACACCAGGCCAGCCCTGGTGCTTGTGTTGCATTTCTGTGCTGCTATGGGAAGGATGAGGTATTAGTGTTGGGGCAGCTGTGGCCTAGTGGTTGGAGAGTGGGTCGCAGGTTCGAATCCCGTTCCAGTAGGAAGAATGGGGTTGGGGGGGGCGGGGGTTAAACAATTAGTGCTCTCCTGCACCCTCATCCATGGCTGCTGAAGTGCCCTTGAGCAAGGCATCTAACCCCACATTGCTCTAGGGACTGAGAGCCTGTGTAAATAACTGCAAGTCACTCTGGATAAGAGCGTCAGCTAAGTGTAATGTAATGTAATGTTGCACTGCTGCTATGGGGAGGATGGGGCTTTAGGGTTGCATTGGTGCTGTGGGGAGAATGTGGCTGTAGGGTTGCATTGGTGGTGTGGGGAGGATGGGGCTGTAATGTTGCGTTGCTGTGCTGCTGTGGGGAGGGTGGGGCTATAGGGTATCTGCTGTGCTGTGGGGACGGTGGGGCTGTAGTGAGTGCTAAAATGGACAGAGCGGCGCCTCTGTGATGCTGACACCCAGCACTTCCCAGCGGGCAGCGGCTCTAAGGGGGATTCTGCAAAGCTTGACCCGTGTGTGTCAGTGTGTGTCTGTACGTGCTTATCTGTGTGTGTGTGCGCCTGTGTGCTTGAGCTGGAGTGTGAGAACTGACCTGTATGGCTGTGTGTGTGTGTGCGCTGGGGTATGGGGGCCCAACCTGATGTGTGTGTGTGTGTGTGTGTGTGCGTGTGTGTGCGTGTGTGTGTGTGTGTGTGTGTGGGGGGGGGGGGGGGGGGGGGGGACCTGGGAGTGTTGGGCCCTGATCTGTGTGCATGTGTGTGTGCAAAAGAGTGTAAGAGCCCAACCTGGTGTGTGTGTATATGTGCGTGCATGTGCTAAAGTGTAAGGGTTTAACGTGTGTGTGTGCGTGTGTAGGAGTGCAAGAGCCCAAGATGAGGTGTGTGTGTGTGTGTGTGTGCCTGTGTGTGTGTGTGAGGGCCTGACCTGGCGTGTGCTTGTGTGTGCATGTGTGTGTGTCTGTGTGTGTGCAGGGGTGTGAGGGCCTGACCTGACGTGTGTGTGAGCGTGTAATCTCCCGCTGTCGGACAGCTGCAGCTAATCCCAGTCACAGCCGCGCTGAGCTACCTGGCCGACCCCGAGACCGGCAGCCCGCCGCTCCCCCGTCTTTTTACGAGAACCCGCGGCTGTTTCTGCGAGAGGAACCTTTCCATCTGTTCAGGAACCTTGTTTTACAGATATTGTTTTAATTCAACAGT
Organism: Setipinna tenuifilis; assembly: GCA_030347295.1. Classification (NCBI taxonomy): domain Eukaryota; kingdom Metazoa; phylum Chordata; class Actinopteri; order Clupeiformes; family Engraulidae; genus Setipinna; species Setipinna tenuifilis. The sequence continues at coordinate 19,729,263 of CM059280.1, read as the reverse complement.
TCCATATGTGTCGGAAGGAGCGGAGTTACAGCTAGGAGGACAAGGAAAGGGAAGAGGATCCTAAATGCTAACTGCTGGTGGAAATAAAGGTGCTACGTGTGTTAGCATGTCTGGGAATCAATCAGCCAGAGTGGAGTGTGCTATTTACAGTTGCTTTTGTTGGCATACAGTCACCTGTAGCTACACACTGTCTGTGATTTAATTAGCACAGTATACAACAGATCCTACTCCACAGTGGCTGCCATGTTGTGTGTGTCTGTAGTAGTGGGCAGGAGGGGCTCCAGAGAAGACCTTTTGAGGTGTTTACGTTGATGTGGCTGCTTGCCATTCTGCCACACTGGTTGGGAAGATAAAGAGGATTAAAGCAGAGGAATTGTTCATGAGGGCTGACCTGATTTTTTGTTGTTGTTTTTTTGAAGTTAGAGAACCCAATTTTAACCCAATTCAAATATATATTTCAAGAGTATGAGTACAGTATAACAGAAGCCAAATTTTGATTTGCAGTTGTGCTATTTCTGCGATCGATTAAATGTCCACAAGGCTAATCATTGTTAGCCTGGCTATAAGCCTGCTCAATTATTATCTCCCTACAGTGGTAGTCTTGGTTTCCTTGACATGGGTGACTCCGGTGGTATGTTTATTGGAACAATCAGAGGGAATTTTCATGAGCGATGATGTTGACTTTATGTGCTACATTTGAATCATAGTGCTTAGGCAGGCTTATTAGCCAGGCTAACTGCATACGACCAGACGTTAGTGACTTGGTAAAGGCAGATCCAGTGGTTTTAAGCAGAGTTTTAACTTCAGCAGAGTCTACACCTCCAGAAAGAAAACGTTTCTCAATACAGGTCAGCCCGACCCCTTTGTCCGAAATTCAGTGTAGTATGAGGGGCTGGTTTTATGACCAGGCTAGGTCATCGTGATCGACTTTTTAAATTTTATCCCAATCGCTGATCGTGATGGATTAATCTCCCAGCAGTAATAGTAAAGCATCACCACACACACACACACACACACACACACACACACACATATTTCAGTGCTGTCCTCATACTGCAGGCCTGCTGCCACGAGACAGCGGGTCAAGTGGTGCTATCTCGCCTTCTTAACCACTGGCTGCTTGTTCGCCCACAAACATGTATTTATTGCCAGGAATGTGTTGCACTGTATTTAGAAAGGGTCCTTCTTCTTCTACGGCCGTGCGTAATCTCCCAGGGCACTCTGACCCCCTTAGCCATGAGAAATAACAGGAGTCGCAGCACTTTGAATCGTTGACACACAACACCAGTGTATCGGGCATGGAGTGCCAGGTCAAGCGCTGGGGCTGTACAGTATCTGTTGGGTGGGAGCTGTCTGCTCCCTACTGATAGTGGAGAGAGAGTCCCACAGTTATCCTGCCTGCTCTCCCCCTCTCTCTCTCCTCCTCTCCTCCTCTCTACTCTTCTCCCCTCCCCCACATCCCTAATTTTTTTTCTCGCATTTTTTTCTTTCTCTCCCTCCCCTCTCCCCTCCCCTCCTCTCTCGTTCTCTTCCCCCTTCTCTCTCTCCCTGTCCCCCCTCCTCCTCTGTCCTCTCTGCTGTGCCGTAAGCCCAGTCCTCCCACTAATGATCAAGATTACCCTGCATCATTAAAAGGGGAAAAGCAAGAAGGCGCAGGGATGTGTGTGTGTGTGTGTCTATATCCGTGTGTGTGTGCGTCTGTCTCTGTGTGCGTGCTTGCGTGTGTGTGTCAGTAATTGTGTGTGCGCATGTGTGTGTCTATATCCATGTATGTGTGTATGCCTGTTTCCCTGTGGGTGCGTTTGTGTGTGTGTGTGTGTGTGTGTGTGTAAGTGAGAGTGTGTGTGCACGTGCGGGCAGGCACGAGTGTGTATGTCGGTGAGTGCGGGGTGTCGAGGATGTGGTGAATATGCGCTGCTCTAATTGAATATTGACATTCGGCATAGGAGGCTAAATGGGTTCTGTCAAACATATAACTCGCAGGCAAAGTGCTTCTTTTAACGGCCGCTCCGCTGGCAACTTCAAGCTCTTTGCCAGGGAATCTGTCGCCATGGCAGCAAGGGTTTTATTTATTTATTTATTTTCCTGTGCTTTTTGAAATTTATTTATTTATCTATCTGTCTGTCTGCCGGCACTAATATTCCCTCCATCCTGCAGTGTGTGTGTGTGTGTGTGTGTGTGTGTGTGTGTGTGTGTGTATTAGTGTCTGTGTATGAGTGTGTGTGTGCGCGTGTGTGCGCGTGTGTGTGAGTGTGTGTATGAGTGTGTGTGTGTGTGTGTCTCAGTGAGAGAGAGACATTGTTGAGCCCTGCTGTGGTGTGGTTGGATGCAGGGAAGAGGCCGCTGAGCTGCTGGGCAGGGGGGCGAGGTGTGTGTTTAATGGCTGGTTAATAGGGTTGCAGTCCCCTGCACTGCACAGCACAGCACAGCCCTGGCCAGCCCTGCCCTGCACCGCCCTGCCCTGTCCGGCTGATGCTGATTTTGCCCCACGACACTGTCCAGATGGCCGGGGAGTCGCCCCCCTTATCTAATCTGGATCCGAGGCCGAGGGGCTGGGGGTGAGCGCCAGCAAGCATCACACACACACACACACACACACACACACACACACACACACACACACACACACACACTCACACTCACACACATACAAACACATGCACTGTCCTGGCTGCAGCACCAGGGCTGGATAATAAGACCTGTGTGTGTGTGTGTGTGTGTGTGTGTGCGTGTGTGTGTGTGTGAACAGGCCCTTGGAGGAAACAAGCCTTCCTTTATGTGACGGGGATGTCATTAATCTTTATGGAGGTTAACAAATGCACTCGCATGGAAGGTATATTTCATACACAGCCACCGACAATGGCGCCTTTGTACCAGACGGCCTCAGCCCCCCCAACCCCTCCCGACCCCCCCTCATCTCCCCCACAGCTTCTACACCGCTGCCGCCGAATTCCAGCCGCACCACACGCTAGGGGTTGTGTTCTGTTTATTTTCCTCAGGTGTGTGTGTGTGGGTGTCTGTGTGTGTGTGTGTGTGTGTGTGTGTATAAGTGAACGTGAGATTGCATATGAAAATTTTTGCCTGGTGTTTTCCTCCCACCTCCCCTCACCCAACACTCTCCAACAATCCTGCCTATTTGCTCACTTTTTAAAATAGCTTTTTACCCCGGATTGGATAGATTGGAATGAAGTCATTCTCTATTCCAATACTGCTGAAGGTAGTGTTTTTTGTAAGGTCCGATACAATGGAATATCCGTGTATAACAAATGGCTTGCATAGGGGGTTCTTGATTTATGAAGCCCTCCACAGATATAGACCAGAAACTTCTCTTTCTATTTCTCAAAAACGTTGGCGCGACCCGCATTGAATCATTTTCCCCATACACGGGACGGCTGTAATTAACCAGTTATCAATGGCCTCGCTCAAAGAATATTCCGGATTCTGTCCACCCATTGTTGCCGGTTTGGATTTTGTTTATTTATTTATTTGTTTGTGTGTTTGTTTGTTTGGCTGGGTATTTCTCGTTCTCTCTCTCTCTCTCTCTCTCTCTCTCTCTCTCTCTCTCTCTCCGTCTCTCTCTCTCACTTCCTTCCTCGCTGGTTTTCCTGGCAGGCTGATCGAAGGGCCCTGCAGGAACCGTTTTATTTGTGTCAGAACTCACCTCCGCTCGGGAGCCGCTCGATACTCCATTCGTCGCTGTCGCCGCGGCAATTCCTCACTGTAACAAACCCTATTGATGTTTGTGAGCCCCCCCCCCCCCCCCCCCCCCCTTCTTCGCCTACCGCCTCTTCCCCTTCGCACAACAAACACACACACACACGACGTACACACACACTCATGTACACACACATTCTCAGTCAAGCCTGATACAAAATAGTGTGACTAAATGACTAAGAATAGCATCCCTCTGCCACCTCGCAAAGCCCAACCAGAGAGAAGCAGCCATCCATTTCAGTTAATGTCAGAAACACTGGTGTGCCTGGGTCCAGCCTTGTCCACACGCGCCATTTCCAAATGCATTACCTTTGGAAAAAAACAATGAGAACGCAAACACACTCGACGCGGCGGACACGGGTTTCCCTTTGTGTGCTAATCGCAGAAAGTGCCTGCGGTCGGCATCTTTTGTAATTGCTACCATTGAACGGCCAAAGTGCTCATCCTTCCATCTCTCTCACATTCTGTCTCTCTCTCTCTCTCTCTCTCTCCCCTCTCCCCGCCTCTCTGTCTCTGTCTTCCTCTTTTTCTTTTTCTCTTTCTGTTTTTCTGTCTCATCCTTCTATCTCTCTCACATTCTGTCTCTCTCTCTCCCCCCTCTCTCTCTCTGTCTCTCTCTTTTTCTTTCTGTCTTTCTGTTTTTCTGTCTCATCCTTCCATCTCTCTCACATTCTGCCCCCCCCCCTCTATATCTCTTTTTATTTCTCTCTTTCTGTTTTTCTGTCTCATCCTTCCATCTCTCTCACATTCTGTCTCTCTCTCTACCCCCCCCCCCCCCCCTCTCTGTCTCTGTCTCTCGCTTTTTCTGTTCTTCTGTCTCCCTCTCTTCCACTGCTCCCTCCACTCATTGTAATGCAGAGTCCCCCGCAGCTTAGCCCGGGTCCAGGGCTTGTCGCTCCTCTGTGTGTGTCCCTGCTTGTCAGCGGGGGGGCTGCGGGGTTGTGTTGCCTCTGTTAAACTCCCCATCACAGGACAAGCATCAGCGTCAACCTGCCTGCCTGCTACCTGCAGCGCCTTTGCCTCCAGTCACATGTGAAGGATGGACTCTGCGGGGGGTGGACAGAGAGATGGAGAGAGGGAGAATAGGAGGGGAGGGGGAGAGAAGCAGGGTGGGTTGGGGGGGGCAGAAGGGGGTGTGCGGGGGAATCATTTTGACAGGATGAAACTGCCTCCACGTCCGCTGTCAGCTGTCATTTCTAAACGTTGTATGTTTCTCTCTCTTGTGTGTGTGTGTGTGTGTGTGTGTGTGTGTGTGTGTGTGTGTGTGTGTGTGTGTGTGTGTGTGTGTGTGTGTGTGTGTTTCTCTCTCTCTCTCTTTCTCCCTCCCCCAGGACCCCCTGGTTTAATGGCTGGGGCTTTAACCTGCCACGGGGCCAGTCCCTGCTTGATAAATGGAACCTCATACCTGAGGGCATCGACATCCTCATGACCCACAACCCCCCCCTCGGTGAGTCTAATTAGCCAATCACATGCCACTATTAGCATAACTAATGAGCCACTGGCCTCATGCAAATGTGATGCCGCATGTGAAAATCGTACATCAGGAGAGGCCTAGTTTATACTGCGGTGTGTCTTAAAAAGCAGGCCAAAGAAAGGCCTGAATTAAAGCGCCGTTGATATTTAATCACAAATATTCAAAGCATTTATTTTAAAAACCTGTATTAGAGTGTCAGTGCAATTGTATTTTTATTCCTAAAGTACAACTTTGTATTTTCCTAAATGCCGCATTTTAGTCAACCCATTTACTGAAGCAGAAGAACACAAACCGCGGTGCCACCATCTGTTTATGGCACTAAATCGTTAAACCCTAATGTCTCCCCATTTTTTCCCCTACCTCCATATTGACTTTCTCTTGCTTCAGTAAAACGTTAAGTTCTTTGGTGTCAAAATCCTCTTTGCCACTGACGAACAGACATGGATTAATCAGCCCCTAAGAAGCATTCGTATTGCTTTTTTTTTTTTTTTTTTTTAAGTACCTGACCTGTCGGTTTCGAGTGATTTGCTTTCCACTCTGCAAGTCGTTATGCACTCTGTCGATCTTGGATGTGAGTTGAATCAAGAGGAAACATCATGTCCTGAACTTCAGTTATCCAGTGTTGATTTTTTCTCAGAGACTTTGCAAAGGGTGGCAAGATTTTGATTGTGTGCATGTCCGTGTCCGTGTGCATGTGTGTGTGCGTGTGTGTGTGTTTGCGCGTGCATGTGTCCGTGTGTGTGTGTTTGTGTGTGTGTGTGTGTTTGCAGGGTTTCGGGACTGGGTTCCTAAAGAGCTCCAGAGGGTGGGCTGTGTGGAGCTATTGAATACGGTGCAGAGGAGGGTCCGGCCCAAGCTGCACGCCTTCGGGGGCATTCATGAAGGTAAGCCCCCCCCCCCCCCACACACACACACACACACACACACATCCGCACATCCGCCAGACCACAGGAGCTAGTCACGCACCACCATACACTCACCTGTTGGTCTACATGTGTTCATGCGAGGAATACAAACAAACAGTTATTTTTACAGTAGAATTATCTGTATTTTGTCTTGATTAGTGGATCATTTTGGCTGTGTCAAGGAGGCATGCAGTTTGTTGTTGGTCTATATGTGCAAGGGCAACAGCAAACAATTATTTTTTAATTGTTAATTATATTGTCTTTATTGATTAGTCATCTGGTCTATGTTTGAAAAAATCTGTTTCAGAACATCAAGCATACTTCAAGCAAGTATTTCCCTAACTACTCAAATTGGTTAATCATTTATTACAATAGTTGACAATTATTG
>CM059280.1:19710282-19720282 GCA_030347295.1 Setipinna tenuifilis | reverse complement strand
CTACACGACATTCGTCAACGCCTCGGTCTGCACGGTCAGCTTCCAGCCCACCAACCCCCCCATCGTGTTTGACCTCCCCAACCCAAGCAGCTCGTGAGGGGCTTGCAGGGAGACGAGGAACCCCTTCTCCGGTTTCTTTTAGTTTTTCTAATAGTGATTCTTATCTTGTGTTTTTTCTTTTCTTTCCCAAAATATTAGTCTTTTTGTATAATGTCAAAAGGAGGGTGGATAAAGGGTTTTTGGGGGGCCGTTGTGGGGAGGCAGGGATGGGGTCGGGGGCTGACAAACGAGGGGGAGGGAGAGCTAAAGATTTAGATTTTTTTGTTTTCCTTTTGCTCAAATTTGAATCTGTAAGATAATGAAGCATTGTGAATTTGTACAATTTGTTTGCTTTCCAACTTTGTTTCGCTGGATACACGGATTGTGGATGACATTTTTGGTTTTTATGATAATGTATGTTAAAGTTTTGTTTTGTCTAGTTTGTTTTGTTTTGTTTTTCCAGGACAATTAAGCTTCCCTTTGGCTGAGAGGGATACTGCCTTAAACTAGCTTTAAATATGTCCAGCTAGAGCCCCCTCCTCGACCTGCTAGCACAAAGAAAGACTCGTATTTATTACCCCGTGATTGATCCAATAGGACGCGCGCAAGAGCAGGAAAAGAACGCAAATGATGTTTTTTTTAACTCATCAGTGCTATGGTGTTTCACTCCGCAGATTTTAAATTGGACAAAAAAATGTCTTAAAAAGTATAAATGTGTGTATGTGTGTGTATTCTGTAAAAAATTCTCTACTCAAACAAATGTTTGTTCTGGACATCTCATAATTGAGAGGTGACTTTTTTTTCTTTCCTCGTTTTTTGCTTGTAAGTGCTATATGATATATAAATGTGCAAAATGCACAGGTGGTTCTTTATGTTCTCATCAAATGTTCTTCTAATGCTGATAATGTTATATTAGCCACCTCAAACACATGCCTGGCTTTGATGCCGTTATGTAAGAAAGAATCAGCTCTTTGGAATATAAGGTATATTGGCAATCTAAAATATTATGGTTTTTTTTCTTCCTTTCTTTCTCTCTTTCTCTATCTGTATATCTCTCTGCAAGCCTGCCTAAAAAAAAGGTTTAGTTGTCCATTGGTATGTTAAATATGATAGTTTTTTTGTGTTTTTGTTCCTTTGGTTTCTCTTTTTGCACTGTGTGTAAATGCAATCTTGCTAGCACAAAAAAAAATAATGTTGCCAATAGTTTCAGCTCCGCCACTGTAAAATGTCCCATGGCTCTCTTTGAGTTAGTTTGTCTTGTTCAACATGAAAGTTTAGAGCCACTGCTTTTTTTTCTCTTCTATTTCTCTCTCTTTTCTTCCAGTTCATTGTGATATATCTAGCTGCCTTTATATGCAAATAAAATTGCAAGATTTTTACTTACTTCAAGTTTCCTTGATGATTTTTTCATTAAGTCCCTCAGCCCACATTTATTCTGCTTCATTTTACTGGAGTGCTCACCTTAAACTGGCCGCCTACTTGTCCCTTTCATTCCCTTTCTCTCCGCATTTTACAGGATTTGGTTAGTTTCTTGCATCGCTAGTAAAAGCGTTTGCTTTGGTTGTGTGTCCGGGGGAGGCTGACCAAAGGCTATTTTATTCTGGCCAGTTATTAGGTGGTTAGAGAGGGCTGCATTCATGCAGACAGACAGCCTCTGATATGCATGGATGTCATGTCTGAAATACTGCCTAATAACACTTAACTTTAAGGCATACCCTAATTGTCATCCTCCACTAGTCCTATGTATTGTGTATAAGGTATGGTATATAGTCATGTATGTATTATGTACAATCTGTTTGTATCTTTATGTCATTGCAGGACCAAGCAGGTACCCCTCCAGACAACCCACAAACACCCACCCACCCACACGCCCACTCTGCTTTTGAGTTGTGGTTCTGATCAAGCTTTCTTCATTTTTAACAAAGAAAGATAGAAAGACAAAAGAAAAGGAACTTCCTTCCTGTCCATGTGCTTTAGGGGCATGTAGTTTTAGTCCTGGGGGGCTGAGTAAAGTGCTCTGAGACTCCTGCATTGTTAAGGCAGAATATAAATAAACCTGGATTGTGTCCATTGTCTTAAAACAGACCTTTTTATTGTTGCCTGGTAATGCTCCCAAAAGCACTTGGCTTAGCATCATCCGCTACAGTATGTTTCTGACTGACTGACTGATGCAGTTCATATCACTCCAGACTCTTCCAGGTGGATGTACAGACAGTAGCCTGTGTTTTGTTCAGGTGGAGAATGTCAAGGCTCTGGTGATGGAGTAGCTTCACACGATGTAGATATGTGGATGTGTGAGTGATCTTCTCCAAAGTAATCTTCTATCCACTCCTACAGATGTGTCTGAGGGTAGTTAGTGCACCGTCGCTACAGAAACCCTGATGCTACTACCACAGACGAGACGGACGACAAAAAAACGTGCGTAATTCACAACATGCACAGACCATATCCGCTTACTAGTCAGAAATGGCTTACAGAGCCTAATATAACCTACATCTCTCTCAACCATCTTAATAGTGTTTGACACAGGTCACAGTAGCTGTTCAATTTTAAAACCACAAATGCAGGAGAAAAAAAATGGGGGGGGGGGGGGGGGGGGGTGATTTAGTGCTTCCGTACCTTCATCCTTTCCATGCGCCAACATTTGAATACCTCACTAGCCCCAAAATACGAGACATCCGGCTGGACACCCCACCCCACCCCCACCCCTCTCTCACACACGCACACAGATGCAGACATTCACATTCAACCTCCTCCACTAAGCCGAGACATCAAAGGCACCAAACCAATTAAGTCTCCCCCAAATGAGAGCAGAAAATATGGCTTGAAACCTTGCAGATTCTCCCTTCCACATTATCATAATCCACACTAATCATATTAGCATAACCCCTCGAATCAATGTCAGAGCAGCTTCTTTCTCAAAAACATACGCATGCGGAAGAGTGCACACGTCTTGCCTGTGTGTGAGTGTGCAAGTGTGTGGTTGTGTGTGTGTCTGTTTAAGAAAAGCGGCGCACCAGCTTGCCACAGTGTAAAAGGGTATGCAAACAATCTTAGCCATGAGCAGGGACACACACGCGCACACATACACACACACACACACACACGCATAAATAGGTTTGTGTGTATAGCAACCTCAGGGAGGGTAGGATGCTTTCTAGAGGAGGTGGATCGTTTCTCTTCCAGCGTTAGATCAGTCAGCGTGTGTTGCGGAGGTTTTTCCCGCTTGATAAAACATCACAGGGCTGTTTTGGACCGCTACCGTTTTTGGCTAGAGCAGCGAGCGAGAGCGGAACGAGCCGCCCGCCCAACGCCCCTGAACCCTCCAGCGAGCGGTTCAGCGTGTCACGTGTTGATCCTCCCGTGCCGGCACTCAATCATGGAGCGGGAGCGCCTCTCTCCCTCCTTCTCCCTCCCTCTCTCCCTCCCTGCCTCCCTCCCGACCTCCCTCTCAGCTCCACGCCTCCCTCCCTCCCCAACCCCCATCCCCACCCCTCTCTCCCTTTCCCTCTCTCCCTCTTCCCCCACCTCCCTCTCTCCGCCTCCGTCTCTCTCTCTCTCTCTCTCTCTCTCTCTCTCTCTCTCTCTTTCTCTCTCTCTCTCTCCCGCTCACTCCCCATCACTCTAAAGGAGCCACTGCAGCGCTCCATTCAAACCTAATTTCGCCAGACAGATGTAAAATGCTTCTGCACACACACACACACACACACACACACACACACACACACACGTACACACACACATGCCCTCTTTGCCTGCCTAGCACTGTGGAGTGAATTTATCTGTGTATTAATAAAAACAGCCCGGTGTGACGTGCGAGTTAGTGACAAGGTTCCCACTCTCTTCCATTTGTCTTTATTTCTCCGCCATCTCTCTCTTCTCCTCCCCCACCCCCAACCCCACCCCGCACCACCACCACCAACCTCCACCCACCCGTCTCTTTCTTCCCCTCGCTTCCCCTCGCTCTTCTTGTTTGTGTCCCTCTCTCGCCATCTCCCCCTCTCATCAACCTCCTGTTGTGTGTGTGTGTCTGTGTGTATGTGTTTGTGTGTTTGTGATTGTTTGTGTGTGTGTGCGTGTGTGCATGTATGTGTGTGTGTGTGTGTAGAACGCAGGATAAGAGGGGGTTGCTAAAGCTGCCTGTCTGTCTGTCGGCCTGTCTGTCTGTCTGTCTGTCTGTTTTTGTCTTTCTCTCTGTCGGCATAGTGACTTCTCCTGCGGCATGGTGTATTTCTATCAGTGCCGGGGCTTGGGCTTGGGGGAACAAGAGAGGGAGGGGGACCGGGGGTGTGTGTATGGGGTGGGGGGGGGCTTTATTGCTGTTCCAGATTGCAAAGTCTATTAATTACCCGTGCTCTGACACCAGCAGGCATTAATAGGTGCTCTTGACAGGGACGGCTATTACCCTCCAGTGCCCTGACAGCTGCTATTGATATTGGATATTTGTCAACTTAGCCTTCGCCAGTCTGTGATGGATGCCACATGGCTTGCTCTGAAGGCTAATGCCCTCCGTCACCACCGGCTGTGTATGTGTGTGTGTGTGTGTGTGCGTCTATGAGTGACTGTGTGTGTGTGTGTGGAAAGTTTAAATATGCAGATGGTGTGTTTGTGCTACAAATGTGCATGTGCACCATGAAGCGGCGCAGAGGATGAGAGTCTGTGTTTGCATACCTAGACTGGTGACTGTGTGTGTGTGTGTGTGTCTCTGTGTCTGTGTGTGTGTGTGTCTGTGTGTGTGTGAGGCTTAGTCTGGTGCCAGCCGCTCCGTTCGGAGTGTTTATGCTGTCTTAATTGCACCCAGCGTCAGTATTATTGTAATCTGGAGTTCATTTGGCTCTAGTTGAGTTACTATGAAATAATGCAGGGAAGCAGTGCCAGGGAGAAAGTGTTGCTCTATCCTTTTCCATTTTCTCATCATGCCCATATGTTTGAAATTATACCCCCTTTATTAGCAATATTATTTTATTGCTTCAATTAAGATTAAAGGATTATCCGAGAGCAGTTTGGAAAAGGGAGCAGGAAAAGCAACGTGCTGTGATGTTAAAGCGCTCCGCAAACGTTCAGTGGTCTGTCCTGTCTGTCTGTTTTTTTGTCTTTCATCACAATAATCCGTGACCCCCACAGCCCTTCAGAAGCAACTTCTCTTTTTCTCCACACATCAGGTTTTTACGGTTTGGAGCCAGCGTGGACCCCCTTGGAAATGGTCTGTGTTTCTTTTGAGTGTGAGGGGTGAACGGGACTAATTCAATTGTGTTTTGGAAGGAGTGGACCATCTGGTTTTGAGTCATCATGTTGCTTTGCCAGACATCCAAAGACTCCCTCCCATACTGCTCTGTCAAAAATACTACAGAAATTATGCAATCACTGCCAACTTAATGAAATTGCCTTATTAAATTGTAATTAACTTTTACTCAGTTAAAAAATAGAAGAATGGATTTATAGTTTTCCTAATTGGCAGTACAAAAGGGGCCTTCAGAAATACGTTTTCAAGAACAGTAAGAACAGTAAGCAGCACCATATTGTCCCAGTACATGAAAAAACCTCTGATTCCCTGCTTGTCAGTACACTGTCACATCAGTGTAATTCACTGTGGTTGACTGCTCAAAATGACAGAAGATGACCAAAGTCAAAATAGTATAATCCCTTACTCATTTATCCAAAGCAATACAAGCTGGTTGGTGACCTCCTGAAGAAGATGGTCTCTTCACCTCGGCCCCAAAATGCGTATGTACCGCCCTGAAAGACATTAATGGGATACTTATTTTCAATAGTTTGTTCCAGACCTCTCACATCCTTCTTCCTACATCAAGTCCTTTACCTATTTCGCAGTCTTGTAGAATCTAATATGACATTGTATTAGTTGCATACTTGCCAGTGAAGCTATTCATTGTAGGATAGTCAACCATATATCATTACTTTCCAGGCAAAATTCACCTACATAAACTTTTCTCTATAAACCCTAACTGGGTCAGAACTCAGGTTGTGCAGGTCATCAATCCCACAATTCCTAGCATCAACATCACTCATGTCCTCAGTGAAACACAAGTCTCTAGCTCTTATCAATAACCTTCAAAGCCTGTCTGGTATCTTTGTTAGCATGTTTGTATTCGTGTATGTATTCTTGACCATACTGGTAAAATACCTTTATCACAACAAAAGTCCACCTAGTTTGTGTACCTTTTAAAGAAAAAATAAACATGCAATTTAACTTCAGGCGAACATTTTTACAGGTAGTAGTTGTCCCACCCACTGCCCCTTTTCTTCTCCTTGCTTTGTTCTTGTCTGTTTCCTGCTCCTATCTGACAGATATGCTTAAAGTCCAATGTCAATATTCCCTGTGTGGTTCACAGCGGGACTTTGAAAGCAGCATCCAGTTTCTCTGACATCCAAACATTTCCTCCAGCTGCTTCTCTCTGTTTGAGCTTCATTTGAATCAGTTCCCTGTCAGTGTAATGGACCAACGTTCAGCCTGGCAGTAAGAACCACATAGATTTACCTGTCACTTTTCATTCACTTTCCATGACTGATATGTTTTGATTCTCAGCACTCCCTTCCTTGCCATTCATTTATGGTGCAATTTCTTACTTTATCAGTGTATCAGTGTTTGACAGAGCAATGTCCCTTATGTATGTAGGTCCAGATGTGTCTATGTGCAACAGGCTAGGAGTCTGAGTTTTTGAGGAAACACAAGATACCTGTGCACCTAAGAAGAGTACCTTTGGGAGAAGAGATTTAAGCCTTCTTGACTACAAACCTTAATCTAATACTATCTGAGACAAAACACTGAACACTGAAGGTTGTAAAGCATACAAACATCACTGGCCACTATAGGCATGACACATGACAGTGATCACTCTTGTTAAGCCAAAGGTGAGGCGTGAGTTCATCGCACAGGGAACAGACACACTTGTCGGTGTAGTGACACTTTCTGCCTCAACCCTTCTAACCTGTTTGTCTGTTTATGCCGCCACAATCAATGGGCGAGAGAGGTAATAGCGAGCCAAAGAGAGAAAGGGGCCTGTGATCCAAGGACTCTTATAGAGAGAGAGAGAGAGCAAGAGAGATAGAGAGAGCAAGAGAGAGAAAGAAAGACAGAAAGTAGGGACAGTATGGCTCCATGCCTTTGTGTGTGGTTCACTGGAGAGAGGAAGATCGTGATGACAGCTCGCCGCTCTCCCGCGGAGGTTGTCTCATGGTCGTGTAGAGGTTGCGGCGAGGGCAGAGCGAGGGGCCAATGGGGGCATGTCTCAGCAGCCAACCCCCCCCCCCTGCTCATGAATCCAAACATGACCTGGCCTCTCCGACACGTGCACACACATAAATGCACACATGCATTGACACAGGCCAACATACACACACACGCACACACATATACACACGCACGCACACACACACACATGCACATACACACACAAATACACACACACACACGCATGCCTGCAGAGTCACACATGCTACTCCACAGAGGTAGCCTGCCTTGAGTTATTGATATCTCTCTCTGTCTCTTTCGCCACTCACTCTCTCTTTCTCTTTCTCTCTTTCTCTTATATTTTCCATTCCTCTTTCTCCTTCCCTCTTTCCCTCTTTCCATCTATCTCTGCTGTCAGACAAGGCCAAGCCATATTCAAAGGCAGCTAAATGAAGACCACAGGGTTTTGAGGAATACCAAACAGGGGGCCTCCTACAGCACTGTCGTTCTGAAGTGCGCATTTTCCTCATGTTGGCTGGAGCCCAGCACATACTTAGCCCTCCTTCTTGAAGCTACACACACAAACACAGACACACACACATACACACACACACACACACACACACACACACACAGTAACACACCACTCTGTAACACACACACACGCACACACACACACACACACACACACACACACACACATATATATATACACACCCACACAGTAACACACCACTTTGGAACACAAATACACGCACACATACATGTTTACACACATGCGTGTAAGCACACGCACACACATAAACACACACACAGCCACACACAATAGACATCCACACCACCCACACAGTCCCTCCAATGGGCATATGCTCACATGCAACAATGCATCATTTTCAATGTCTTGGTTGAAACAGGTATAATTAGAGCCTTAATTGTGTCTTTGAAACAGGGTTGACTGAGCTTAACTTCAGTTTGTCCTCTTTTACACTCAGCTTTCCACAACCTTGTTTTTCTCCACCTACTCATCAGTTAATTTCAAGTTGATTACAGAGGTTGTGGGGCTGTACTCTTCTTTTTTTTATTATTTTATTCTGCTTCCTGGTTATCTCAGCGTGTTTATGCCGTATACCAAGAGCCATCCTTCATTTTCTGCCTTCTTCTCAAGTGACAATTAACAAGATGGCTGATGTAATGGCTTCTGATAGCCGCCTGAACAAAACAATCACGCAGTATCTGCGACAGAGGATGACTTTAGATTAACACTCCAAAGTGTCAAATCTTGATTTACATGCAATTAGAATATTCCAGGATAATTCGAATCACAGGTTTCATCAGTGATGCATTTGCAACACATTCTGAAAATGGCAAACATATTTACGATGTCATCTCTTAATTAGATGCATTGTTTCATTCAATCAAAATTACCAAACAATGGGTGTGCTGTGGCACAGTTTGTAGAGCACCCGTACCATGATTGGGGACCCAGGTTCAAATCTGGCCTGGGTCATTTCCCAACCCTACCCCATCTCTCTCTCCTACTCACTTTCTGTCACCATCTTCACTGTCCTTTCACAATAAAGGCAAAAAAGCCCAAAAATATACTTAAAATCTATATTATTCAATTAGTGTGTTTTACACTGTGGTTTGATATGCAATGAAATATAGGAATATGTAATTGTTTTATATTCACACAGAAGCTATACTAAAATTTGTTGTAGATAAAAGATTTATTTTACAATGCATCTGAGCATATGGGGTCTTGTTGCCCCGTTTCTGTAATGATGTTTGTGACAAGGCGCCTACTGTAAAATTCAATACTGGATTTTGTTTTTAGTTGAAGTAATAAGCATGAACATTCATAATGCAAAAGAGACAGATCCACAGGTGTTGGTGTGTTTGCCAACAACTTTTGCAGCTCACCCGCTGTTAGCCTCCATCAGACGCAACATCATTCTGTGGGATCCATTATTCTTCTGAGACCCAGAACAAGGGATTGCGGATTGGGGATCAGTCGCTCACGTCATCGGCAAACAGCTTGTCACATTTGAATCAAATAAATCAAAGTAAAGCCTGCGAAATTTAGCACAGTTCCTGCCTGTGTTGACAATGTTCTGCAGCAGATAATGTCATGATTTCCCCCAAGTCCTGTGTGAGTTATGGCGATACATGGCGCCAGAGGCCTCCTCTGCTCCCCAGATCCAACAGCTGCACGTCCAGATCAGCATTGTGGTTTTTTTTCATACACTAGAATAGTTGTGACTTCAGCTGCATAGTGCTCAACAACAGGAGTCCTATCATGGTCAGACTTATGACTAATTAGATTATGACTAATTTACTATTGTCTGTTTCCATTCTTTGGTGATGGCATGAAAATCAGACACATTCATTGACTTGTCTTTTGGAGGGAAGATCTTAAAAGGAGAGGTCATCATCACCATTCATTTTCATTTGACAAATTGTCAAGAATAATGCTGTAGAGGCCTAAGGTGAATAAAACATGATTGATGAGCAAAGGCAAATGTTGAGGAAGAAGAATTTTAGAGAAGGTTTAAGTTAGGTTTTTATTGTTATTGTCGGGGGAAGATATTTGTTTTCTACCTTTAACTCATCTTGGGGTCAGTATACACATTGGAGGAGTGAGCTTTCCTACACTCAAAGCACACAGCAGTGAGCTGCCAGTAATCTGGCATCAAGGAAGT
Organism: Setipinna tenuifilis; assembly: GCA_030347295.1. Lineage (NCBI taxonomy): Eukaryota > Metazoa > Chordata > Actinopteri > Clupeiformes > Engraulidae > Setipinna > Setipinna tenuifilis. The sequence continues at coordinate 19,710,355 of CM059280.1, read as the reverse complement.
GTAGGTGTATGGATTTCAATTAATCTGTTTCAGTAGCTTGTTGATAAAAAAAAGCTTATAGTAAAAACTCTAA
>CM059280.1:19700282-19707782 GCA_030347295.1 Setipinna tenuifilis | reverse complement strand
GGGAGAGAGAGAGAGAGAGAGAGAGAGAATGAGAGAGAGAGACAGAGACAGGGAAACAGAGAGGGAGAAAGAGAAAGACCTAGGCAGTGGGGCTTGATGAAATATGTACCAACATAAACTTTGAGGGCGCATCAGAAATGCTCAAGCTGTTCTGCGACATGCCAGGCATGAAGAAGAAGAAGAAAAAGAGGAAGAAGAGGGAGAAAAAGAGAAAAGCGACAGGCGTGGGCTGATCCCAGAGCAGTAATCTGCAGTCTGGGGGATGACACAGACAAAGGCTACATGACGCCACCACCCTCACAGTCTTCAGTAAGAAGCACAGCAACATGCATCAGCAGACACCTTAGGGTATGGGGTGTGTGTGTGTGTGTGTGTGTGTGTGTGTGTGTGTGTATATATACGTGTGTGTGTGCACATGTGTGTGTGTATTTGTATGTGCATGTGTACATGTGCATGTGTGTGTGTGTGTGCGCGCACGTGTGTGTGCGTGTGTGAGCACATGTATGTGTGTGTGTGTGTGTATGTGTGTGTGTGCATATATGTGTGTGTGTGTGTATGAGTGTGTGAATATGTCACACACTCAACGGTGGAGACAGCCTTCTTCTCGGCGCTCGACTGAAACAAGTGCAAACATTTAAGAGGGAGTGACACGCGGTGGCTTGTGAGAGCTGAAGTCTGACTTGACAAGTCTCCCCATAACCACAGACACGCTATGACTGAGTGCAGCTCACGGTGGGCTTGTCAGCTTCCCATAGTGGGGCTGCAAGTGTGGCTAGGTCCAAACTGAGGCTACGGTCTCTCTCTTTCTTTCTCTCTCTCTATCTCTCTCTCTCTCGCTCTCTCTCTCTATCTCTCTCTCTAACATAACATCAGAATGTATCAACTCATTTTGTGGCGACCAAAAACTATTTTGCTGCCCGTAAACACCAGAGAAAGACTAATCCTGAGGTTTGGCTGGTCTTTGCGGTGCCTGCTTTGTCTGTGGCCCCTGGTGTATGCCGAGGGAAGCCCTGTGCCTCCAGCTGTTTCCATCCACCTGTTTCTCACTTTAACATCAGGGGCAAGGCTAAGCAGCAGGATGTCTGGCCGTGTCGGGAGACAAACTAGGAATATCGCGTTTCAATCTGAAAGACAGATGCACTTAAAAACAGGGGTGCTGCAAATGTGTCTGCTACCTCAGTCACATTACTGTGGACCTATAAAAAGAATAATACACTTTGAAAATGTGTGTACTTTGAAAAAATTATGAGTGTGATCATATTATCAAATTCACTCATTATTAAAGAGTTTTATCATTCTGAAAGAACAGTGGAAGATCATTGATTCTTGTATTTCCATCAGGGGGGGTTACTGTCTTTCAACTGCTTTGCCTAAAAATATCAGTAAACACTTATCTCCTGCTAGTGATAGGCAGTGTTGTAGTGGAAGGCGAATCACCTAAAGCACCATTTACACAACTTTTAAGGTGAAAAATAGCATTAACCTCTCTGTAATTTGTAATGGCTAAGGTTACAGATATGCATATGTTTACCCACCTTTTTGCCACTATGCATATAATCTACAACTTTCTTGCCACTTCTGCATCACTGGTTATAGAATATATGTCAATGTCATTATTAAAAATGTACCAGAATGGTTTACCTTTTGTATGTTGGAAAGAAATAGCAATAGGAATAGCTCAGGCTTATGTGACCTAGGCTGGGTTCAGCCACTGGAGGCCAAAGTCATTATTAAATAGGGTGATGCTGCATATAGCTGTTATTCCACACGTAGCTGGAACACATTGCCAAGAGATGTCAGGTTTGCCTGAAATGTAGCTATTTTTAAATAATATTAATAAAAAACATTTCTTGTTTTTATGTGCCTGTGATTGAACTTTAAACTTGCACACCATCCTTACATCAGTTCACTTGTCACTTGTTTACTGAGTATTTTCTTTTTAATTAGCTTGCCTTGTATTAAACTATTTTAATAATGATTCTATTGAACTTGTGATTGTATTTTTCCCTTTTATCTTTTCTTTGTTTATGTCTGCTCCTTTTGCCTTTGTTTATGAAAAACACATTGGATTGCCCGTGTTTATGAAATGTACTACATGAATGATCTTACCTTCCCTTTTGGCAAAACCTATTCACATATTTACCACACCTCTCCTCAAATATTATTTTACCTTTTGTTATTTGGCACAGTGAAGTAAACACAGCAAGACAAAGATATGATGTTTTTTTTTTCACTTAGCTGATGTTTTGTTGATGATTGATGTTCAGGCTTTTAGACGTGAATTAGACATTGCAGCCAAGACTGAAGGGAACCTGCTGTGAGAATTTAATGTCTGTATTCAGCTCATTCAGTTATTTTCATTTACTCATAGTTACAACTGCCTCACAATAGATTGACGTTTTATGAGGCATTTGCGTCTACATCTGCAACCTTCATATTGTATTTCTAAATAATAAGCTTAGAAGGAGACTGGAGGCAGAATTTGAAACAAAAACAAAAGACAAAATTTGTCTGCCACTTGACGAAACAAAATGGCAGCTGGCAGGCCACTGAAGCTCCGTGGTTATCTTCATCTGGATCTTGGCAGTCCATGTAGTCCCCCAGGGCCCTCTGCTTTTATGGGACCCCGCATGCGGACCGCTTGGGGTCTCAGAAATGGCCTGTGAAAGGGTCCAGCGAGTATCGGGCTATAGCGAGTGTCTGTGTCTGCTCTTTTCCTGTCTGAACACAACACACACACACACACACACACACCAAAACCCATACTCGGTCACAAACACACACACACACACACACACACACACACACCAAAACACATACTTGCTCACAAACACACACACACCACACATGCGTGCGTGCACACACACACACACACACACACACACATGCACACACACATGCACACACACACACACACACACACACACACACACACACACACACACACACACATTTCGTATCCAGAAAATCATGTGCTCTCACTCATGCACACATAAGAGAGGCCGGCCATGATCGAAAGCCAGTCAGAGCATTTTTTTGTATATTTATTTTTATGGCGGCTTTACTGTCACAACTCATCCTGGGCTGCATGGCAACGCACTCCCGAGACCGAGCCCTGATTTGCTGCCTGCCTTTGTTGCCAAGGGCAGCTCTCTGAGAAGCAGACCGAGCCCAGGCTGAGAGAAAGAAAGAAAGAAGCAGCCTGAAAAAAAGGGGGAAAAGGGAAGAATTTACAAAAAAAAGGAAAAGATGGAAAACAGCCAGAGTAGAGATGGGGTGTGGAGGGGTGGGGGTGATTTCAGAAATGACAGAGACCATGAGCTAAGAGTTCACCTCCTCGGAGTGGCTTTGTGTCAGTAGAATTCACCTCAGGCTTTTAGGATTGATGCTGTTGAGAGCTATTGTGAGAGAGGAGCCATTGCATTTGGGAAAGGGTGGGGGGGGGGCCCGTGGGTGGTGGTGGTGGTGTGTATTGGGGAGGGGATGAAGGGTGGGGGTGGGGGTTAGTGAATAGTGGGGTGAGCTGCCCTGTTGCCAGAAGCCGCTGGCTTTCTCTTAATGTATCCTGTGTATTGATTCGGCCCCCCCCCGCCCCTACCAACCCGCTATGTGGTCGACATGCCTTTTTATTAAAGTAAGCAGCTGGTCAATAGTGCTAACCAGTAATGGGAATTGACTTTTGGCTAATTACCCAAACGCCTGCATTAATATGCCCCCCTAATGGAAAATGAATACTCAAGCCCAGACCAGACTCAAAAACCCCTTGATCCATCTGGTCTTCTTTCTCTCTCTTTCTCTCTCTCTCTCTTCCTTTCTCTCTCTCTCACCCTCTCTCTTTTGCTCCCTCTCCCTCTACCCCCACCCCCCCCCTCACCCCTCCTTTGCTTTTGACTCTCTCACCCTCTCTTGCTCTCTCTCTCGCAGTCTCTAGCGACCATGACATGTCAGATGAAAAAAAAAATAACCCTAAAAAGATAAACGAACCTAATGAGGTAGAAGTTTTTCTTGTAATTGAAGAGCCGCCCTCAGACAGCGGTCCTGGGTCTGCATGCTAAATGAAGATGCATGTGCAGAGAGTCCAGCGCTGAGCTGAGCTGAGCTGACCGCCCGCTCCCCAGCCGTGGAGCCTGACCGAGAGAGAGAGAGAGAGAGAGAGAGAGAGAGCGGAGGGAGCAGAGGGGGCCCGAGCTCTCGTTTGGCCCCTGGACCACAGGCATGCATATCATTCCAGCGCGCCACTTCCCGATGGCCGAGGCCCGATGTGGAAACTTAAGTGGACGATGAATTATCACGTGTTAAGGCTGTGGGACACCCACCCTCCATTTGGTAAGTCAGTTCTTTAGTGAGAAAAAAAAATACATTTAATGTAGTGCTCTGCTGCCATGTTGAAGCACTTTAATTGTTGCTGATTGAGGAGGGAATGCTGTTTTATCGTCTCACTTGTGTAATCTTCAACATTCTGTTTAGATGAATTAAATGACAATTAGTTGCAACACACTACTGATTGTCCTCCATTATTTACTGATTTGTCTCGCATCTGCACGTGTGTGTGTGTGTATGCATGTATGTGTGTGTGTGTGTATGTGTGTGTGTGTATGAGTGCACATGTACATCTGTATGTTTAAGTGTGTGTGCAGTGCACACAGGTGGCAGTACCATGATTGTATTTGTTTGTATTTTTGTACGTCAAATGTGGTGGATACAAACACAACATACCCTAAAGCGAGGGGGGTGGGTGTGTGGGGGGGTTGGGATGGGGAGGGGTGCAAATTGGGCGCATAAAGAGTCCCCACTCACTGGAATGTGGCCATAAAATGGCACTGGGACACGGGAAATCGGGCTTTTAGCCTGCTTCTGAACACCCATCATCATTAAGGGCCTAACAGCAGCCCTCCGATCGGGAGTAGTGGAGGCAGAGGAAGATGAGAGCCTTACTCACTCTACGATGTACGCAACGCCGTGTGTCTTTGTCTGGCTCATTCAAATGTAAATTCGCTCCCTCTCCAATATGCCATCATGTGTGGAAGCGACATTGGGTGGGTGGGTGGGAGGGCGGGAGATGCGTGGGGGATGGCGGGAGGTGGGGGTGGGGGTGGCGATGGTATGAAAATTCCGTCTAAATTGAAATGTCAATAGTAATTTTAGGGGGTCTGTAAGGAAACATCTGAGAGAGTCAAGCGCTCCCTTGTAGGTGGAATATAAAGTGGAGTCAGTCACACACACACACACACACACACACACACACACACACACACACACACACACACACACCCAGAAAGCAGTTCTTTCTAGATGTCCGCGGGGGGAGAATGTCTTCATGATGGACATGCTAAAATACCAGAGGATACCACCTTCCTTAATGGGTTGATGAATGAGCGCCCTCCTCTTCCACACCCTCCCCTTCCACACCATCCATCCCAGCAGAGGAGGAGGGGAGGTGTGTGTGTATATATGTGTGTGTGTGTGTGTGTGTATCTATGTGTGTGTATCTGTGTGTGTGTGTGTGTGTGTGTGTGTGTATCTGTGTGTGTGTGTTTATCTATGTGTGTGTGTATGTGTGTGTGTGTATGTGCATGTGTGTGTATCTGTGTGTGTGTGTGTGTGTGTGTGTGAGTATGTGTGTGTGTGTATCTGTGTGTGTCTGTGTGAGTATGTGCGTGTGTATCTGTGTGTGTGTGTGTGTGTGTGGATGGGAGGATGGATGGAGGGAGGATGGATGGATGGAGGGAGGGCAGGATGAGAAGGTAAAGGACAAGTGACGCTGGCCTCTCATCAGTCCGGCAGGCAGATTCCTGGGGCTCTCAGCCTCTGCTCCTATTTCCTCCCAGCTATTCATGACATTACCCCAATCAGCCCATAATTAGAGACGGCCAGCACAATCACAGCCGATTGTCCAGAGGCAATACAATCTCGCTATGTACAGTTAGAGCAGGGAGAGAGAGGGGAGGAAAAGAGGAGAAAAAGGGGGAGGGGGGTTGTGGGTGGGGGTGGTGGTGTGGGGTGGGGTGGTTAGGGGAAGGCTTGGAAAGGAACAGGCTAAGACAGGCACGGATCTGGCATGGCCCTTGCCCATAACATTGGCTGATGAAGACAGCACCGTCAGAAGCAGGGACAAAGAGGCATTGTGTATTGTTTCTGAGTCCAGAACCCCCCCTACTGCTCACACACACACACACACACACACACACACACACACACACACACCAACCCACCCCTGTTGCCCTGCAAAGCAGATACGTCTGCTATCCGTATCCCACTGGGTTGGGGTGACGGGGGGGGGGTCACTGCTGTCTGCAACAGCAGGGGGGGGGGTGGTGGTCGGCTGGAGAAAAACAGGTTGAGCCTCCCTGGTTTGATGGGGGGCACTGACATGTGGCATGTTCAGAGCGAAGCCTGTGGCTGTCCACCACACATGTACGCTGTGTTGTGTGTTGTGGGGTAAACAATGATGAAATATTGAAATGTCTTCAAAAGGAGAAGATAATGCAGTAAGTATGAGGAAGTCAAAGGGCACTTTGAGAACTTTTGTCCTGTATTATCCAATTATATATTATCTACGTTGATGTCATTATTTCTGACAGGCCATACTTATTGGATTTTGAGCTAAAAGCATTAAAAGGGGGGATAAAGTATTTCTCACAGTGTTATGGAGGGTCTGTCTTCCGTTTACGACCACAAAAACTTCTTACGGATATTTTTCAAACTTCAGGTCAAAGAAAGTGCAGGTATTGATTAGACTCTGCCATATAATATGGCAGCAATATTACGCATAGCATCTTTTATCAAAAATGTCAGGCAGTGGCTCATAACTTCTGTGGCTTTCATCCAAATAAACCGCATTGCCTGGGCGGTTTATGGAGCGATTGAAGAGGCAAGGAGGGTTATACTGCTCCGATCAAGGACAGAGACATGGCTCAGGCAGGCAGAGTTCAGACAGCAGTGCCATTTTTCCCTTCTCTTCTTTTTTCCTGTTGTGACACACACAGACAGAAAAAAATACCTTCCATATTTGGCTTCTTCATAAACCACCCCTGTCATCAACCTTGACATCAGCTCATGTTGTTATCAGTTATCATATAGCTGAAGAGGATAAAGACACACTTTCCATTCACTTTTGATGTGGCGTCAATGCAAAGCCGGGCCACTGCTAGTTGCAGCTCCAACCCTGCCACTCTCTCATCTTGACCCTGACCAGCACTGCTAGTGGACGTGCTATTACCCAGCCCTTAACCCCAATCAACCCCCGTGTCCGAAATGTTTACTTATTTACTGTGTAGTACACTACATAGTGTGTCAGTCATATTTCCATGACACGGTAGCATAGTAAAATGACACAAAGAAGCATCTTTGTACAATGATGGGAGACTATTGTCCCCTACTAGACAGAACAGGGCAGGATGTGAAAGCAAAAGGAACAGAGAGAAAAGGGGATTTTGTGCATGTGTTGCAAAAGGGGCGAAAAAGGATTTATGTATGTATGTGCTGCACCAAAAAAAAGAA
>CM059280.1:19652782-19695282 GCA_030347295.1 Setipinna tenuifilis | reverse complement strand
AGTCATATACGCCTTCTTTGTGTGGTCATAGGTGTGTGTGCCACTATCAGCAGCAAGTAAGGATCTCTGATGTAGCTGCTAAGCTGTCTCAATAAGATTTATCTTTAACCTTAATGTAGCCTACATATAAATGACTTTTAAATACATATCAGTCATTTTCATGCACTATGTCATGATTTTAATGTGTGATATTTTAAAATTGCTTAGATGGTGAAATTAGAAGTGATAGAAACATCTTAGTACTGCTTAGTAAAGGGTTCTTAGCACCCTCGGTACCCCAGTATGGAGGCAGGCTTTAAAGCAACAGAGGCCCAGAGCAGTAGAATGCAGTTAGGCTAATGAAGTATATACTGTATATATTCTATAGTTTCAGGCAGACATTGCTACATATTTCTAACCACCTAATGGTGCCGTTTTCATTTCATTTGTGGCTTGTGTAACTCAACAGATAAGCTGACACAGGATTACTGTAAACTTCTGTAGTTCCAAAACCGTAATTTTGAGTCACTTTGGCTCCATTTGCTGTTTCGCAACATTGTCAGTAACCCTTGGACAGAGTTTGTATTATCACCAAAAAGAGATATTGTTTGGCTATGCCTATCTCATGTATTTGTAACACAATAACAGAATAATCAGCTCTGTAACAAACTGAATTGGAAAATATTTATATTTGTAGGCATTAAAATGTGTGGAAGGGTTGAATATAAAATGGCTGATAAAAATGTTGAGTGGCTGGTAGATTTTAGAATCTACCTGCCACAGTTGCAGGTGAACAAAAAAAATAATTTCCATCCCTGACACACACACACACACACACACACACACACAGCCTAGCCTTTATAGATATGCACACGTCTGCATTCTGAGCAGTGTAGTCCTAGGTGAACACTTTCCGAAACAAAGCTGACTTTTATACTACTATTTTGTCTAATTTGTTTGTATTAAGCCTGGTTTAGACGTATATTAGTAAGACTGACAACTATTATGGCACAATGATGATGACATTAAAAGTGACTTTTCCCACAAATTATTATTATTATTATTATTATTGTTGTTGTTGTTGTTGTTGTTGTTGTTGTTGTTGTTGTTGTTGTTGTTATTATTATTATTATTATTATTATTATTATTATTATTATTATGGTTATCACATGACAAATAAATAATTGTAAAACAGTAGACAGCATTTTGGTATCCTAGGGATGCGAGTGCGATGCACAGCGAAGAACCGTTGCCAGGAAACTATTCTTTTTTCTCTGCTTCTGTCAAAAATGCACCCTTGGCTGGCGGTGTCAGCTGTCTGAGGTGTCAGTACCAGGGGCATGCTCAGATGCTCTGAGCCAATCAACGAAAGACTTGGGGATCGGTATCCAGGAAGTTCAGAGGAAAAGGTAGCGCATGTCTGCCAAAGTAAACGTGCATTTACCTAGATAGTTTCGGGCGACAGACTAGGCTGGCTAGCCAACTAACGTAGCAAACCTCAACCGACAGGTACACGCAATGGACTGGGAAGGAAGCAGCGAAGTAAGTAAATTGTCCGGATTTTTTGACATTTGCACGTCGTTATTTTTCTAATTGATTTTTAGCTAACTAGCTAACAGGAACTCTGGTAGACTGGCCAAAGAAAATCGTTTGCATATGTGCTAGCTATGTAGCTAATGTTATTAGCTAAAGAGATTGTCCTAGGAAATTGTTGTTGTTTCTTGGTATATTGTGACGACGATACCAGGAAATCTGTATTTTAACAAGAACAAGTAGCTAGTCTAGGTTGTTGACAAATTGATAGGTATAGTTTGCTAACTAAAATGAATGTAATAAAGCTAGCCATGCTAACTACATAGTTATCTGAATCCAGTCAATGGGTGTGACTGTTTGTCAGTTACACATACTATGCTTTTGCTGAATGACGAGGAAAAATGTTACCTTCTTTACCATTTGGATGGGTACCACATTTCAGTAATACCATGACTATTGCGAGCTAGCTGCCTGGATTACATGGCTAAATAGATAGCTGTCAGTAAAAATAGCGTCACCTATCCAGGAAAGTTATTGCTTTCCATATCTATCCTATCTGCGTCATCTATCAATGTTTGGCTGGCAACATACTGAGTCAGTTTATCCCGTTGCATTATGTTGAAAATATATTATTATAGATCAATATTTTAGACGACACCGGTGATCAAGGCCAAGTGCATTCTTGCCAGGTCATGAATACGTTAGACAGATGTGGGGATAGTTAAAACAATGGCGGTTGTTGAACCAGTTTTGTCTTATGTACAGCAAGTCAGTGACATTATACATATTTTAATAAAGTGCCTCTGTACACTATAGTGTTGTGCCCTATGAAGACTATTTCTAAGTAATGTTCAAATCTTACAGTCCCATGGTCATATGGATGATGGCTGCCATGGGCATGGCCACAGCCACGGTCCAGGAGGGCATGGTTTCGGCAGCATGGGCCATGGGTTTATGCCGCCTCTCCCTGGTCAGTTTGCTCAGAGGGGTGAGGCCATGACAGACCCAACACAGCAGCCTAAGAAACGCTCTCACATGGATGACAGCAGCAGTTGGGATATAGTCAAAGCAACACAGTAAGTTCAGTTGTGTGGTTCCGAATGCCCACGTTTAGTTATCACACAGCTGAAAAAGTCCACAGCCATGACGGGTGGATGACAGATGTGAATGCCATTGAATAAATGACATTAGTTTTGGGCCTATTGGCCTACTATGGATATCTGTAGGAATGTTTTTTGTGCAGATAAAGGTAAAGTTCCAAACCACCATTTCCACATTTTAATTTGTGAGGTAAACCACAAGGGTGACTTAAAGCAGTGTCTTTATCAGTAATGTGCACAGTTTAGCACTTTGTCACTTTATCTGGACTTTAGAGATACTGTAGAGCCAGCATGTTTGTGATGTTTTCTTCTGCTCTACAGGTTTGGAATCCTGGACAGGTGTAAAGAACTAATTGAAGCAGGATATGATGTCAGACAGCCAGATAAGGAGAATGTCACATTGTTACATTGGGCAGCTATTAATAACCGCTTGGAATTGGTCAAGTATGTGCCTCTCGTGTCTATGTATGCCTCATTGTTCATTTAATGTAGGTACTGGAAAACTAGGCTAGTTGTTTTTGGCAGGAGAAGGAGAGAAACTATTGTCTGCTAGTACACACATATTATCAGTGCATCTCAACCAACAACCTGTCCGGTCACATTTTTAGCTGTTGAACGTTGGGGTGCTCAGACTCTTGTCCAAAAAGACTCTTGATAAAAAAAGTCATTAAATCCAGTAAATTCACTGTCAGTTTTGTGAAGGTCTAATTTGTAGTTTAGAATGGATTTATAATGCTATAATGTACTCTTTCATGAATAGTTTATTGTACTAACATCTGCCGTATGATAGAGTTTCAGTTGTAGTTATTATTGCCTAAATAGCCTATTTGTTTTATTATTATATACTGTATATATTTTCACTTAATAATTGATGCCAATTTGTTGAGGAAAGTAATTTATACAGTTTTTAAATGGGGGTGTCTGTTGAGATGAGACGGACAACTGTACATTTTAGCATTGTTGTTCTCAGAATTGTAAACATGCGCTGTGGTTTACTATGCAGCTGTATGTGTGAGTCAAAAGCAAACTATGTGTGTCAGTTAGTCAGTTTCAATTGGTAGACCATCAAATCCCAAAGGCAGGTCAGTGAAAGGATTTTCATTTGCAGTACTAATAATAGATGATAATTAATGACATGTCTTTTCCAGGTACTTCATCTCTAAAGGAGCGGTCATCGACCAGCTCGGGGGAGATCTAAACTCAACGCCACTGCACTGGGCCATACGGTAATTGGACAAGCTTGCCAGTACATGAGCATATTACTTGCTGATGTGCAATGCACTGAGACTGAATCTGAACTCCTCTTGGAATCTGATCTCAGTTTAGCTTCAGTTATATTATAAGCAATCCCCATAAGCCCCTTTTGCAATAAGCTGTTTAGTAGTTTAATCTAAAAACCCTTCTTGATCAACGTTTTAAGTATTGTGTTAGCTGCACTGTTGGGGCATATAACTGTTTTACTAATGCAAATATACAGCTAGTGTGTAACAGAAAAAAATGTTTGTGTATGAGCTGATGTTCTGGCTTGTCACATGTATGAAGGTAACACTCATTGCTCTTTATGTTTTGGTCCTGTGGCCCTCACTCCTGCCCTGCTGTCCAGGCAAGGCCACCTGGCCACGGTGATCCAGCTGATGCGCTATGGGGCAGACCCCACGCTGGCTGACGGGGAGGGCTACCGGGGCCTGCACCTGGCCGTGCTCTTCCAGCACATGCCCATTGCCGCATACCTCATGGCCAAGGGACAGGTGAGATACGCACACACACACACACACACGCACGCAGACCTCCTGTCCTCCTTGTGTAATCTGCATCACTCACTCACTCACTCTCTCACTCTCTCACTCTCTCACTCTCTCACTCTCTCACTCTCTCACTCTCTCCACTCTCTCCACTCTCTCCACTCTCTCACTCTCTCTACTCTCTCACTCTCTCCACTCGCTCGCTCTCTCTCTCTCTCTCTCACTCTCTCACACATCTCATAGCTCCAATCTGGTGTTTATGGAGTCTTGTTGCTCGCTTTGAAAGAGGCATATGAGGCTTATGTTGTTGTCTCACTGCAGGAAGTGGATTTACCAGACGAAAATGGGCAGACCTCCTTGATGTTGGCCGCTCAGAAAATCATTGGGTATGTAACTGTGTTCGTTGTTACATTTTCCTTAAATGAATGTAAAATTACTGTCCTGTATGAATTGATTATAGTAGGAGTGGCAGCTATTATAATAAGCTATTATTTAAAGAGATTAACTTGTCTTCTATACTTAAATGCTGTACAACCCTTCATGCTTACAAGAAACTCGTCTGTCTTGTCCTGTTTTGTTTTTTATTGCTGTATACGCCTGTGTGGTGTTCCCAATCGCAGGCCTGAACCCACAAACTTCCTCCTCAAGTGCAATGCCTCAGTGAACGCTGTGGACAAGGTCAAGAGAAACTCGCCGCTGCACTGTGCCGTCCTGGCAGGAAACGTAGACTCTGTCCACATCCTGTTGGAGGCAGGGGCCAGTGTGGACTTGGAAAACGCAGATGTAAGTACGAGGCCTTAATGCCTATGATGTTCTGGTAAATGGTAAATGGAGTGCACTTATATAGCACTCTCATATACTCAGCAGAGCATCCACAGCACTTTAAACGCTACCTGACATGAACCCACACACCCATTTTCAAACAGCAGTGCCAAAAAGGCTGCCATGCAACTTGTTAAGCAGCAAATCAGTAGCAGTATGGGGTTTGGTGTCTTGCTGAAGGATACTGACCTTGTCAGTAGTAGGTGGAGACCCTACAACTCCACATCATTGCCTACCTGACTGATTGCTCATTTATTTAGATTTGCTCATCCAACTAGATTATTCATCGCTAGATAAATTATTGTTCGCATCGTTCAGCTAGATAAATTATTGTTTTTTATTTTATTTTATATACCTGTGTTTCTGTATTTCGGTCTTTATTCACATTCGACTGAGAAATGGAAATGTATGTGCATGTTCTTGCAGTCAGTTGTTTGGTGTAGATACAGTTTCCATCATGCATGTGTCTCTGTTTACACACTGGTTTATGAGCTCTGAGTGTTAATAGGAAACGTTGCAATCTTGTTTCTGCCCCTGACAGTCACATGGTTATGCTTAAGAAAACTAGCTAAGCTTGCAGCCATGGGTGCTAAGTCACTGTTAATGTTCATGTTGAAGTTTGTCATATCGACAGCATGGAAGCTCAGACTAGATGCAAAAGAGTTCTGTGTAGTGTTTTGTTTTGTTGGCTTCTGTTTATTTTTGTCCGGTTTGGCTAGTGAACATCATAGTTTGGCTAGTAAAGAGGACTTATTTGGAGCGAGTTCGGCAAAAATTGGATGTTACGTGTGGCAGAGTAGTTGTTCTACTCCCTATCTGGAAATGTTGGCAGTAACTCCCCTTCCCTTTCCTCCTGCACTGGCTATTTGTTGACTTCATGCTGACCTCTGTTTGTGGTGGCAGAGCTAAAATTTGGCTTGGTTTTAGATGTCAGGGTGTGTTGAGTTCCAAACTCTGAACCATAACGTTTATGCCAGAATATCATTTTTTCCAGCTGCTCCAAGTAGGGAACATGTACAGTTATGAGAATGCAGACTGTTTTGTATAAGAGTGCCACTGCATTTGCGCACAGCAGCAGAGCCTGTATGCTGTGTTATGTTTCTCAGGATAACCACATAGTTTTGTCTGTGTCCTTGGGCAGGGTGACACTCCGATCGACCTGGCCCACCAGGTGCACAGCCCCCTGCTTATTCACATGCTCACCCACATCAAACAGGAGAGGATCAAATCCAACTCTGCGTGCCTCAAGTTCTTCAACAAGTACAGGGTACAGTCTCCTGCATCAGCATCACCTCCTCATCTGTGTTAATGACTGCACACAGGAATACACATTATGACTCCACACACACACACACACACACACACACAATCGTGCACACACACTCACACAGTGCGCACACAGAGATAGAGAGAGAGAGAAAGAGATGGTCCTATTCACGCTATACCTTTTTCTCAAATGCTGTTGTGAAGTTAAAGAATATTTTATCCTTTGCTAAGTCCTGCACCTCTCCAAAGGCATTCTTTACTGTCTAATTTCAGGCAGTAAGTAGAAAATATATCACGGCAGGAGGCGGGAGAAGTGCACTGCTTGTGGTGCTCAGTCATTGGGGAATAATTAACCTTGCATTAAACTAGTAAAGCAGAAGCTATTTTCACACACTTTGGGTGCCCCTCGAGAGAGCAACAGAAAAAGACAAAAAGGGAGAGTGTGTTTTAGTGTGGGTGTTGGAGAAATAGAACAAAAGGAAGGAAAAAGGGAAATCGCCCGCAGCTCTTTCCATTTTATTTGGTTCCACAAACGGTTTTCAATTTTTCTTGACCTACATTGAAATGTTTAGTTTTTTTTTTGGCTTTTAGTCATTTTAGGAGCTTAAATTAAAATTTCAAGCAGATAGATATTGACTTGTGGTGAGACTACTACTGCTACCCATGTGTTCTGTTTCTGTGTGCGTGTGTGTGAGTGCGTGCATATATGTGTGTCTCTGATGTGATGTTAACGTGTGTGTGTGTGTGTGTGTGTGTGTGTGTGTGTGTGTGTGCTGTAGTTGTGCCTGCAGCTGCTGTTCTGTGTGCTGGTGATGTGGGCGGTGGGAGCCATCCTCAACATGGCCTCTGAGTCCTGGCTGCTCAAGGGAGTCCTGCTGGCCTGTGTGCTTGCTGTGATCAACCTCGCCTCACGGTAAACACACGCACAGACTTACATGTACATGCATACAGACACACACATACACACACACACACTCTCACACACACACACAAATACATACACACAATGGTTTCAGCTTTCATGTGTATTATAGGGAAGTGGGTAATTCAGTGTTCTTATGACTACTTACTACCTGTTATGAGTGAAGTAACACTGCTTAATGCAAAATATTTTATTTGATTTGTTTTCTAGACATTATGACTGACAGTTCATCCAATGTAATTTCAGTCCAGTGGGAAAATTTGGGACACACTTCATTTTACAGTCCCTGTTACATCAATTAGGTACATGTAACAAAGTATGGAACAATATGTAACATTATGTGCTTTCACTGTACGATCGGGTTAGGGGTAGTGTTAGTGTTAGGTATGTACAGTGTAAGTACATAATATTACATGGCGTTGCATGTAGATACACTACAAAGGAAACCGTAAAACAAAGTGTTACCAAAATGTGTTGTATTGTGACTAAAATTGTTGTTTAACATGTGTGATGGGTTAAATGCACAGATCAGTTTCGTTGTGTGTACTGTGTGCTACAGTGTGCTGTGTAACCCCAGTGACCAATGGCAATCACTATTGGGCCTTTGCACCAGGGACCATTTTCAGTCCCTGCTTTGGCAAGGTTCCAAGTGGGTAGAGCTGATGCTAAGTAGAGTACAGGAGAGTAGGGTGAAGTAGTTCTGGTACTATGCAGTCGGAAAAGTGTACTATCAATGCTATTGTGTCTTGGGTTTGTTTGGTTGTAGTATCACCACATGGTGCCACTGTTGTGCCAGGTGTGTTACAGTCTGTGCTCTGCTTTGTTTTTCTGTCTTCACCCATCCAGACAAACGTCAGGTTACAACATCCGAAACCAGATCCCCTCCATGGCTCTCATTGCCTCCATCTTCTGGATGCTCTTCACTTGGTTCATATACTTCATCCCTGATATCCTTCCCTGTGGCCAGTGGCCCAAATGGGCTCAGCACTCTGTGTGTGTTAATAGCTGGCTTGTTCATTAAAAACACTTGTATTGGATAAATGTAGCTGCACTAATGGCTGTGCTGATGTGATGTTTATGATTTGCACGCACAAAGGGAGACGTAGAAGAAGTCCTGTTGTATTCAAAATTTTTCCAACTATACACTGTCCCCATTGGATTTGCCTGTGGGGGGAATGGTTACTCTGATTGAAGCTGGCCAGAACGGGCGTGCTGAGTACAGGAGGGGGCATTGGGCATGTTTGGCACACCCCTCCTCTGTGCCTGGAATGGAAATAAGCTGGATGATGGACAGACAAGAGGTGGCTGTAATGCCTCCATCCTAACTAACATCTCCCCTTCTTTATTAACCCTCATATCAGTTCAATTTACTATTTAATCTCTGAAGCAAGCAGTCGTAACATCAATTGTGTAATATAGGGGGGGGGGTAAGAGGGTTGAGGGGGTGAGGGGGTTTGCGGGTGGGGTAGAGGGGTTATGAGTTGCATTAGGAGATGTCAGGCGGCTTATTGCACAGCCAGTCTCCCCATTTCCCATTCAAGATGAGGCGATAAGCACCCCTCTTTATGGGCGCCACGTCTGGCAAATCACACTGCGACAAAAGAGCCGCTTCATTTTCATGCAGATGAGGCAGACATGGCCGCCGCCATCATGTTGTTGTTGCACTGGTATGAGACACGGTCATGCAGTAATTATGCTGAAGGTTCTGAAGGTTGCATGTGTGTGTGCTTTTATTAGTAAGTTGTTTTGTATTTGAAACATAAGGGTTATTGTTTTGTATATATATATGTGTGTGGGGGGGGGGGGGGGGGGGGGGAGATGGTTTGGTTCAGATGTATTTTGCATTACATTTACATAGGCTAACTGCTATAAACACAGAGGAGTGTATATGTGTGTGCAAGAGAGAGGAGGAGCGAGAGAGTGTGCACATGTTACTGCGTGTGTTTGTGACTGCCTGTGTGTGTGTGTAAGAGATAAAATGTTCCTTAACTGGTTGTCCTCACATGGCCCGAGTGCGACGGTGCAGGTGCTGTTCACGCTCAATGTGACCTCCCTGCTCTACTACTACTTCCGCTGTGGCCGAACCGACCCTGGCATCATTAGGGCCACAGAGGAGGAGAAAAAGAAGGTAAACACACACACACACACACACACACACACACACACACACACACTCACACACTCACACTCACTCACTCACACACACACACACTCACACACACACTCACACGGTGTCAATGTCTGTGAACTACACTGTGAATGACCAGCGCATGTGCTTGGTGTCCCCTGCAGAATGTGGTGGTGCTGGCTGAGGCTGGTTGCCTGGATCCCAGAATCTTCTGCACTTCCTGCATGGTGAGACCATTAATGAAAACTCCACACATTTTGTTTTTTTTTACTCTGAAAAGGATGTTTTCCTTAAGAATGAATAAGTACAACATTTAAAAATGTTAATAACACATTTCTTTGTAGAACAGTGTTTTCTATTCCTGAAACTCACAAATAGAGACTGTCATGCATACTAACAGCATGTAATATCAAAGTGACTGTGGGTTGTTCTGTGCTTGACAGATGCGAAAGCCAATGAGGGCCAACCACTGCTTTGCCTGCGATGCCTGCGTGGCTAAGCAAGACCACCACTCCATCTGGATAAACGGCTGCATTGGTGAGTTTTTTTTCCCCTCCGACTGAAGTAAAAATAAATGCATACATTAGTTTAAAAAAAGAAAATCTATATCGATATTGTATTGAATTTTATCAGATCGAGTATCATATTGTGACCTTGCATATGAAACGATATTGATTCAGAAAATCCATATGGATACCCAGCCCTATTAAACAGCACTAATATTCACTCTACCCTCTGCTTCTGTCTGTCTGTACAGGTGCCAGGAATCATCACTACTTTGTCCTTTTCCTTCTCTCCCTCTGCTTCCTCTGTACGTGGATGTTCTACGGGAGTCTTGTGTGTAAGTAACAACTGGCACCAGTGACCACCAGTGCTGAGCTGACTGCTATGGGCCGCAATAAAGCAATATCTGTCATTCATAAGGACAGTTCAAGTATTATATGCAGGGCTGGGGATGAGGGTAAATCTAGCAAGAAATAGATTGGCCTCACTTTAAAGGTTTATTATCAGCAAAACAGAAACACTACCTATTTCTCCCCCAAGTAGACTCAATGGGAGTAATGAAGCAAGCAGTTAGGCCGTCTAA
Source organism: Setipinna tenuifilis (assembly GCA_030347295.1). Classification (NCBI taxonomy): domain Eukaryota; kingdom Metazoa; phylum Chordata; class Actinopteri; order Clupeiformes; family Engraulidae; genus Setipinna; species Setipinna tenuifilis. The sequence continues at coordinate 19,684,703 of CM059280.1, read as the reverse complement.
TGGTTTCATTCCATCGGAGGAAGTTATTTAAATGGGTTTTTACAGCCTAATGGCTTCCATAGATGATGCACTTCATAGTTGTTTTATTTAGACAATTTAATGTATTCATAGCGATTGAGATGTGAAGACAATTTCCTGGAATATAACAAAAATGCTTCTTAAATGCAGAGCTTACCTCAGCTTTCAAAACCCCATTTGTGTGTGCCTGTCTCTTCATGTGCCTAAATGACGTGTGTCTTTCTGTGTTGGACTAAACAGGCTTGTTCCTTTTGTGCCCTTAGACTACACCAAGAACTGCCCACTGCACTACGCGGAGCGGGGCCTGTGGGCGGCCATAACAGGTCTGGTGGGCTGCTCCCCCTGGGTGCTCTATATCTTCAGCCTGGCTTTCTTCCACCTGGTCTGGGCCTCCATCCTCTTCCTGGTGCAGCTGTTCCAGGTACGCACTACCAGCTATGGATGCAGTAATGGGCGACGTGTGGGCTATAATGCAAAGGTGGTTAAGTGACAAGCCTGGTTTATTTCACCCAGATGTAGGTCTAAACCTGATGGTAGAAGAGCCCTACACTAAACAAATGCCAATGGGCTCTTCTTCTTTCAGGTTTACAGCTGCCTCTGGTCAAATAAACTAGGTTTTATCGCTTTATCACCATTATAGAGTATCCCTCTGGCCTCAGAAGCTACAGTCTAGTACCACACATTGGTTACAGCTATTTACTTAATCAGCTGCTTCCAACAAGCAAACCTCTTCAGCCAGGTAGAGGAGTTAACTATTAGAATCATCATGTATTCAGTGGAACAGGCAGAACCCAGTGATTTTTAGGATATGTGGCACTAGATTGTAGCTCCTGAATCCAGGTTGCCCATCACTGTGTGGATGGCATTATTTGATTCAGTGGGGATCTCAGGAACATCTCTAAATCTCAGTGTTTGCTGCTATTGTAGGGGTGAGTCCTGTTCTAGGTCAAAGTTGTATTTCATCGTATTATGTTATGTATGTGCTGGGAACATGATGGCTTGGTGTCAGTGGGACAGATGGAGATGATTTTGAAAACATAGCTTTTTCACTGCTAAATGGATGTTTTATGGGATAATGCTCTTGTTGATGTTGGTGTTCAGTATTTAGCCTTCACACTTGCACAGATTCACCATCTGCCCTGTTTGCAATGTAATTTGTTTCCTCATCAGCCACTGTGGATATCCAGACACATTGCCATATTACCCATTCCCAATTTGAATTCCTGCATTCTTTTGGGACTGTTTTGCATTTTGTTGTTATGTTTAGACCATGTTGTTTACTGCGGCTAGATGTATTCGTTTTTACTGCACTCTGCAGTGCTTGCTGAATTATGCATATCTATGATTTTCATCTTCTGTGTAGCTGTGTTAGGAACCACTAGCCCCCACCACCACCACCACCACCCTCCTACTGTGTCCTAGCCCGCCCCCTTGAGCACACAGGCTCTCTCATTGTAGTACTGTTTCTGGCAGTGCAGGCATCCATGGGAAACATGAATTCTCCTCACTTATGTTTAACTTGACCCAATTGTCCATGTTCTCTTTGTGCTGCAGGTGGCTTATTTGGGGCTGACCACTGCGGAGAGGGCCAACCTCACGATGCGGCAGAGGAAACTCCCCCATCCCATGTCCCTGAGGCAGAACCCCTACAAGTAAGGCATACGACACCTAGTGGATGCTACTTGTACTAACTAAATATAGCTTGGATCCACGCCTATGGCTTTGTTTTTGTTGTTTTTATTGATTTTTTCTCTTTCTATTGCTCTCTCTCTTCTCTCCATCCCTCTGTCTTCCTACTCTCCCCTATCTCTCTCCCTGTTTTCCCTTTCTGTCGCAATTGTATTTCTTCCTTTCTGTTTCTCTCTCTCTCTAGTTTTGGGGTGCTGCGGAATCTGGTGAACTTCTTCCAGCTGCGCTGCTGTGGTCTGTGCAAGCCCGTGGTGGTGGACTGGACCCAGCAGTACTCTCTGGGGCTGGGTCGGGACTCGTCCATGTTCAGTGGTTCTGACGCTGTCTGACCTCCCTGCCTCAACCTCCCTTCCCTTCCCCTGGCCAGGGTAACTGGAGAAGACAGGTCTGAGACTAGGGAGACGAGGAACCTGTCAACCTGTGGATCTGTTTACCATTGGGATGGATTAATTTATTATTTTTTAAATGTGTACATTTTTTTTGTTTGAGTACACGATTGGCAAGAACTCTAGAAGAGCAAAACACCGTGGATGGAAAAAGGGATGAATGAATGAATGGGAGCCGAATGACTTGCTTTGTATTTGTGCGCATACCTGCCTTACACTGTAAAAAGATACAGAAAACTGTACATACACATCAAGGGTATATAATCTTAAGTTGCCTTATATTGGCTTTGAATATATTTGAACATATACAAATTGATAATTGTTTTTATATGTACTGAACATAGGTATATTTTGATCTTTGTAAGATGAGCAATCTCTAAATGGTTTATATTTTACACCTTTTTGAAATTCTTTTTTATATACGTGTTGAATGCCATGGTATGCTTTTTGAAATCTTGGCTCTTGAAACTTGCGTGCACTCTGCACTGTGTGTGTGTGTGTCTGTCTGTCTGTGTGTGTGTGTGTGTGTCTGTCTGTGTGTGTGTGTGTGTGCGCACACATCCTGCCCAGGTGAATGCCTTTCTCCTCCACATTCCACAGCGCATTTAATGAAGGAACCGAGGACATGCATTACAAATATTGTACACAAAGCAATGCACTTGCAGCCAATATAAACCACTAATTTAATTTACTGGCGTGTATCAGCTTCTGTTTAGCATTTTGCATTTGCACATTCCCTATGCCACCCTTTACTGTAAAAAGTGCTGCTTAAAACCAGTGGGAAAATATGTACAAAAACTTTTACATTGGTTTAACTGGCACTGTTTATGTAACATATGTTTGTGATACTTGAACAAAGAGTGCAAGAAAATGAGTGCAAGTTAAAGCCATGTGAAAAGATGCAGCACGTTGCCTTCATTTTTTAAGGTGGTCATAAGCAGCCCTTTCTAGAGTGTTGTCTACCTGCACATATTAGACATGTTAACAGCTGCCATTGTATGTTTATGGGCTCTGATATCTGGGACCAAGGATTGAACTTGCAACCATCTGGTGGTCCTAGCCCTAATCACTGATCATCAGACCTCCATCGCTACCACCTATCAGCAGTAACTACACACTTAGTTTAACAGTACATTTACACAGATTAACAGTTATAATGCCTACTTATACTATGCAACTGTGCTACAGTATTTTTTTGTTTACCTCTACTTAGAGTTGTTGCTGGTATTAGGTTGACCTGCTTTTGCTCCCACCACTGAGTGTTCCTAAAGAAGTAACCGTTCCCCTTTAAAAAAGGAAAGAAATATTAAAGTTTATAATTCTTTTTATCCTATATTTTTGCACATTTAATTACAAAGCATTTTTGCTTGGTCACACAGGGAAGGATGGAGGGAAGAAAATAAATTGTTTGAGAGACAGACAGATGTGGTGGTAATGAGAAGACCCTTGTTTATTTAGATCTTCACAGGCTGTGCACAGACTAATATTAATTAAGGATGAACACACAGATGGGACGAAATGCAAATTAACTTCAACAGCCCTTGATTACATGTTTGAAGTAGTTATTTGTTCATGTTGTTGCATGTCACTTTGGTTAGAGGCTGGCAGAGACGTGCTGTCTGTGAACATATGTGGTTATAGTTGATAAACATGTTTTCTTCTGATATCTTGTTTACCTCTGACAGGCTTGTACTTTTTAAAAAATGCCATTTCACACCCAAGTCCTTGTCAAAGGGCGGTATCCTTCACATGTTAGCCACTTTTTATTTGGTGGCGCTATGATCTAAAATTGGGATTTTTGATACACAAAACATAAAAGAACAAGTAAAAACATTTCACCATAAATTTTATTTTTTCCCAGGCATCAGAGGAGACTTTCAGTAGGTTTCCTCGGTGACTCCCAAGTTTCCCAAACCTCTTCCTTTTGGGCCAAAGTTTTTTGCGTAGCACACTGGAAAAGACCCAGCAAACATGGCAGAAATGTAATTCGGTGGCAGGATATAGACACATTCACACATTAGTAAAGTCCTCCTTTTAGGAAAACCATCAGACAGTTGCCATCACATTGGTGATGGAGATTCTCCCAAAAACATCTTTAGCTGTTGGTGTCACAATGGTAATTTCCTACCTTGATGCCTCACAGATAGAGGACATGAATATATAGAGAAGAGCTGATTCTGTGACACCCAGTATAGATAAGTGATATTTAATAACTTATGTGCTTTACCCATGTAACATTACTGCACTTGATTAAACTGTTTGGGATGGTCATACATGCCCATGTTTGAATAGGTTATACTGTAGTCACTAAACATGAATATTAATCTACAAATCTTTGTCAAAGTTGTGCACTGTTTTTTAATTCCCTCCTGTAAGCAGTATAATGTATAGTTTTAGAAGTAAGTAGGTCTAAAGCCTCAACCTTGGGTCACTGAGTGTAGCCATTTTCTATCCCTGTCCTTTACACATCTTTGATGATAACTATGATCTGTCGCCATTCTTTTTTTTAGCTATGAGGACGGGATAAGAGAATGAATGCTCAACATCAGCCTGGACAATAGACAAGGTAAGTGTGTGCGCACCCATTGCAGCCTTGATCAGGTGCTGAGTGGGTCGTCAGTGTATTCTGGAGCCATCTGTCTGTAGTTCATCTAGGGTGTAATCAGTGGCAATCACTGGTCTCTTTAGAGAGCCTGGCATGATAGCACCTCAGCTGATTGAGTCTGGATGAAGGACTACTAATAGGGGGAGGACATTGCTAGTGCATGATGACATCAGATGGTACAGAGAGACACAGAGCTTTCTCTCCAAATAACACAAAGCGTGAGTGAATAGACCTTTGTGAGCGGATCTGTATTATACATTATACATGCACATTGAAGGTGATGATTTGTGGTTTTCCCAAGTGTGTGTTACCTTTGCAGTACAGTTCTCCATCTTTGTCTGTGACCGTTGTGGACTCCAGGCTCTTGCCACACATGGCACAGCGGAAGCAGGTTTTATGCCAAGGCTGGGGTCAAAACAACAAAGCAGCACGTCAAATGAGCAGCACTGGAGGTGGCAAAACGCTTGAAGGGATTATAAATCCCACTCTGAGTGGAGATGCTAAAGGCCAGTAACACATTTATCACCCTGTCTCTTTCACCCCCAAATTCACACACCTGCCCTCATCAATCAGGGTGGGCTAAATAGGTGGTGGGGGTGGGTGAGCTCCTGCAGCCTTCTCAATTCTCACATCTCATTCTACCTTTGCCTTCATATCCAGTATGCTGGGCAGAAGTTAACGGCACCTTTGTTGGTTCACAAAATATTTGTCTTGGACCATTATTTGCTGATTAGTTGATTCAAAGTGTGAATAGGCAATAGCATACTTTATTTTTTATTATTTTGTAGGATATTTATAATCTGTTAAGGAAAGAAACAAAGTCATTAAGACAATCTAAAAGCACAAGGCACTGTAACGAGTTTTCACATGCTGGAAACTGTCAGCGTACCTTAAAAACTGTACTAGTGTAGCTGATTACTGTTCAAATTTAGTACAAATTGATAGTGTTTAGACAATGGTAAGCAGCTTCAAATACTGATTTGTTTTTTTACATTTTAAATTGTTGTCTGCACTTTACTGGGTTCTTCTAAAAAATTGTTTTGAAAGAATTGGTAATTGATAGTACTGTAGTTAAATATAAGATTTAATGGTTTTCTGAAGAATGTAGGTTTATACAGTTTATAGACAACACGTACCTTTCCTGCACTCATAACCTTCTCTGCGGCATAAACGGCTTTTGAGCATCGAGGACAGCGATCAGTGCTTCCAAATTTTTGGGCAAACTTAGAGTTGGTGGTGTCAGAATCGGTGGATGATGGCCGAGATTGAGAGCTGAAAGAAAGAAAGAAAGAAAGAAAGAAAGAAAGAAAGAAAGACAGACAGACAGACAGACAGACATCAAAACAACATTAAATAACATTAAAAAAAACTAAAGACAGATTGGTAAATCCTAGAATCAGTAGACTGAGAACAGATTCATATGACTTTTTGAAAGTTTAATGATTCTTTGTTTAAGCTTGTGTGGTGGCACTTAATCAAGGGCACTTTTGTTTTTGTTTGTTGTTAATTGCCCTGCAACTAATTATCTTCACTCTTTCTCCTCCATTTTGGCATAGACTCATTTGTTTCAGGCATTTTAATTAAAACTCTTTTGTTCCACATCACTGCTGACAGCAATTATGGTGATGGCTGCTTCAAGTTAATGTAGCCACCCATAGAATGTGCCATTTCGGCGGCCATTGCCATATGTTGCCTTGTTCCCATTATACCATTATATTTGTCCTAATGCTTATAGTCACGACAAACAGATCATTCCATCATCAGTATCTGTGTTAATGGCACTGACGCTTTCACTACTTATCACATCTTATTTGCATTGCCATTCCTCACATTATACCAGGAGCCACACTGCTTAGGTTTACAGTACAAGCTTACTTTTGAGATTGGGTCTTCAGTCTTGAATCGACTGGATCTGAGCTTAGTGCTCCTGCTCCCTGGCCGTATCCGTAGCCTTTTGGGCCATACTTCTTGCCGTAGCATGATTTGCAGTAGATCTCTGATTCGTGCGCAGCCACTGTGGTGCTGTCCAGACCTTTCCTGCAGGCCACTACATTAAGACAACAAATTTGGGTTACACATCTTTCAGAACACAAGGCGAACTAAAACAGTCATAGCAACAAATACTGGAAATAGAAATAAAATTAAAAAAAGACTTGTCTATTTGTAGGGGCTGAATTTGTTGAAGTAGAAGTAAGAGTCTTTATTGTCACTACACAGAGTATAGTGAGATGTAGTTTGGAACAGCCCACAGTTGCACAATGAGAATCAGTATATAAGAATACGAATTGAAATAGATAGCGCCAGCAATTACTCTTAAAATGTGATACACAAAAACAGATTATGTTTAATTCCCTGTAGTCTATATTTTAATGTTTGAGACAGCTTATGCTACCCCTGGTCAACCCATTGTACCCCTGATGGGACAGTGACCTTGTGTCCATCACCAAAGCCCTTGCATGCCCACCCAGTGCCTCGCCAGCTGTCCTGTCTCCCCCACCACTACCGGGAACTGTAAGCCAGGAGCGCCGTGATGCCCACACACACACACACACCAACATTATTTTGGGATGATGTAGAAAGACTTAACAAGGGATAGGCTGTGCCAACTGTGGCCATTGGAGACCATTGGGAACCTCCGAGTTGTGGCTAATTAGATGGTTGTTAGCTGTCCCTGTGGTCCTATCCAGCGATCAGCGAGCCCCAGGCACTGCACCGGGCACTCTATTAATGAGGGGGCACTGAAATATAGTTATTTGGCTCAAGCAGAAGTATGGAGGTTGTTGTTGGCACTGGAGTGTAATTCTGGGTCTGGGTGCATAGAATGTACCCACATTTGGCTCGGGCTTGGCTGAACTTTGATATCATTCCCCACCCACCTTGGGGCTTACACCCCAGCATGGCTCACCGGTCCGTTTAAACAAAAACAATCTGCTTTGCCAAACATTTGTTATATCAGCAGAAACAACTGAACATGCGGGTTAACTCCAGTATGATATTAGATAACATTATCTAAACGGAGGAATAGGAGGTGAAGTTGATTAGGAACAGAATGAGATCTTTGAAGTTGAGCCCAGAGATCTCATTCATTTTTCCAGGACAGTAGTGAGATAAAACTGTACTATAATTGAAAATAAGACCAGATATCTCCAAATTAATTAAAGGAAAGATCTCAGTAGGGTCACAAATCATGTTTAGTTTAGTTTTTACTAAACAGATGTCTCAGTATTATCTCTTGAACTGCTCTGGCAAAACAGCTTTTGTGTTTATGGTAGGGCACAGATGTCCATAACAAAGTACATTTGACTTGTGTCTGACAAGTACCCCATCTATTTTTTGCCTCAAATTGCTTTTCCTAAAGAAGGTTAGAAAAAATATCTGTGATGAAATAGAGTAATCAAACAATAATGGGAATCAGATTAAAGAAATAATATTCAGTGGGAAGATCTGATTCCAATAGCAGGGCATAATTTATGTATTTATTGCCCTGTGAAAAGGTTTAGCCTAAAAAATGTACTGCATTTGCAAGTGTCTGTTTTTAACTTTAATTTTGTACAGAAGAATCTATTCCCATAGTTATTCTGTTCCCAAACCACATCAAGTAAAATGTTATCAACAGTACAGCCAATTGCTCAACCTGCTGTCTGACTCTGTAACTTTAGCTAGCTGTTATCTCCTTTATTATTAGTCTGTAGTTTTGAGAGTACTTACTACAAATGAAACAGGTTTTGTGAAAGCTCCTTCCATTGCACTGGATCTCCTCAGCGTGGTATACCGTCTTCTCACAGGCAGCACACTTGGTGCCCCCTCCCCAGTTTGGCATCCTTTACACTCAGGATATCTGCTCAAAATACATGATGAATGAACAGCCACAGGTGAATACAGTGAACAATGTTTACTTAATTTGTGGTCATGTTATTGAGCTATTTTCAACTCCCAGAGCATCTATTACAAAACAAAATGAAGCAATCCACAGTGGTAGAAGCCAGACAAATAAGCATATATCTTTTATGTAAAACGTAGATAAGACATTTAATTCGGGCGTAATTTTCCATACTGTAATCCAGATCTGGACGTCAATTACCAATCTCTGTAATTCTGACAGTGTTTGGGGAGGTGCGTCTCGCCAGGCGGGAATGTGATAAGAGTCCAAGAATAGTGTTTCATCAGACTGTGGTAATCACTGTGCATGCCAGACTGTCTGATATTACGTTCAGGAAATGATGACATGCTGTTCAAGGTCATGAGATACAAGAGGTGTTTGTATGAAAACGTTCACCATCTCAGCAAAAATCAATATGGAAAGTAATTGTTTTTACCGTCCTCATTTACAGTGTTGTCTTACCTGCCTGAAACTTGCCATAGTGCATTCCTAAGGCATTTGTTCTAGGCCTTCTTTAGGACACTCATGACATGCTACATATTAGGTTTGAAAGAAAAAGAAATGTACATAACACTACTTACTCTTTGTGCCTTTGTGGATATATGCGGTGTTGTCCTCCTCTGCCGGCGAAGCCTACCCTTGATGTCTGGATGTGATGAGAGCCCTTAAATAGTGCCCATCACTCTCTCACCCCCCTCCTCCCAAAGCCCTGCTGGACCACAGGCACCAGGGCCTTTCCAGTTAACCCATCGTCCCAAAATAGCCCAGCAGTAGGGAAGGGGCAGGGGGCAAGAGCCACCAGTCTGTGGTCTCACGCTGGAGCAACTGGGTTGCCGTCAGTACAGTTGCTCACGACTTATATCTGTCTTTTAGCCTGATGCAGTGTGGCGGAAAATTCCAGAAGGGCTGGAGGTTTTTTATGATGGGTGAAGGCCCGTAAATGGTTTTTGTTTATAGGGTGGCAGCTGGCAAAATATTACAACTCAACTGTTGCTTTGAGGTGTGTGTGTGTGTATATGTGTGTGTGAAATAGAAAGACAAAACTTTGGACAACCCAACTTCCAAAAAATTATATTTATTACATTTTTTAATGAAAAAATGTTTTACAATATTAATATTAGAGTTGCCTGATTTAATCTAAAGCAAGGGTCATTTTTTACGACATTCGGTCGCAATCCTATCACAGAATCTTTTACAGGGGTAACAGTCAAAATATACAGTGTGCAAACATGTTAAATCAGTCTATGTTTTTTTTTTTATCAACACAACCATTACAGTATTACCTACAATACTCTTATTTTACTTTTTTCAGTCATATGGCCCTTTTCTTGAAACAGAAATGACCAAAGACCAAATATTTGGTGTTCTACCTTCCTATGGCACTTTGAGACAGATGACTTAGGGTCATCTCCCTTTTTGACATCAATTTTAACACATTTACACTCATCTGATATAAGTGTCATTTTATGACATCCATTGAAATTTCTGTGTATATAAAACCCTTTGACCAATTAAATTCAAGTTATATCACATTATAACACTTGCATGTTTACAAAATAAAACATTACAAATAAACATTAAAAAAATACTTCAGAGTAAATCTGTCATGTCATCTCTGGCAGCTGACTGCTGTTGGTCTGTAGAAAGGCATGTGGTTTCTGGTTCAACCTGCAACTGTTCCCCTGAAGAGTCACATTTGAGTAGCACCATCTCAATGCTTTGTAAATACCATGAGGATTGGAACACAAGAAATGCATTCCACTCTCCGACTACGAAGTTAATGCATATCTAAAAAACGCTCCATTGTCAAAGGTCATCAACACTTCAGCACAACACCATTTCCAAACATCCTCGGTCCCGATGCTTACACACACACACGCACAGACACACACACACACACACACACACACACACAGTGGCTCATGGGCGCAAGGGTGTTTAGCAGCAGGGAGACGTCTGACCCCTGGGTCCTTTTCCCTCAGACGTCCTCAGGACTGACGTCCAGTTTCCTCTGGGGGATGTAGAGGGTTTTGGTGGCCACTCCCGTGGTCATGGCGGTCAGGGAGGACACAGGTGTCTGGAAGAGACTGTGCTGGATGGACGGCGAGACTTTTGGTGTGGCTACGATAGGCTGCAGGGATGGGGGGAGGGACAAAAAGACAAAGGGGCTATGAAAACCACACCCGAGTAGCTCACAATCCCTCCTGACTACACCCTACAGATCTTCTTTCAAAGGGACCTAAAACACAAATACCTCTGAAGATGCCATTGTTCTTTAGGTAAACCTAGCTTTAACCGACAACAGTAACAACTGTTTAACAAGTTTTTGAAAAGGTAATTATTCAGCAATTACTGTTCAACACAAAAAATATAATCTCATTTAAGTATTACTTAGAATTAGAATTAATGTGAACTAGAGAAATAATCCTCCAATGTAACGCCATCCCCAAAAGGCACTACTGCTGATGGTCAGCCATGGAGTCTTACCTGTTGTAAACTAATGAGAGCGAGGGGCTGGTTAGTCAGCGTCGGCTGGAGAGCTCCGGCGGGGGACATGGGTTTGGCGAAGATCATGCCCCTGTGAGGGAGCCCAATGTGGGCCGTGGCCAGGGGGCTGGTGAGCTCGGCTGTGGGCATGGGACTGGGGATGGAGGGGGTGGTGGTCCCTGCCGCGGGGATGAGGCCGATGTTCTGTAGGGTGAAGTTGAGGATGGCCGGGCTGGGGCTGTGTGTCCGCTGCATGTGAGAGGCGAACGGGGACACCTGGGCGGCCGGGTGGAGGGTCACGCTGGTGGGGGTAAACTCCTGAAGGTGGAGGGGTCTGGAACCTGCCACAGGAAAGGACAGATTCAGATTTGAGATTACAGATGTTTATAACTCTAACACAATATTCAATAATAATAACAACTTTTAAAATATTTGTTGTTGTTACAGGATGTTAGATACCTTTAAGACAGAATAATAACAGATCCACAAATCAGTTAGTATGAATCTTTGCAAAGAAGGAGAATAACAAGAGCACAAGGCTCTTGCACAAACTCCAGAGACTACAGAGAAGAGGAACAGTTTATAGATAGACAGGTACACAGCACCTCCTTGAAAGGCATTACTTCCTACAAAGCCATGACTTGTGTTTTAAGAGCAGCGGAATGACTGGCGTACCTGCTGTGGGGGTTTTGTAGATACTTGAGGGTGTGGATGCTTTGCCCGTCTCTCCGTTCATTCCCTGGGAGTCCTTGTAGCTGAACAGGGACTGAGGCGTAATAGGAATCAGGTAGCCTGTAGGTATCAGAGTCTGGAACACAAACACAAAACATCATGACCACATTAAACCTCACTTCATTACAGGAGTTTTGAATGCAGGATTAAACGGATACAAGTAGCGTAATCTACCTAGAAAAACATACAGGCCATGTCATTGGGTAAGTTACAAGGGCGCTTTAAATACATTGCATTATTATTACTATTGTTATTAATATAATTATGCTCTTCCATTCCCATCCCAGTGCTTACCTCTGCGGGTAAATGTCCAGCCGGTATGACCAGCTCCTGCAGTGGGATGCTATGGGCTTGACTCTGGCTGCGAAGCTGGGTGGGGTGCAGTGGGGTTAGCCCAGCCTCACTGTCGGACGCCGCAGCCTTCTCCTCCTTCTCCAGGAAGGTCTCCACGCTGTGCTCCAGGGGCTGGCTGTTGGCCGAGGGGGACGTCTGGTACTCTGGGGCTTTGGTGAACTCTGGGTCCAGATGCAGTGCTCGTGGGGAGGGGCGACTGGACACCAGGGCCCCGCGGCGAGCCTTGAGCCTGGCCTGGAGGATCTCGCAGAGCTTCGGGGATACGCCCTGACAAACATCCAGAGGTGAAGCCATGAGCACCACAACATGCCACAGGGCAAACAAACTATCTCACAAGAAAACACAACAGAGAAATGCATACACGCTATCTGGCTGCAAACAACTAATTAAAATTCCTACTTCTTGGCATGACCTTTTTGTGGTTTAAATCAGCCTGTTTGTCTCCAATACTGAGCTCTACAGTCAACCACCCACACTTTGACATAAATGATGTTAAGATTTTCAGTGTGGATCTTGGCTCTGTGCTTGTTTATGGTGTAGGTTCATTGGATTATATTTAGGACTGTATTTTCTGACCCTGTTGCAGCCTGTGTTATCCGCTTGTTTACCTGTGGGGATTCACACTTGGACTAGGTGTTAATTCCTACTGTACTGTGAAATTTCTCTTATGCCTGTTTGGGGTTTTTGACCGCTGTTTGTACTCTGACTTTGAACTTTGACTATCTTCCCTTTTTTACAAGCCCACCCTTACTCTGAATGCAACTGCCCATATCTGTGGAGACACTCACCTCAGATGTACTGTGGATCTTTTTGGCCTTTGATGGACTGTTTTCTGGGCCGACCTCATCTCCAAATTTTCGCTTTAGGGCCGAAGGGCTGCCCGACTCGCCCCCAGACCCCCCGTCAGTCTGAGTGCCAGGTGCACCCGTTGCCGGAGACCGCTTGTTTGTGGCGTCCCCTGGACTCTCAAATGTCATGGAGCGCACAGCCAGGCTGGTGGGTGCAGGCCTGGTGGTGGCGTGGGGTCTAAGGGAGGCCGGGTGCATGTAGACGGTTATAGGCCCCCCCATCTGGTGCTGAGGTAGCAGGACGGGGATGAGGGGCGAGCACGTGGTGGGGAGGTGGGAGATGGTGGTCGGGGTTAGAAGAGGCAGTGGCACCCTGGCGCTGTCCTTCACATGGACCTCGGATACTAGCTGCGTTGAGCCGGCTGCTGGTTTTTCTTCAGATGGTTTGGCAACTGTTTCCTCTGATTTCATACTACGAAGATCCTCTTTAGACCCTTTTGACTCCTTGTTGGGCTTCCTGAAAGTCAACATCAAATAATTGACACCTCAGTTATAGCAAATGTTTCGGCATGCTTATATTAGAAAAGAAGAGCTTGGTAGAGCGCTACTAGTATCCTTTGAACCAACTGGTGCTCTTGGAAAGATACAAAGTAGAGCAAACAGAAGGTAAAAGTCCCAGGTCCAGGCACTCAGTAGAACAAAAAGTCCAAAAGAGTCTTTATTGTTGGGCTACTGCATTAAAGAACCAACTCGTATCGGCCCTACGGCCTTCATCAGGGTGTGTGCTTTTCTATTACAATTGTACAGTTGTTTTACTATCACTGACTGTGACCAATAGCAAGCTGGACTTACTTTGACTGTCGGTCCAACTGGATTTTGCATATGGCGGCTAGCTGGGCCATCTTAGTCGGGTGGAACTCTGAGCTTGATGAATCATCTGCAAAAGAATAAACAAATGGTAGAGATGAGCTCACTCTGTCTATGAATAAACCTCAAGTGGTCTCTCTGGTACTCTCTGTATCACTGGCGTCCTTGACTTACTGGAGGTCAGTCTGGAGGGGCTGGAGGGTGCGGAGTTGATCTTTCGGCGGTCGTCCTGGATGCTCTTCACCATTTTGACCAGGGAGGGGTGGCGGGTGAAGCCCCTCTTTCCACCGGGGGAGGAGAAGAGGTTTTTGGCACAGTTCTCAATGGATGACCGAGATTCCAGTGTTCTCGTGGCTGCGATGGTGGACGCTGATGTGGTTTTGGGCACTTCTAAATTAGGCGTAAATTTAAAATAGAGATTACACTCATGACATATTGTACTCCAAATCAGGCACAGCATGACATTTTGGCCACCCCCCTTCAAGGCTTTCACAAATATAAACAGTGTATTAAATGTTGAGGACTGTTGTGATTGCTCACCTTTAGGAGATGGCAGGTCCTCGGGCCCGGTCCATTTGAAAGCAGGCTTCCTCCCCCTCTCCTCCGTCACATGAACCTTCTTGACCAGCTCTAGGCTGCTCAGAACGTTAGCAATGTCATACAGCCTCCGGATCTTGGCTAGAAATAGAAGACAACACACAAAATATCGGTCAGGTTTAAGCCAGGTCTTTTACCAAAATACCCCAGTATGATAAGCACTCACCAAAAAGAAATTGTGATACTCACTCTTAAATTTGCATTTGTTGATGTCCTCAACTTGGTCCTCTCCGATAAGGATTTTGGCAGCCACTTCCAAACTCACCACACGAGGAGTGGATACCAGGAACAGCATGACAAACTTCTGACTCATCACCCGCAGAGACTTGTCCTTGCGACTGTTGACCGAGGCTGGGCAAGAAAAACAGAAAAGGTTTTTTTAATGTATAAATATACTGTAAGGTAATTCATCTTTCTAAAACTAGGTATTTATTAATTGCCACAAATACCCAACAAGCAGGAGAAAACTTTTTAAGTCTCCACCACCTGGTACAAAAAGACTGCAGAAGAAGATTGTTACAAACTCACCACCTCTGAACTCCAGTCCAGGGAGTTCGACAAAGCACACCTCCTTCTGCCCATTTTCTGCGTCTGCCTCCTGCAGAAACGCCTCGTCGTTCTCCTTCTCCTCCCCCTCGAGGTCGAACTCGCGCTCCTCCTGGTCCAGGCTCCACTGCCGCATTTGCTGCATCTGCTGGCTGTACCGCTGCTCCTCGCCGACCTTCCGCAGCATGGCGAGCGTCTGGGGCAGGTTTGACCGCCCGTGCCACGTGTACCTGTTCTTTGCCAGGCGGCTAACCATGTGAAGGCTTTCTAGAACATTCATGATGTCGTAGATACGTCGCCGCTCCACATCTAAAAAAAAAAAGACAGGTATTGTATCATCATGTACAGTCAAATCACAGAATGGCACAAACAGCAATATGTTGGGGGAGGGGGAGAATGGTGACTTACTCAGTTCACCAGCCACGTCATCGAGGCAGATATCATTGTTAAGTGCAGGGTTCGGGTAGTCTGGGTAGCGAGCGAGGAATTTGTGGCAGAGAAGGCCCAGGCTTTTCTCCTTTCGACTAATTTGAAGCTTCTCTGCTTCTTCCCCTAGTTCTGGGTCCTGTGTCATCTGATGAGAGGTTACACATTAGCAATTTTGCTTCAAAAGGACATACACACCCATGTGGGTTGACCTATTTATTTTTAAAACGAGTAAAGACCTCATGAGTTTTATAGATTGTTCTTACCTGCACTGCGTTTTCAGAATCGTCCCCTTCTATGCTCTCCTTGCCCAGCTCTCGCTCACGGTTGCGGATTTCTGGGCTGGCTGCACTTATGAGCATTTTAAGGTTTGAGGTAGGAGTCCAGGGCTCACAGGTTAGGGAACCTTTGCCCTTCGTGGGTGTTGTCAGTGGCCCCATGTTCTGTTGGCACTCAGACTGTGAGACCTTCCGTGGTGTTTTACTCAGCAAGTTTGGCTCTGCAAACACATCCCCCTATAAACAGACATATAACTTCAATCAAAATACTCGCTCATAGAGACATTTTCAACAATAACAATAAACAAATGTGTACAAATGGGTCAATCAGACGGACCTTGTGGTCTGGTGCTGCTTGTTCACAAGTTTGTGGTTTCCGGTTCAGATGTTGGAGTTCCTGCAAAGCACTTGACATTTTCCACCTTTCAGGACAAAAAGTAAAATAAAATAGAAGGCTATGTTAGACATCTAGGTGTCATACATCATCATACAGTATCATTGATCACCCTGGAGAGACTGGTCTTAAAATCTGCAATAAATGGCTAGCAAAAGGTATCCAAACACGTCTAGCTATCCCATCCAATTAGCTAAATTAATAATTGGGGAAAATGTACCTTTTCTTCACTGCATTATACATTCGCGGAGAAAGCATTGTTATGACGGTCGATCTGTCTGTCTGGCATTTAATAAGTTGTAGCAAATATGTATCAAATGATCGGTCAAGTTTCAATGCAAACTGGCTACATTTCGTGGTAAATTATGTTAAAAGTAACAAGACGATTCAAATGACTCTTCCCAACGTTTGGCGGTAACTGCCAACTATTCTATGGAACTATGCTAGAATCCATGGAAGGCCGCGCCCCCTATCACTATCAACCAATAATAGCAAAGCGGGAGAAGGTTGCAAGGAAGTGCGGACGGTCCCGCGCAGGTACATATTTTTAAAAATCTTGGCGCGGAATCCCCTACGTACATTCCAATGACACAACCCGGAAATCAGAAACCTTACTAGCACACTGCAAAAGCAAAATTGCAATCGGATGAATGAACGATTCTTTAGAGGCAATGTAACTATTGGCGCGATTATCAAAGTACCAACAACCCCGAACAGTATGTAAATTGGTTTGCACACAAAAATGCTTTGATCCATTGATATAATGCTGGTAACTTTAGAGCCCAAGTCAACCTCCACCACACTAAAGTAAACGTCCAAATCATTACTTTTTGTAGTATTAACCCAGCTCTGCTGTTTCCATACAGACAAGCGTTTTTCAGACCAATATATTATATTCACATTATATACTACACACGGAAGTTATACTATATTGCCAAGTCACTAGTCATAGCGAGCGCGAATTAACTGCTTCAGTGCTAGTTTGAATTTAGCCCATGCCCCTGGTTCACTGTGTAAACATTAGCCACACTGAGTTCAGAATGCAAAGACTGAGATTAATCTACAACATATTGTTTCGAAATAAGTGGTACCGTAAAGTGTTTAATTCACCCAAACAGAAGATTTACTTTAATATGGCACTGTAGTGTCACGACGTTGTAGTAAATTACCCACCGGGCTAACATACACGTAAGTTGAATTAGCTAGCAACGTAAACGCTGACGTTACCCGGGCTTTCTTATGGCCCGCCAGCACTTCTTACATAACTGTTTTGATAAAAGAATACCACAAGTTGTGTGATTTCAACAGCACCAGGCATATATACATGTAATAACACGTGGAACTTACCAGTTCAAGGCAAAATACCTCCAACAACTTGCCTCCAAGTGGGATTTACTCCTGTGTACAATCCATGAACAGGCAAGTCTAGGCAGACCTCTAAACCTCTTCCTGTTAACTTCCCAAAGATTAATCAAGTAGGTATCGACTAACTAAAACCAGTTTAAACGCAATTGCAACCCTAAATAGAGATCAACTACTAAATCAAGTTAACCATCATGTGGTGGTATTACAAGAGCACTATCAGTTACTCTGATATTTCAATGTACCACTGCGTGCATTGGTACGCTATATATAAAAATATATATACTCTTCAGATCTAATGCCATATATTTCTGATCTGTTCATCAGCCAGTGGGTCATTCAGGACTTCCAGTGAGAAAATTGTAAGTTTGTACGACCAAGTTGACCATTTGTCCCGCCCAGTACTGTGTGCATACTGCGCGCCTTAATCCGCCCCACCTTTGCCTGCCCCCTCAGCCAACCAGAGGACAGCTGAGATTACAGAGGAGGTGTCAAACAATTGTAACTGTTACCATTTGTTTTAACACTGAGTCATCAATTGCAGTTGATCAAGTAACTGACGAGCATGACAAAACAGATGTGCACATAGCCATCCTTATATGCATAACAAATCCATATTTTTTGTTTGAAACCACTACCATTTGTTTCAAAGCATGGAACAGCAAAGGCGTAGTGCAGTTTGCTTGGTGCACATGTAAAAGTAAAATCAGCATATTAAGCATTCATTTGATATTAACATAAAAAGTGAACGATACAAATGCTTTGCATTATCGGCCAGGGGTGATGGTTTTAATGTAGTGCACTTGCACTCATTTTTATTCCACTGATCAAATCGCCAGACAGTTGCTTCAGATTTAGCATGACTGGACAAGTGCGAAGAGGTGGTGGGTGGATCATTTGCAAACGAAACCGTCCTTGTGTGTTGGTTATGTTCAGCTCCTCCAACAGAAACATTTTGGCCATTGTGAAAATTCGACACTAGATGGCAACAAATTCATTCTAGCAGCATGTTACTATGGAAACCCAACGCGGAAAAAATCGGGGTAGACAGCGCGCGGAGCAGTGACGTAATGTGATCGATTGAAAGTAGTGGGGCTCTGGTGGTAGGAGAGAATCGCATGCGCTACGATTGCTGCACGACTCAGCTCGGAAACAGAGAGGAAGAAGTGTGGATGAGCATCCCATACACAAGTGGATCTCAAACAGTTGTTTTGGGGTGAGTAAGGCATTCTCACATTTTATGCAATCAGTTTTAATATCTTCAACATTATCTTTAGCAATGACAGTCCGTTTACAAGATAACTGCAAACTGTTTTGTTTTTGGAGAAATCGGTTGACATTTACTCAGAGAAGTGGCGGTGGTTAATGAAAACCCTGATGGACTGCTTCAGCCAGCCCAAGCGTATTTGGAATCCCGAGTTTACAAGAGTGTGGCTGTCTATGGCAAATCCAGAATGAGTCAGAAGAAAATGCCTAAATATGTGTTATATTGAATTCTACAAAGACGTGTGTAGCGGTGGGCAACCGTAGATGTTGGCTTGTTGTGCTCAGTTTAGGATTAGGTTATTGGAATCGTTATAACAACTCAGTGGCGCAGTGGCGTGCACCTGCTTGGAATCCGTTCGCGTTTCGAAAATTACCCTGCAGTGCAATGCCCAAAAGGTTAAGCTATCAGTTGTCTTTTGTTATTACCTTTGGGCATTTTCAAGGTGAAGTGAGGAAATCTCTGTCTTTCTTAATGTTTGTAAAAATACTTTATTGGAATATTAACCAGTGGGCATATTATTTGAACTATGATATCGCTATCCCGTCCTTGTTCAGTAATTAATTCCATGAATAGATCATGTCATATTTATCTAACTCAGAATAGAACTTTGCACATCCGCTCAAATAGACTACCAGAAATTATTCCAAGGCCATCAATTGCCTATGTACTGTATAACAACACCATTTTAATTACATACTGTCTTTTTGTCTTTATCTCCACATTGGTGATGGTGCCCAGAAGACTGCCTGGAAGTTGTAAGGGAAGAACACTTTCCCCCCTATAGCCTACACTGATTTTTTGTACCAGCTCAAAAAAGTCTGAGATGAGTTAATGGAGTCATGTTGACTGTATGCCTCCCATGGCTTAAAAACTTGTGTTCCACATGAAGTCAGTGGATCATGGGCCATCATATAAGGCAGGCCCTGCCGATGTCAGCAAGCCCACCTCCCCCTGATGTCTGCCACCTGCCAGCCTCTCTGGGACATAGCTGAAGACAAGCACCATGGTCTGACCCCACCTATGACTGAGTCTAATCACGCTGCTTCACCGTGGGACAGGTGACTGTGTTTGGAAAGGTGATGCTCTGAGAGTGTTGGAAAGAAGATGATGGGGGCCTAAGGGACTTTGGTACGGGGGACGTTTCGTTTATTTGACAGAGGGTTTTTTTTGTTTGCCTGGTTGGATATTTGTTTCGAAGAGGGAGCTTGTGGATATTAAGGGTGGTCTATGAAAAAGATGGAGCAAGGAGCAGAAGCCCCACAACCCCAGCAGCAGAGGAGGAAGCCTGTTATGCATGGTTTGGAGGACCAGAAAAAGGTCAGTTCTGGTTTCATTGTACAGTTTTTAACTTTTGTTGAACATTTATGTTGCTATTTTTGTGTGATAATGAAGCTTGACATGTTTTTTTGTTGTAAGAAAAACAACAAAGCAAGAAAATTCAAATAACTTCTGTCTGCACAAAATCTAGTACCATCTATTAGTTTAATGAAGCATCTGGCAGTTATCCTATAATATATGTTATTTTTGCATACATGGCAACATAAAACCATCTACTCTATATACTGTGTCCAAGTCAGCATTCTCCCCACATTCCGCAATGGCTGAAACAGGCAGAGCAGAGCGCACCATTCCGCGCCATGTGCCTCACATTTACCGCTTTGATTTACGATTGGTTGTGGTCTACTGTAGCCCGCGCCATATGGCCCAATGGCGAGGTATCAGGTGCGGGTGGGTACTTAATTGACTTGTGTGTGTGCTGAGATGTATCATTTATGGGGGCTCTCAGATGCACGAGAGGAGCTACACTGATTGGACCAGGGGTTTTATTAGACAGAATGAGAGAAGAATAAATGAGGTAATTTGCGTGATTGGTGTGTGTTGTGCTGTATTTTAATTTTGGGTGCGTGTGGAGAACCTTAAGGTCAGTAGAGGATGACAGGGCAGACGGGTTTAGGCAGGCATCATGTTGAATGATTGCATTAATGGTCACTCTGAGGATGTTGGCCGTGACATTAGTTAGCAGTGGGTGTCAGGGGGCTTTGGGGTTTCGGTGGGAGCCCATCTGTCCTGGCCCTGAACCAGTGGGTGAGGGTGGCATGGTTTCGCAATGCTGGTGCCATGCATTCCTCAAAATCACGGGCAACGCAATGCTGAAGCATCATAAATTAACACCACATGGGACCTCTGTTTGCCAGAGTTGAACTGCAGATTTACAACTGCAAAGGCTTCTGTAAGAATCCCTGCATCTCATCAACACGTCTAAGCTGTGTTTTTTATTATTTGTTCTTGTGCATGATTCAAGAAGAAGGCATACAGTGTCCAAAGCAATATATTCCTTTTTTTTTACTGATAAGCCTCTGTCTAGAGCTAGGGCATTCGGGGTCAGTCATTGCATATAGCAGACTTATCGCTGTTTTTGTGAAGTGTTTTTCCTTTTGCATCTTGGGTTCTCTGGGATGGATCTGTTAGGTAAGTGGATCTCCCCATGCGACCCGAACGCCTCCTAAGCACTCGAGTGTTTTCCTCAGACT
The DNA here is from genome assembly GCA_030347295.1 of Setipinna tenuifilis. Lineage (NCBI taxonomy): Eukaryota > Metazoa > Chordata > Actinopteri > Clupeiformes > Engraulidae > Setipinna > Setipinna tenuifilis. The sequence continues at coordinate 19,663,496 of CM059280.1, read as the reverse complement.
AGGCATGGAAGCCGTGCGGTAGGGGTGGTTGGGAAGAGCGCTTGCCTGGGTAATTTTACTTGAGGTGCACTGGGCTGTTTGCCAAACTGTGGGGAAAAAAAGCTTGTTGTTTTTCTCCCGTTACTCTGATACATGGAGACACTTTTGGTGCATTTTAGGGTGTTCATGCCTTGGTGAATCCCCATCCTCTCACAGAAGGCCCTTCCCTTGCTAAATTATTGATTTGATCAGGTATAGCTGATGTTAAATTGATCACCTGGGATTTGATAAAGCATGAATATTAATTGATGTAGCACATTGCAGCTGCTGTTTCCTAAACATGAGACTCCTTCAGAGGCCGCATACACCTGGGGCTAAAGCTGCTAAAAAACAGATATGATCAGTGGTGATTAAAAATTGGTGACTGAGCAAACTCGTTTTGGATTTTGTTTGTTTGCTAGTTTATGAGAAGGAAATGCCCCATGTCTGGTATTTCCCTTTTCTTGGGTGCACAAATATCCATGCTGATTCAGTTTCAAAACAGTGCAATTACACAAGTGGTTTCACATTGATAGTGTGTATGCCTCCTTCTAAGCTCACAAGTGGGTTTACATATAGAAAACACTGCAAGTCCTCATCTGACAGCATTCGGTTTGTGATGCCTGTGTTGTGGTTAAAGATAAATGAAGTCTTACTTCGCAAACTAGCAAGCTACAGTGAAAGTTCAGCTTCCTCTCCTACACAACCTCTACTTTCATCTCCACCAGTCTTCTGCTGTGTGGAGTTCGAGGCACCCTCTCCCTTGTTTCATACAGGGGCTTTGCCTTTAAGTCGGCGTTGCTTTCAAACTTTGACATCATTATCGTGGTAGGCTTTCAATGCTCCAGGGAGGACGACAAGCGAGACTGTTGTCTCAGCTCCATGCTGCAGTTGGCCCTTAATAAACTGAAGCACTCTTGAGGTGGTGATGTGAGTGGAAGGGGGGAAGCCATTGTGGAACACTGTTGCCTTCTGTAGACTAGGTTGCAGGCAAGGTTTGCCAATTACCTGGCTGAGGATAGATTTTTACTCATGGCCTGCACACAATGTCTGCATCGTGGAAGTAATTGGATTTTTCCCCACAAATCCCCACTGTTTGGAATTTATTTTTTCTCAGACATTCAGATGATTGTCATTCAACAAACGCTAGTATGATGTAGGGTACTATTGAAACATTGTGTGTAATAGAAATTCATTTGCTGAAGCGAGACTTCAGCACGCCTGCCTGCCTGAGAGCAAATGACGTTACGCATAGCCAGTAGGCTATAAGGTTTAGAAAACCACAAACCCCTGTAGGGTATTGTTATTCGTCAATTGGAATTCAATGTAAAATTGGGCTCTGTCCAGTGTAGCAGACTCGGTAATAGATTCTCTGTGAATTAAAGGAGCAAATTGTGTTATGTGAGAGCAGGAAAAAAACCCTTTCACTCTGTTGTTACTTCTGAGAGCTATGGAGCTGTTGAGATATCATTGTACATTTTCTGCAGAACCATCACCCCAGTTTTCCCCAGTCTGTGGCAAATAGGTCTATTTTTCATAATAACATATGTGGAAGACATCCTGAGCTATATCCCTGTATATATGTTTACTCTAGAGTGGTTTGGTTTCATTTGTACATTATTTAGGAGTGGTTAGTCAGTGTCTGAGGGCCTTTTTGAAAGTGAAATGCCAATGGCGATATTATACTTGGCCTGTCACCATGGAGTTACCTGATGTAGAAGCGCCTGTGTGTGCTTGCCAGAGTCTCCCGTTTATTTGCTCAGTAGTTTCGCATGAATTTTGATGGGGTTCAACTGGGATATGAAAATGAGGTCACAGGTAATAAAAATACCCATGCCTCTCCCTGTGCACCTTGTAATTGCAGCTCAGCAGTCAGCCCCAAATGTGTAAATGAAGACCCCACCACCACCGCCACATCCACCACCCCTTCCCACGCCTACACACACACATACACCTACACACACACACACACACCCTTTTGCATGTCAGCCGCTAAAAGCCTTTGAACTGACACATCCCTCCAACTAACTTTGCACTTTGCGCTGCAGCTGTCTATTTCTGGTGCTGCCCCTGGTGATGATGCTCCAGACCTGTCCTCATCAGGTGCTGATGATTGAACAGGGGGTGGCGTGACTGAGGGTTCATAGGAAGTCCAATTTAAACTGGGCTGTGTTTGCACAGGCAGTCCCCATGGTTTGTTGGGCCGCTGGCAAACCATCCATTGAAAGACAGACTGGTCTTTCACCAGAGATACACACAGCATGTGCAGTCTTGGCTTGGCGTCATCGTAAAGACAAAAAAAAAAAAACATCAACACAAGGGTGTATAAAGGTATGACTTGATCTATGATGTGAACTCCTACCAGGTTGCCATGGATACAGTTTGATTAATATTGCCTGTCATTCTGTTGAAAAATATGTAGACTGTGTTGTCTTTGGTGTGCATACAGTTCAAAGGGTGGGAATTATACACATGAAACATATTGGTTTAAAGATGAAAAACGGTATCCATATGCAGAGAAGAGAAGAGCACTTGACAGGTTATTTTCTATATGGCTGTGGTCTGTAGAGACTAGTAAATCAGTATGTAGAGACGGGCTGCACTGTATTGTACTATTGTTATTATTTTTAAAATATTTAGCTTAGGCACTGTTTAACGGTTAAAATGATATTTTACAGCCACACTAAGAAAATGTTGAAAATGTAAACGCTACAATTTGAAGGGAGGATTTACATAAAAGCGAATAGTTCACATTTTTGTAATGAAGCCATTTGCTTTGCCATTACACAACTTGGGCTGAATCAGAACACATTTGCAGCTTTTTCTCATTAAAACGTCTTTGTCACATCACTAAGTAGCACTGCATTAGCTAGTATTTCTTGAGCTTTAGTTTCTTGTTCTAGTGTAAAGTGTCCCTTTTACAACGTGCACCTTCTGTTGGTGATGCGACATTCGTCTCTGTGTGGAAGCATATGGCAAAGGTCATTTAGGCTGTTTGCACTCATCAGGTTTTTAAACCTGCTGTTCACTTAGTGGCACCAGCATCTGTGCTTATGGTGCTTTTAACCTCCTTAAAACACTCTGGAGATTTCCCTTGCATTGCACATCTCCCAAACCACCATCAGGGAACACCGGTAATGTCATTTTAACAGTGTTACGCCGAATTAGTAATCTCGAGCTGGCCTTGTGTCGTGTGTGCCTTATCGCATTGAGATGAGCATTAAATGGGTAGCGCTGATAGGTCTTGTATTCGGTGATGAAGTGCGTCGTTGACATTGAATATCAACCGGAGTTTTAGATCTCCATTAAACAGAGTAATCGCTACCTCGCCGCGCTCCCTCCCTCCTCTGCACGTAATATAATGCAAGCCTGGCACGCGTCCCAGAGAGAAAGAGGGCTATGTTTTGTTGTTGACAACTTTGATTGATTGCATATGCCACGGGCCTTTACTCATATCTGAGGACTAGCCGAACATAATATCTGCGCCGCTCGCCCTTTGATTATTTACAGTCAGCCGTTTAGGAATTGATTCAGACTTAATGCCTTCAAGGCCTTGCCATTGTGGAGAGGAGTGGGGGGATCACATGAGAACCGTGTAGATTTGGCAGCTTTTGTTTGCCACATCCAAAATGTCTGCTTCTTTGTGTGCATAATGTATGTGTGTCTTTATTATTCACACATGTACAGATGATTAATCATTTTAATTAAGCCATTTTAAAAAAGATGAATTTCTGTACATGAAATGAACATGCATTTTCAATGAGCTTTTTGTATTCTACATAGGTCTGCTCCCTGACCCTCCATATTGAGCGCAGTGAAGCAGGTAGCCTAATCGACATCTGCAGTGCTCTGTGAGCAGTGAGCAAAGAAGCGGAGTGCTTTCTGAAGGAGGGGAACCAGTGAGGCGGTAGGCAGGGAGGGAGGCAAGCAGGCAGGCAGGCAGGGAGGGAGGGAGGGAGAGAGAGATTGTGCCTGTCCACCCACGCGGCACTGATAAGCTGCGGATTTGGGGGGTTTGGGTATACGGGTCAGAGGGTGGGGCCGCCAGCCCAGGCCGCTGGTAGGCTCCCAGTGCCATCTGTCGGGCCCACTGTCCCCAAGCACCGGGGCCGGCCGTGGACAGGTGGCCGGGCTGGTTGGATGGCCGCGCTTGGGCCATGGGAGACCAGGGCTGCTGGTTTGCTTTCTTACACCTTAGCTTCGGCCCAACCTCCACCTTTTACTGTCTCTCTGAGGCTGCAGACATGACAAGAAGACTTGGCTGTTGCTGAAAAATCACATACACACATAGCTGTGATAAATAGCTTGAAGCTAAATGCTGTGTTACATTTATCATTGGTGATGTTAGGATACCTGCGACTGTGTATGTGCTTGTCCCTGTGTGTTTTATGTTTAATGTATGTGCTTCCATACTAAAGAGCATGTTAGCATGCGCTCTACATTTATGAGGTCCTGCCTCTCATCGTGGGTCACTGGTCAGGATCTGGTTGTGTCTGGATCGGTGGCCGTGGTTTGGCAGTGAGCAGGTGTGAAGACTCATTCCCGCAGTGATGGGATTTATGGATGGCCCTGAGCCAATCTGCAGTTTGTCTTTTAGATAGAGGCTGACCACAGGAAGGCCATACCATACTGATACACCATAAGTAAGTCTGTTGTGCCCAATATGGAAACACAGTAATCCTTAAAAGGGAATCAAAAGTCATTATATTCATAAGGGAAAAAAATGTACGTTGTACATTTTCTGTCGTTGTTTGAGTAAATGTTAACTGTTTTGGTTTTTCACGCTCTTGTCACATTGTGTCTTTATCTTTCATTTCTCTGGAATTTCCTCCTGTGTGTTCACAGTGCATTTGTGAAGTAGTGAATGAGAGCACTGACTTGTGAATCATTTCAATTATCACCTTTCAGTTCAGCTAGAAAATGAGAATCCAGCTGGCAGGGAGTCATTTGAATAATTTGGTTTGAAAGGAGAGATTATGTCTTTTAATCTGTCTGCTTCTAATAGCCCTGTCTCCTCTGCGTTATGGATCTTATCATGCTAATAAGTCAGATTTGCTCATTTAATGTAGTCAATTTTCACAGATTTCTGCTGCTCTATTAATTATTACCATATGTTTTATCCAAGACATAAAAGAGATGGGAGAAAAATAATGGCAGTGGGCTCAAGGGTTTCTCCAGGCATGGCACGTCAGACATTGGATTATGTGTTTGTAAAGAAATAAACAAATGCATAAATGAGCAGATCAAGCTCTCCGAATGACAAATAGCCTGTCTCCAAGTCATTTATTACTGTGGAGTGTAAACGAAGCACTACACTGCAGCTTCGCTCCACAGAGCAGGAAACACCCTCAGCTACATCCCCCCCCCCCCCGCCAGCACCACTACCCATGATGCTCTGGGCCTCCTCATTTTAATTAAGTGAGGTCCCACTTTGCCTGAAGCTGTTAAGATATAGCTGTGGTATTTATCTGGAGGTCCCAGTCAGTGTTGGGGAAGAGGGTTTGGGGATGTAATGCTGCAGCATTACAAACTCTCACCTTCCCCCGTTCCTCCTTCTTCATGCTGTCGAGTAAGAGCCCGCCAGAATTCAATTTTACACTCCAGGAATTCTGCGACTGATAAGCTGGGGAGAAGGCGAAAATAGAGCCCCCTCGCTCACTCTCTCTGACTCTCCCTTTCCCTCTCTCACACTTGTCCCCCCCCCTCTTCTTCCCTTTTTTTTCTTTCCTCATTCGTACCCTGGAGTGTGAGGTGGGACTTTTCCCGGATTCCCTCCCCCTGTTTTCGGGAAGCCTCCAAGCGGAAGCTTAATCGCCAAGGCACCAGACATGACTACCAGACAAAGGGGGCAGGAGAGGGGAGAGGAGAACATGGCAAACCTGATGGACTCCCGCCATGAACTTCTTTTTTTTGCCATTTAAAATGTGTGTGTGTAGCGAAATGTGTGTATGTGTATGTGTGTGTTGTGTGACGGATGCTTTGTGATAGACCGCAAGCAAGCTGGTCAACTCTGGTGCCTGAGGCAGCAAGGGGAATGAGTTAGCCAAGGTGACCATTAGAAATCGTGCTTGTGTCTTGGCCTTTTACTCTGAAGGAAAATAAATACATGTTGTTTCTTTCCATCACCCAAAACCTTTTATGGATTTTCCTATAGTGTTACAGATATTGATCGTGTGCTCTTAAGGACTCTGTGTAGTGTTCCAGTGCATGTAAAAGCATGCAAAGGCATACTTGATAGCTTGATAGATCAAAACATAAACATAATATTTGTTTCTAATGTTTGTATAGTTTTTTTCTCTCTTTTGCAATCAGTGTTTTTCTGAAATGAATTGCAAGTGAAAACACAGAATAGGAAATGTGCATTTTGTCTACCACTATGAAGTCGCATGGTTTTCTTGTTGTCTGTCATTCATGCTTTTTAAGTAAAAGGCTTTTTTCCCTCATGTACAAAAATAGTTTTTTTTTTTTTTTAACAAAAAAAGCCGGGAAGATTGAACTGCTTTTGACTCCTGCTGTGGAGCTGTAATTTAGTCCGGTCCCTGAGCCCCCCTCAGCCCTGAATTGAAACCAAGCGTTGTGTTTTTTTTATTACCCCTTGTCCTGTGCATGGATTTCCATATGTGCTTCCCCTCCAGTGCAATCAGCTGAGAATGAGCCGGAATGAATCACTGAATGATTTCCTGTCACCCATTGCCCTTACCAGCGTGCAGGTGAGCATGCTGCATTACAATGTGCCTGCATCTGGTGGGTGGGGGAGGTTACAGTCTGTTTCTGTGTGTGTGTCTGTGTGTATGTGTGCGCCTGTGTGAGTGTGAATGTGAGCGTGCAGACTTCTTATGTGTCTTTCTGTGTGCTACCACACAAAAAAGCAGATGGAGGACCTGTTCAAGCACAGAAAGCAATATCAGGTATGATATGATATTGCAGGAAGAAGATTCTGGAATGTTGTTGAGCAGAAGAAGATTACCGTAAGGCATAAGTTAAGGTGCATCTGCCTTTTTGTTTTTTGAGTTTGAGTTTGAGGTTGGTGGTTGCGGCAACCTGTGATGGCATGTCATGTTTCAGTATCCCCTCAGGAAGACTTTTAGCTGCTCTTTAATTGTGCCATTTAGTTCCTGTGTGGGTAATTGGACCTGTGAGCAGTAGCAATGAGTTATTAATGCTCCTCTGGCTTAGAGCATGCCCACAAGGGAAGGGAAGCCCTTCCATGATCAATGTGTGTGAGCGGTACCGGTATCACCACACTGTGCTTAAATAGGCTCTTATTTGGCTCTTTCCAGTGTGAGGGATAAGATGAGCAAGATGCAATCATTGCAGCTGATGAACATGTGGTGAGAAAAGACTTTGGGGGGTTTATATCGGGTATCAAGACGGCCGAGCTGCATCCTGTCAGGTGCCAGTCTCCCGGGGGGATTTTTTCCCTGTCTGGATGTGGATAAGGATAACGGGATGGGCTTCCAGCTTTGCACACTGAAGGAACGTGTTCTTCGGAGTCTGGTGACAGCCAGTGACCTCATGTGGGCGGCTGTGTGTGTTGGCGGGGGGTGTGTGGGTGGGTGGGTGTTGCGGGGTTATTCTCACATATGGAATTACCAGCACCGGGGAGTAATTAGCTATTCCCACCACCCACCCCCCTTCTCTCCCACTACACCCTACACTACATTCTCATTAACCCACCTTCACCCAACACCCACCAACCCAACCCCCCTCCCACAGACTGCATCTCCCTGCACAAACTTCATCTCCCCCTACCCCAAAGCACCGAGCCCCCCCTTGCCATAAAACTCGGCGATCTCATATAACACACACACGTAATCAATACGTGCGCTCTGCTGCTATTGATCCCACCCTCGCGAGTCGCTTGCCCAGAGTGAGAGAGAGAGAGAGAGTGGCTCTTCCTGGGGAGGGTTTTTGCACCCCCCCCCCCCCCCCCCCCCACACACACACACCTCCCCTGCTGTCTTTACGCCTGGTTTATGTCTACAGAAGGTTTCCCTAACTGCAAATACTCAAAGGAGCTTTAGTTTCGGTGTCTTGATAAAGTGTTTTGGTACCTTAGGGCAGATAAATTGTTACCAGTTGTAAGAACTTACCATAAAACATAAAATGAGTCTAACTTGAATCTAGGCTGCGCGTTTTACAGGCTTTCCAATGAAACCACAGACAGTGCGAAAGCAGAGGGCTCCAGCTTAAAAGCTTCATTTTCATGGGCAATCACTTCAGTCAGTGCTGATTTCCATGAGATATATCCCAATAATGTTTTAAGGATGCATATTAAACTATGATTGCACGGCAGTGTTATAGCAAAACAATCACCACATATTACTATCCAGTCTTGGGTAGAAGATTTTATTTAGCCCAATGTTACACAAGGCCCCTGAAAGGACTGGCTGAATTTGGCCAGCATCTTGCTATTCTCTCTCTCTCTCTCTCTCTCTCTCTCTCTCTCCAGCTCTCTCTCTCTCCCTCTTTTGCTGTTTCTAGCTCTAGCTTTCTCTCTCTTTCTCGCTCTCTCATTCATCTCTTTCTTTCTTCTTTCTCCATATCTGTCTTTCACGCTCATCTCTTTTACTGTTTACCTTTCTCTCCCTCTCCCCCTCTGCCCCCCTCTCTCTGTGCCTTTCTATCTCTGTATTTCTCTCACTATTTCTCTGTGTCTCCCCCTCTTCTGCGAGTGAAGGCGTTGGTGCTGTGTAGCTGTGGCCTGGAGGAGGATGGGAGTGGGACTGTGCGACAGCTGTGCTGGGGATATCAGTGGTGTCGTCAGGGACAGTGGGGGAAAGGAGAGAGAGACAGAAAAAGAAAGAGGGGGAATGAGGGATGGTGCTTGCATGTCTAGCCAGGGGGAAGAATGTTGTGAGTGTATTTGTGTGTGTGTGTGTGTGTGTGTGTGTGTGTGTGTGTGTGTGTGTGTGTGTGTGTGTGTGAGCGTGAGTGAGCGGCTGTGTAAGTTTGTGTCTGAATGTCTCTGAGTTGTTTCATCATCGCAACATCAGCCTGACGGGTAGCCTGTTCTTCTTGTGTTGCTGAATGGCTTTGATGTTGATGGAATGGCCTTGGATGCATTGCAGTGCGGTGCGGTGTGTTGTGTGAGGGGTCTCTACTACCGGACTCCTCTAAAGCTTCTTCCCAGGCGTCTCTACATGACAGAACACAATACAGCTTTTCCCAAAGCTGCACTGTTCTGCCGGTAGTTAAGGAAAAAGAAGAAAGGGCCGCCGATGCTCCACAAAAGGGGCCATTATTGCAGCTCGTCCTCCTCTCTTACCCTCCAGAGCCTGTGTGTCCCTCTGTGCTGATTAGGGAGGCAGGCAGGGAGGCAGGGAGGGAGGGAGGGTAGTGAATTGATGGTGTTGGTGGAGGGATGTCAGGGCTTTAAGAGGTTAAATGCATTTTCTCTTGTCTTCTTACACCTTCCTCATAAGCTGTTAACAATGGGCTTTGGTACAAGCAATTTGGGACAACAAGATCTCTCCTCCTCCTCCACCTCCTCCTCTTCTTTGCCGTAATCCTGTGCATTTTGCACAGAGAAGTGCTTGTCTTAGCACAAAAGGGGGAGGGCTGTTCTGCACAGGAGCGTGGGGGGAGGAGGGGGGAGGAGTGTGTGTGTGTGGGGGGGGGGTGCGCTCAAGGACATTGCAGTGGTGTAATCGTAACTGTTAATAGCCCCTCTGCAAGCGAGAGAGATAGAGAGAGGGAGAGAGAGAGAGAGAGAACGAGGGAGTGTGGGAGAAGGTGTGGTGTGTAGAGGAGGGGAGGTGAAAGGGATGCTGGAAGGCCGGTAACCTGATCCCCATTAGTGTATGTAGAGCCCAGCAATGAATGAAATCATGTAGCAAGGGCCAGGCGCTGTAGTCAAATGCCCATTTAATTCTGCTGGCCGTCGGGTGAGGGCTTCTTAAAGGGCCGCGTTTAGGCAGGGCGAAGGCAGCGCGGCGTAATTGGCTCGACTTGCCTGCCCACCTGCTCGCTTGCGTTGACCACGGCAGCCAACGCTTGCGTTGACCACGCCCCCAGCCAACCGATGATGTCTTTTTAAGCACGCACCACACAGCATCCACGGCGCCTCGTCCTGCACTGGACGCTGATTGACAGGTCGTCTGTCGGAGATCAGTTGAGATTAAGTGCAGCGAGCGATCGGCTCCACAGCAGGGAGGGGGGCGGGGGGGGGCCTGATCAATACCATAACGAAGGGATAATGGACCCGATCAATAAACGGGCAAGACGTCGGGACTGACTGTCCGCATTTTGTGCTAATCAAATATTTATCAAGAGGAAAGGGGGGGTGGGGGTTGACTCGGGGGTGGGAGATGCTGTTGAGGTGGGGGGGTGAGTGAGTGAGTGAGCGACAGCTTGTCTGTCTATCCATGTGGAGATGCTGAGTGCAGGGGCACTAGGGTGTCGGCTAAAGCTTCCAAGGTTTTTTTTTGCCTGAGAGGAAACGAGTCTCCCCCACATTAAAAATGTATCCAAAGCAGAGCGCCAGGAGCCCTCGGAAAAGGGAAGGGAAGAGTCGGAGCGTCGCCGTCGGCAGACGGGTCGGACCCAGTGTAAATGGGATGCGGCTCTGCGGAGGAGGAGGAGGCCCTGTGTGGATTCATGCTAATCGCATGTAAAATCATGATAATTTATTGGCTGTTGGGAGCCGCGTCGTCGTCTTGTCTTTGTAAACATTTATCAGACGATTATGGCGGGG
>CM059280.1:19640282-19642782 GCA_030347295.1 Setipinna tenuifilis | reverse complement strand
ACACACACATGCAGAGGTAATGCGGGGAGCGTCGCGGAGGACATTAAAGCGAATAAAGGATATCCGTGCCCCCCCACACACCCCACCACCCCACCTTGACGTAATTTACTCATATCGTGTTCAACTGGCGAGTGCGCAAGAGAACGGCCTCGGTGTGTGAATGCAAAGATGAGATGAAAATTGGCTCTGTTAAATATTTATGGCGAGACTTAGACACAGCATTCATCACCCAACACATGATGACCTGGCCCGGTGCGAATTAATAAATAAACGAAGGGAAAGAAGGGAAGAGAAAGATAAATAAAGACAGAGGGGAGGGTAAACAGTGTGGTTGGGAGAGCTGGAAGAGGAGAGGAGGAGAGGAGAGGAGAGGAGTTTATAATTGATTTCCACCTCTGCTTGTGGAACTCGTTTGGACCATCCGGAGAATCCCTGATGAACTGGTTGAATGTTAATTAAATCTCGGCTAAGCCACAGCAGCCAGTACCTTAGTGTGTTTAATGTATGTATGTATGTGTGTGTGTGTGTGTGTGTGTGTGTGTGTATGTGTGTGTGTATGTATGTAAATGCATGTTCTTGTATTCTAGGGATTCATATAGCATGTGTGCGTGTGTGTGTGTGCCTGCATGTGTGTGTGTGCGTGTGTGCTCGTGTGTATGTGTGCATGTAGGATTGATATAATATGTGATTGCATGTAAGCGTGACTGTGTGCATGTGCCTGTGAATGTGTGTGTGTGTGTGTCTGTGTCTGTGCATGTGTGTATGCGTGTGTCTGTGTGCGTGTGTCTGTGTGTGTGCGTGTGTGTGTCGCCCAATTCAAGTAACAGAAAATGTATGCCCCGAGATATGCTACCGACACATTATATTCCAAAGCATAGGGCTCCACAATGGCAGCAAAATGTGTGCCATGTGATAACATAGTGAACACACTGCGTCTGTGTCTGTGTTTTGTGTGCGTCTTGTGAATGTACATTCATGCATGTATGCTGGCGGTGGAGAGCGCACTCCCTTCACTCTCACTCTCACTCTCACTCTCACTCCTTCTCCTCTCCGTTCCAGACGGTGTCTGCGCTGAGCCCCTAATTGCTTTCCCCAGCGCTCCTTTGCCTCCCGCTCATACGGACAACTGGCCAAGTGGGATTAGGCCAGACGGAGCCCTATCTCTATCTCGCGCTGGGAATGTGTCTTTGTACAGTGTCAGTGTGCACCTTCCCCGCGTTAATGTACTGGAAAATGTTTTCTTAGGGCAGGCTGTGCGGTGGGGAGGGGAGGGGAGGTTTGGGAGGGGTGGGGGTTTGAGGGGCCTGGGAAAGTGAGGGGAGGGGGGGATAGAGCAGAGGAGATGTTGGCCTCCTCTTGCCTGCGGTTGCTGTGGTTGCAGTCTGCCTTAGACAGACCCTAGAAGAGATACACACACACACACACACATGTGCGCACACACACACACGCACACATGCATACATGCACACAGACACACACCTGGCTGGGACGGCCCCGAAGACATTAGGATTAATTATTTGCAGGAGAGCTTACACAGGGGTGCAGGGGTGTGTGTGCGTTTGTCATGTTGTGTTTCGGGGTCAGCCTGAACAGAAGTGTGTTCCTCGAGTTCCTCCAATCTGTGTCAGCTTGTGTGTGTGTGTGTGTATGTGTGTGCGTGTGTGTTTCTTGAGTGTGCGTCACATCAGTGTGTGTGTGTGTGTGTATGTGTGTGTGTGTGTGTGTGTGTAAGTAAGTACTTTTCCTCTTTGAACTCACAATGTTGGATTTCAGTAGAGCCCCATGGTGTCTCCATGCCAACCGGGGATTGTGGGTAAACTCCCAGCATGCTCTCCGTGACCTACTGACTGGCCCATGATGTAAGAGGTGGAGGTGCTCTCTTGTATTCTCTGTTCTGGTGTTGCGTAACTTTGTGTCTCTCACCTCTCGCCCTCCTCCTCCGCTCTCAGGTGCACGCTCCATTCTTCCCCAGCACATCACCTCTCACCTGTTTAGAGAGTATGTGTGTGTTTGTGTACGTGTGTGTGTGTGGGTATGTGTACATGTGTGTGTGTGGGTCTGTGTGTGTACATGTCTTTATGTTTTTGTGTGTGTGTGTGTGTACGTGTGCATGTGTTTATTTTTTTTTGTGTGTGGTCGTGTGTGTGTGTGCGTGTGAGTCTGTGTCTGTGTGTATATATATGTATGTGTGTGTGTGTGTGTGTGTGTGTGTGTGTGTGTGTGTGGATCCATGTCCGTGAGAGAGAGAGAGAGAGAGAGAGATTGTGTGTGTGTGTGTGTGTGTGTGTGTGTGTCCATGTCCGTGAGAAAGTGTGTGTGTGTGTGTGTGTGCGCACCCCTTGCTGTGGCTCCCCGCCGTGAGGAGGTGAGAAGAAGAGGATGCAGGGTGACCTGGTGCTTCTCTCTTTTATTCCTCTCTGCCAGCTCTCCAGAGGAGCTGCTTTTGATGTGCTGCGCATGTTCTGCAAGAGGTGCCTGATCTGTGTATGTGAGTGTGAGT
>CM059280.1:19635282-19637782 GCA_030347295.1 Setipinna tenuifilis | reverse complement strand
ATACAAGATATGACACAAAAACAGAGAAAAAGAGCACTTCAACACACAAGATATACGAAAGAGAAAGAGAGGGTCAAAGAGGGAGAGAGAGGCATTGAAATAGATAGATTGATCTCCCAGGAAGAGGAGCTCGGAGGTGCATGGAGGCTTCAGAGGCTGGTGAGGAGAGCCGAGGTCTCCGCTCTGGACTGATGAGCTCTCTGGGGAGGCCTGTAATTGCAGGGGCTGGGGGGGCGGGGAAGGGGAGGGGGGGGGGGGGGGGGCACTCTGCAGACCTGTTAACCCCTCGTCACTGGGGCTCACCAAACCACCACCATGCCCTCCACCACCACCATTACCACTACCACCACTTCCACCACCTCCCTTGCTCTTCTCCTGCCCACAGCCTGCTCCCACCCAGCAGACTGCACAAGTCAAGTCCACGTGTCTGTATGCATATGTGCCATACTGCATAGGTGTTCTTGTCTGGGGATTTTGTGGTGCAGAAAATGGCAGAACTGTGCATCCTGAGAGGTGTGCACCACTTAGTCAGAAGCATAATCATCTCCCATCTTTGCAATCCATGGGCAGGATACCCTGTTCCATTATTTGAATCTTTTATGCATGTTATGCTTTTTCTTTTTTTGTGGTGTAGGTGGGTAATCATGTCTTCAGAGATTAAAAAGCCGCACATTTATTTCAACCATTCACCAAACCTGCACATTTCTTTAGGCAGGCAGATGGTGAAATCACCTGGGTTTTGTGCACCTATAAAAAACCTATACATTTTTTGTAAAACCTATACATAGCAGAACGTCTACACTATAAAAAACTGGGGTTTCCCACTTCTGATGTCTGGGATACTGTGGTGCGTTGCCATGAAAGTGCATCTGGAGTAGTGTTAACCAAAAATCAGAAGCAGATTCCTCTTCCATTTTTATGAAGTTCCGTCATCTGCGTCAATTTTTAAAGCCTTTTCCCTTTTTTCATCTATTTTCCCTTTTCCTGGCTTTCTCCTCGCTCTCAGGTGCTCTAAAGGAGCAGCCTGTAATCTTGAGGTGGGTTTTTACTCAATTGTACTGCTCTCCTTGAAGGTGTCAGGGCCCGGTTAAGTAGTATTGATCTTTGTGTCTGAATCGATTGGTTATCACAAGCTGTGCCTCGCCAAACACTCTTGGGCAATTACGTGCCGGTGGCAGATAGCAACGAGGAGGATTATGTGTGATGTTCCTACTCTTTCTCCTGTAAAAAACATGTAAACACAAGGGATCCGCTAATGACTAGCAATTAGCGGCGTACTGTATGGAAAGGGCACCGCTTAACGAAAACACAGGATAAAGCAGAAAAGAAAACAAAACAAAGCGGGTTGAATTCAGCTCAAGTAAACAAAGAAGGCTCTTTGAAGACTCTTTGTTTACTAACCCCTCGCCTCTGGTTTAATTTTGTGTTTAAGTAAAGCTACAGCATGCACACACACAGCTCACACTGCTAATTAAGACCCAGAGCGATGGGAGAGGAAGTTAGCATTAGCTGCCTTCTCCTGCAGTATGGATCCTGAGAAGCATCTGTTTCTGAATTTGCATACTACTTTACTGCCCTATAAAACCAAGAGGCACTTTATAACATTGTTTTGTCTTCTACTTTCTTTTGCTTCTTTCTCTTATTAAGAAAGTACATAAAAGCAAGCATCACTATCATTATACCTACAACATGTTTGTAACTTTGAAGGCATTTTTCTCAGTTTCAGTGTTATTGTACTTTGATTTTGTAGGCCAACGTACTCCACATTATTTTCTAGTCTAGTACATACTATGTATGTCACACTGTCTCATGGAACATAGCAACATGACACCTACATGAATCTGTAGCATACTGCAAACTGGAATTTTTGACATACTGCATATTAGGTTCTTCCAGTCAGGATCAGTATGCAAGTAGGCTAGTATGTACTCACTTCTTACTGCCTCGACTGGTGTTGCCGCCCTTGGCTGAGGTGACCGGCCTGGCACCTCCATCACGTCGCAGCACCGCGCCCTTCCCCACCTCACTCCCGCGCTCCTCCACCTCCCCTCGTCTCCATCTTGTCCCCTCGTCTCCTCGGCCGTCAGCCCCTCCCAGGTCACCGGTGGGCCACATTAGGGGACTAATGGGCCGTTGATTGCGCTGCTCGGTTGACACATCCGCGCAGGTGGCCATAAAAAATCACACCCGGCCCCCGCTGGATGCCGCCACACCCCACACCAGCTTTATGGCCTTTTAATGGAGGGAGGGGAGGATAGGGGATAGGGGGGTAGAGGGCAGGATGAAGGGTGAGGATGGAGGGCGGAGGGAGGGTGGGTGGATGGAGGGTGTATATGGGTGGGGGGCAGGGGGTTGTGGTTGTAGGGAGGGGCAGTTTATGGCTGTACCAGCGCTGCCTGCTCAGAGGAAAGCATTAATTAATCAATAATCACCTCGGTCGCTATGGAGAGCTGACGAAGAGCGGTGCCAGATCACACGCGTGCTGGGTTTCATCTTTTAA
>CM059280.1:19625282-19632782 GCA_030347295.1 Setipinna tenuifilis | reverse complement strand
TGTGCGCACACGCTCTCTGTGTCAGTCAGTGGCTATGTGAGCCTGTGTGTAAGTGAATGAAACCCCCTGTTGGGGTGTGTGTGTGTGTGTGCCAGGCTGGAGCGTCCGTGCTGGAGCAGTAGGGCTCATGTGTGTGATGAATAATGGAGGCTCTGGTAGTGCTGAGCCCCATCCTGCTCACGGCTCCATTCACATCCAGCCTGCACCCCTCACTTCATTACTTCCACTCTCTTCACACGGGGGTTTTTGGTCATCTTAAAGGGAGGTTTTCAGGCAGCATTGCCCAGCAACCAAGTGTGTTGGTTGTGTGTGTGCGTGTGTGCGTGCGTGTGTGCGTGCGTGTGTGTGTGCGTGTGTGTGTGTGTGTGTGTGTCTGTCTGTCTCTGTGTGTGTGTGTTCACATGTGAGAGTGTATTTGTGCGTATTTTGTGTGTGATTGTGTGTGTGTGTGTGTGATGTTGACGTGCACATCAAAGTGTGTTTGTATGTCTTGTGTGTGTGTGTGTGTGACAGAGAGAGAGAGAGAGAGAGAGAGAGAGAGAGAGAGCGGGATAGAGAGAGTGCAAATGAAAAAACATGAAAAGAAACCACCACTTTACCTGATTGGATGGTCGCAGTTCTTTGTTGTGCTTTGGGCCTCAGCATTCTTTATCTGCCTGATCAACACAAATAGATTAAGGGCGAGTAAAATCAACCATTACAGCAGATTACCATGCCCTAATCCCCACATTATCATATCATAGAGTTACAATCCATATTGGATTATCATACTGTAGCAGTCAAAACAGGACTGTAAGGGGTTTGCTTCCAATGAACCATAGAAGCGATAGCCACATACTGTTGCCTTACAGTCATTGTAACAAGTAAGCCACAGCTATACAAATTGCCTGAAGCATTTTTTCTAGTCATACTTATGAAAATATTAGGACCTCTTTGTCAATTGCTATTATGTTATACATGCCAAGCTCTCAATCTAACCCTAAATTTAATAGTAAATATATTAGGACCTCCTTGTCAATTTCCATTATGTGACTTACATATCAAAGTGTGTCTACATTTAGACAGAAACAACCCCTTAATTGATCTGAACACATGATATACAGATCAATCCACTTCTTATGAGTGTCTTAAATCAAACACTGACTGGAAGCTCTGTTTTAAACAGATAGAGTGATGCCTCTATTAACGCATGTCATGGTGTATTGTTCTCCGTCAGCCAGCAGACATTCATCCCTTTTTTGATTCCATTCTTTGCCTTTGTCCTCATCTGCCCTGATGCGTGAGGAGGTCCCAGTCCCACCCCTGCGAGTGTGTGTGTCTGTGTCTGTGTGTGTGTCGCCTTTCATTGTGACGTCTCGCCCCCTGTCCCGGGTGACATGGCTTAGTGATCTCACAGACGAGCAGAAGAGACAGTGTGGCATACACACAAACACACACACACACACACACACGGTGCATCGTTGACGTCTTTGTGAAGGCTGTCATTTCCCATCAGGCCCTGCTCATTATCATCTGATTTGCACAGCACCCCCTACCTCTCAGCTGTTTGCTCTGCTTAATAAGAGCTTCTCATGACAGCACACACACATACACACATACACAGACTCACACACACCCACACACATGCATGTAGACTTACACACATGCACACACACATACACAGACGTGTATACACACACATGTGCATGCACGCACAGACGCACACACACATACACACATGCACACACACATATATATATAGAAATGTGCACACACGCGTGCATAAACACACACTCTCTCTCTACACAAGCACACACAAACACACACACACACACCGCCCACACCACATCTTCATAGCAGTGGAGGAGGGTGAGTGAGTTAATGATGTTGAAAGTTCTCTCAACACCTTGAAAAGCCAAACAGAGGGCCTTATACCCCGGAGGCAGAGGAAACACGCCAGATAGGCTTTCATGTTGCATTTGGGCACACACGCTAGTCGCCTGGCTGACCCCAGAGCAGTGATCATGTGGTAACAGACCTATGGAGGTGATGACAATGGGAAATCAAGGTTGCATACTTTTACACAAAACCCAAGCTTGTGTATACAATGAACGTATACAATAGAGTTGCACCAGTGGTGTTTAGCATGTTCTTGTCATAGGTTTGTATGCTGCTGACGTGTTCTTGCTAAACTGCCAAACGATGGCATCTATGCAGGCGGGATACTGGCCCCAGTGGAATTGTGGGTACTGTATGCTGCTGCAGCTGAGGGCTGCTGGGGACAAAGACATCTGCCAGAGAGGCCCAGTGAGGGGAGGGATGGAGGGATGGGGAGATGGTGAGATGGATGGATGGATGGATGAAGGGTTGGGTTTGTGTCTGTGTGTAGAAAAGAGTGTGTGTTTGTGTGTGGAGGATAGAGGGATAGAGGGATGAAGGGATGGATGGAGGGATGTAAATTGAGTGCAAATGAAGGGATGAATGCAAGAATGGAAATTGAGTGACAATGAAGGGATGGATGGAGGGATGTAAATTAAGTGCGAATGAAGAGATTGATGGAGGGATGGAAAAGGAGCCGGGCTGTGCCGTGGAGATGATGCCTGTGACAGGCTGGCGGTGGAGAGGAACTGTGACACTGCTCACACACAGACGCAGACGACATTGAAATGTCACCGTGGCGGGGTGAGTTGACAGAGGTGACTTGAGTAGTCTGCATTGAGAGGGGAGATCTGTGTGTGTGTGTGTGTGTGTGTGTGTGTGTGTGTGTGTGTGTGTGTGTGTGTTGGGGGTGTGTGTGGGTTGGTGTGGGGGTCCCTCTGGGACGTCCACTGTGTGGATATGCATATGCTTAACCACAAATCCACGTACCGCTCTTGATCTTGATCTCTATGGCCTTTGGTATGCTTATTAGTCAGAAGCTGTTACCTTCATTATAATAATAATAATAATAATAATAATAATAATAACAATTATTATTGGATACAACTACTACTACTACTACTAATTATAACAATTGCTATTATTGTTATTATTATTTTTATTGTTATTATTATTATTATACTTTTACATTAAACAGCTTTCAAGGTCCCTAAGGACACTTACACAATTACAGTCAAGGGCATTTTCCAATACACACACAATAAAAACACACACAGATGAAGCACTGTTGGTAAAAAATGGATGCAGGGCCCAGAAGCTCATGAAAGTGTAGGAGGCAAACCAGTGTAGGATATGTGAGGAGGGGGGCCCAAAGAAAAGATGAAGGTCAGGCAGGACTGAAGAGGATAAGAAATGATCCCTCAATCTCTCCATCACTTTCTGTCTCTCGCTTTCAACCCTCCCTCTGTATCCTTTGCTCTTAACACTCTCTTTTTTCCTTGCTGTTATCTCTCCCTTCCTCTCTCTCTCTCTCTCTCTCTTTCTTTCTATCCTTTTCATCTGCATGCTCCTTCGTTCCTTTCTGAGCCCTGAGCTCTTGTCATGTAAATCAGACGATCACTCTCTCTCTCTCTCTCTCTCTCTCTCTCTCTCTCTCTCTCTCTCTCTCTCTCTCTCTCTATCTCTCTCTCTCTCTCTTTCAGCCCTGCAGTGGGCTGAGCTGAGCTGATCTGAGTCTCACTGACCAGATGCTTTGTGTGCACGTTGGACCATGTCTTAGGGCCCTGTGTGTGTGTGTGTGTGTGTGTGTTTGTGTGTGTGTGTGTGTCCTAGGGCCCTGTTTGTGTGTTAGTGTGTGTGTGTTTGTGTGTGTAAGTCTAGCTGTTTTTTTCCTTTTGAGTGTGTTAGCGAGCCTGACATTTTGAGATCATAGGTTAGTGTGTATATGTTTGTGTGTGTGTGCATGTGTGTGCGTCTGTGTGTGTGAATGCGTTTGTGTCTGTGTGTAAGAAAGTGTGTGTGTGTGTGTGTGTAAGTGAGTGGGAGTATATTTATGAGAGGCCGTATAGGCCAAACAATCAGCTACCCACACTATCAAACTGTCTCTCTCACAATCAGACCTCTCACACATTATCAGACCTCTCACACACTGTCGAACCACTCTCACACACTATCAAACTCTTGCTTACATACTATCAAACTCTCACTCACACACTATCAAACCACTCTTACTAAAGAGGCCTGATGATGTGTGAGTTTGATAGTGTGTAAGAGTGGTTAGATAGTGCGTGAGGGAGAGTTTGATGGTGTGTGAAAAAGGTCTGATAGTGTGTGGGAATGGTTTGATAGTGTGTAAGCAAGAATTTGATAGTGTCTGAGTGAGAGTTTGATAGTGAGTGAGAGTGGCTTCATAGTGTGTGTAAGAGAGTAGCTGATATTTTTGACCTGTGCGGCTTCTCATATGTGTTTGTGTGTGTGTGTGTGTGTGTGTGTGTGTGTGTGTGTGTGTGTGTGTGTGTGTGTGTGTGTAGCTGTTTTTTTGTTTGAGTGTGTGTGTGTGTGTGAGTCTGAAATATTAAGTGCATTGCTGTGTGTATGTGCTTGTGTGTGTGTGTGTGAATGTGTATGTTTGTGTGTGTGTGTGTAGCTGTTTTTTTGTTTGAGTGTGTGTGTGTGAGTCTGAAATATTAAGTGCATTGCTGTGTGTATGTGCTTGTGTGTGTGTGTGAATGTGTATGTGTGAATGTGTGAGTGTGCGTGTGCGTGTGCTTATGCTTATGTGTGCATGTGTTGTGTGTGTGTATATAAGCCCAGTGGAGTGCACTAATGCGTGAATATCTGTCTCTGTGTTATTGTTGTGCTACTAATGCTGTCCCCGGAGGTCTGTCTGCACCGCTTGTATGACCTGCCCTGGTGACAAACGGTGTGTTTGATTGTGCATTTGTGTGTGTGTTTCTGTGCGTGTTTCTGTGTGCATATAGGTGTGTGTATGTGCATGCTTGATTGTCTGTATGCCTGTTTGTGTGTGTGTGTGTGTGTGTGTGTGTGTGTGTGTGTGTGTGTGTGTGTATGTGTGTGTGTGTGTGTGTGTGCACGCACGTGTGTGATTTTCTGTATGCCTATCTGTGTGTATTCATGTGTGTATATGTGTGCGTCTTTCTGTGTGCACATACTGTAGGTGTGTGTATGTGTGCCTGTGATTTTCTGTATGCCTATTTGTGTAAGTGTGTGTGTGTGTGTGTGTGTGTGTGTGTGTGTGTGTGTGTGTGTGTGTACCAAGGCTCATCTGTGGATGGAAGCAGGTGCTAGACCTCAGGGAACGTAGTCTTTCATTCCTCCTTTCAGGCCTAGACTTGAAATACTGTATCACTGCACAAACCTCTGCAGTAGGCTATAAACTCTATCTCTAGGCTATCTCTCTTTCTTTCTGGTCCACACACAAATACACACACACACACACACACACACACACACACACACACACACACACACACACACACACACACACACACACACACACACACACACACACACCCGCATCAGTGTTTGTATAAATGCAAAAATGTTCAGCGATACAAAAAGGGCTATGTGTATTCTAGCCACCCATACTCAATAATAACAACGTTTTTTCTTTTACTCCCTATCTCTCTCCCTCTCTGTATTTCACGCACATACACGTTTGCACACACACACACACACACACACACACACACACACACACACACACACACACCTACACACACACACACACACACATACACATAAAACAGGCACTCACAGACACACTCACACAAACGTATGCAGACATGCACGCACACATACACACTTTATCTCACACACACACACACACACACACACACACACACACACACACACACACACACACACACACCACATAGGTCCCTCTCCTGGACTGTGTGTTTAGAGCCGATGAAGGCAGTCTGAGTAAACACACTCCCACCTGGATCTGGCAGTTGCACAGACCTCTCACAGAGACTGTGTGTGTGTGTGTGTGTGTGTGTGTGTGTGTGTGTGTGTACATAAGTTTTTATTTGCGTGCACACGAGTTCACATCTGTGTGTGTGTGTGAATGTGTATGTATGAATATGTGTCCTTATGTGTGTCAATGAGTTTGCTTTGTGTGTGTATGTGTGCCTGTATGTGTGTGTAAAGTGTGGAGAATAGCCCAGACCACACTGTAGTGTTTAAACCCTAGTATCAACAAAAGGCCCAGCTCTCTCTGTCATTCCCACACGCTTGGTGCCTATAACCACTACACCACTCCCCATCCAGCACACCAGCCCACACCAGGACACACACACACACAGAAGTGGTGGTTGTGATGGTTGGTTAGACCCCACTATGTTTGCGTATGTGTGTATATGGTGTGTGCGTGTGGTGTGTATGTTGTTGTGTATGTTGTGTATGTTGTGTGTGTTCGTGTGTGCGTGTGTGTGCGCGTGTGTGTGTGTGTGTGTGTGTGTTTGAGACCTGTGGATGGCACATAAGAGCAGAGTGGCCCACCCCCTGATTAGCGGTGTGATGCTCTGGCTGGGATGCTGCGATGGTGCTGTGATGGTGCGGTGGTGCTGCGATGCTGCGATGGTGCTGCGATGGTGCTGCGATGGTGCTGCTGCGAGGCCTCAGCGCTGTGATCTGACGGCTGGCGTCTGTAAGGAGGAGGAGCTGCCTGTCAGGCCTGCGTGTCTAAAGCGCTCCTTAATTAACACAGACAGCACAGGAGCACAGCACACAGGAGAGGTGGGGAGCACACAAGAGGTGAAGAGGGAAGAGGGGAGGATAGGAGGGGAGAGGAGGGAGGAGGCGAGGAGAGGAGAGGAGAGGAGAGGGGAGAGGCGGGGAGAGGAGAGGAGAGGAGAGGAGAGGAGAGGAGAGGGGAGGGGAGAGGAGGGAAGAGGCGGGGAGAGGGGAGAGGTGGGGTGATGAGAGGAGAAGGGAGGGAAGAGGAGAGGGGAGGAGAGAGGAGGGGAAAAAAGAGGTGGGGTGGTGAGAGGTAAGAGGAGAGATAGGGGGGAAAGGACGGGAGAGAAGAGGAGAAGAAAGGTGAGGTGAGGTTAGGTGGTAAGGGGAGAGGAGAGTAGGAGAGGTGGGGTGGTGAGGCAAGAGAAGAGGTTGGGAGGAGAGGAGAGGTGCAGGATGGATTTTTGGCAGAGGAAGGGGGAGGGGGAGAGGGTACAGTAGAGGTGGCGGGCTGCCCCCCCATCACGTGATGCGAGCAGTCAGAGCTGACTCCCAAACGGAGGCTCGTTAGGAGGCACAGGCCGCTGTGTGAGATCACGGCTGACAGACTGTCTGTGTGTCTGCTCATCTCTGCTGCCACTGGTATGCTTATGTGTGTGTGTGTGTGTGCGTGTGTGCGTGTGTGTGTGTGTGTGTGTGTGTGTGCGTATGTGTGTCTGGGTTTTGAAGGTCTTCTTGACATTTTCTGTTTGTATGTTATGGTGGTGTCACTGATTTTTAGAGATCTCTCTCTCTTTCTCTCTTTCTTTCTCTTTTTCTCTCCCTCTCCCTCTCTGTCTGTCTGTCTGGCTCGTGATGAAACAGTGGGATAGGGGGGTTAGCGGGAATAGGCCACATTGTTTTGTCTGGGAGGTAGCAGTGCTGTCACAGTTTGACATTCTA
>CM059280.1:19617782-19620282 GCA_030347295.1 Setipinna tenuifilis | reverse complement strand
TGCCAGCTCACTGACAGACCTTCTCTCTCTAACACACACACACACACACACACACACACACACACACACACACACACACACACAGAAGTGAGCTAAATACAGGGTGAAAATAAACATGGCAGAACATGGGGTGGCCTAAAGTCTTAAAGGCTGAAGTAGTGTGTGTGTGTGTGTGTGTGTGTGTGTGTGTGTGTGTGTGTGTGTGTGTGTGTGTGTGTTTATGGGGAGACTGAAGGGTTGATGATGTAATGGGTCAGGGGTGTGGGCAAAGAGCTGTTGGCATTCAGAGCTGGTTACAACACCCACACCCACACCCACACCCACACCCACACACACACACACACACAGAATAAAACTACCTGTGACCTTCTCACCATTATTGTTTGCCTCGTTAGCATTTTGTTTGAACTGTTAAAAATTACACCAGATAGCTGCCTGAAGAGTCTTAATATGTAAGCTACTATGCTAGCTGCTCAAAGGAGCATTTTGCATTTGAAATGCTTGTTTTGTCACCCACATAGAGTTGGCAAGTCATTGGCGTCATTTTGTATGCTGTGAATTAGCATTTTTCTCCTTCTGGTGTGTTTTTTAGATGCATTATAACGGTAAAATACGACTGTAGCTAACCATCTGCTAACAGCAAAAAATTAAGAAATACAGCTGTCTCTTACCTTTCTTGTCATCTGAAACGATTTGTGCCACAAACGCTAGCTACTTAAGCTATTATATTTAAGCGGCAGGAAAAAATATAAAATACTATAATTAAACATGGCAATTCCACTTAATACAATCATGGCTACTGCTTTGTCTGCGGTAGCTTGTTGATTGCTACATCCTATTTTTTCGTTGCTAGGCAATAGATTTTTCAAATCCGTCAACAGATAAGTGTGCTTTAACTTTATTTACCAAATTCATTTACTTCGCTCATACCATATTTGTGCCTATTTGTTTTCCCATAGGAATTTTCATCTTGAGAAACAGGAAGCCTTAAATGCTAACACAGAAAACGACAAGCTTCTGGGTAGCTTGCCAACTCTATAGCAGCTTACATTCTGCATAGCATCTGTTTTCTACACTCTTCATTTCAATTCTCCAAACACCCTGTTCTGCATTCTAGCATTTGCTAACAACATGCCAAAATGCAAAATTAGTGTATACTTATCTTGTTTTGACATCTTGAAGATGCTACTCATTGTTTGGGTGATGTATTTAGCAAATGAATGCTTGTAGTAGCCAGTTGTTTACCCCTGAAGCATTACAGGGTAGCAGCAGGACTCACCTCTGTTAGCTGGATACAGCACCAGTGAGGCTACGCTCTGGGTGACCCAGCCATTGCGCTGTAAATTGGTAAACCCTGTGGTCCTTGGCATTGAAATGGGAGCCATTATCCTTGGCTTTAATGAGCTCTCAGCTCCGTGTGACTGTGTTTGGTGCTGCAGTTTGACTGCAATTAGCAGTGTGGCTGGGGACTTGCCTTTGGCTACGTTGAGGCGCTGGCTAGCTAGCAGCACGTACAGCAGCTAAAGACGCTACAGTATCGCTATGGCGGTGCCCCCCCTTCTACCCTCCTCCCTTTTCTGGCGGGTAATGGTTCATAATTTGGCTTCACAGAAGACGGCCTGGCTCTGGTGAGCAATTTGGCAGTAGTGTGCTAATTTGGCAGCGGTGCACGATTAGTAGCTTATGGAGCTCATGTTATCATTGCTGACAGGCAAACAGCTGGCTGTGCCGGTAGGGAGACGGAGGTGTGTGTGTATGTGTGTGTGTGTGTGTGCGCGTGTGTGCGCCTGTGTGTGTGGCATTTGTCAGCTGTGGGACTGGCACAAAAGCAGCAGCAGGCCTCACCGAAGCGACTCCGTAGCTGCTGAACAATGTCAGGTGCGAGGCTCCGTCGCCGATGGAGTTCATTGTGGCGAGGCGAGGGAAGGGAAGCCTTATCTAATCGCTGAGTCTCTGGCACTGAGCCCAGGCTTAGATTGGATGTAAGGGAATATACATGACTCTGGGCTCACCCCCCTAACCCCAACCCCCCTCAAAAAGCCATTAGACTCCTGCACTGCAGTTCTTCTGCATGATTCACTGCTGGTAGAAATTACACTCTTATAGGAAGAACAAACAAATACAAAGATCCAATCGGGTGTGAGTTTTTGTTGAATTTTATATGTAAAGACGTATATCCTTAAGACAAAACTGACAGAAGTTCTGTCTAAAGTATTTTAATGGTTTGTTGAACAAAATGGGTTTTATAGTCATCCCTTCACCAGTTTCCATACCAGTGGATTTGTATTTGTGTCCATTGACCATTGTGACCATTACTCTTGTTGTGTGCCTAGGCCCTCGATGCTGATGGTGGTATAGTGTTTTTTTTTACCCCAAGCCACAACGGATGTGTGGCCCTTCCTGAGACCTTTAACACTGTGTTAAACACGGAGCTCCCCAGTTCACTTCTTAATCATCTCTCATGATAATGCGGGAAACAATTTCTGCAAATGAGCGTGGA
>CM059280.1:19602782-19612782 GCA_030347295.1 Setipinna tenuifilis | reverse complement strand
GAGGGGAGGCAGACAGACAGACATGTCTTTCTAACGGAAGAGACAGGCAGAGAAGCATGAAGAGACACAGACAGTCATTTCTCAATAACTGAGGAGAGATAGACACTTTTGACTTATGGGAAAGACAGACATGCGTTTCTCACTGACTGGGGGAAGAGAAAGACAAGCATTTGTCTCTAACTGAAGAAAAAGGATAAAAACTTAGGAAAGTCAGGAAAAAATCAGACATTGCTCTCTAACTAAACTCTGAAATCAACAAACAATTTGAGTCTCCTTCAGTGAGTAGGTGAAAAAGAGGTAAGAAAGGCACATGATCTGTGTTCATAGTCTGTTTAGTATTTGCATATGGATTGTGGATTATCTCTTAATTACGCAGAGACTTTCCCTTCTACCAGCCCAGCATTTGAGCTCCCCTGGGAACCACGGGGGCATTAGTGGAGCTCTCCACAGTGCCCTGGCGGGTTTCTCTTGAGCTACTGCACTATAACAAAGCTGTGTGTGTATGTGTACCTTTGTCCTGTATTCCTTTTCCAAACTGCCGAAGCACTTTGAGCTACATCCTTTGTATGAAATGTGCTATACAACTAAAGACTACTGTTATTATTATTATTATCAAAGCAAAAGGAACACCAGAAGGTTTGGAGTTCCACTTTCAAACTGGAAACTCTGATGACGGGCAAGACTCGAAAATATTGTTTCCTGTTTTGGTATGGCGTATATCGGTTCGCTGCTTGACATGAAATACAAATATTTGAAACTATTTAGCTCCTGTGTGCGATCTTCACCTTCCTTGTGTCTTTTAGAGTTACAAACTGGGCGAATCACTGTAATTAGATGTGGGCTGGGACACCACTTCTACTCTCCCAATCATGGCCCTGAACATCCCACTTAACCCAGAAGTGCACCAGAACGATCGTCCATGTAGTTAGCCATCACTGCTAGTGTTTGTGAATAAACATATCTGCTGCATGACAACTAATGTGACAAAATATAATGTAATACAATGCGCATTTAGACATATGAATCATTTCTCCTCTGTCCACCATTGTAATCCTCATTCTCCAGGCCTTGTGTTCCTAGAGTACTGATGTTCTTCAGCGTTCTCCTACTGTGCATAACATTAGAACTGGTTCAGTGAATTCAGTTTCCTTTTTAAAAGGCTTGTAATGTAAGCGTGAGCTTGATGTTTAAGCTAAAGGTTATTTGCATAAAAATGTCACTGTTGTTTACCAGTAACACAACTGGTCCCTTGGGGAAGAGCGTCTTGTCTCTGAGGCATTAGCGTAGCCTAGAGGAATAGCCGTAATAAGATAACATGAGGATTTTCCTGGCTCGGCTAATTTGATGGTGTTGCAGACACTTATGCTCTAATAGGCAGTACATCAGAGGAGAAAGCGAGAGTGAAACACCAGCGAGTCGACCAGTACAGTAATATGGCAATGGTGTATAACGTGTGTATTGTTGTGTGTGTGCTTGCTAGTGGGACTGTACTGTATGTGTTTGCAGATTTATCACTGCCTGTCTTTGTGTGTATGTGTGTGTTTTTGTATGTGTCTGAGTTGGTTAGTTTTGTTTATGCATCTGTATTTGTGTGTATGCCAGTGTGTTTTATTTCAAGGATATTAGCATTTGTTTTGCTGCTGTAGGCAAGACATTCTGCTTAATCATGTTTGGCTGTGCTGACCAAAGCTCCTAATGACCACACAGACACAAAGGCTGGTCTGGGTCCCTGCGCTGACGGAGCAGAACCACTAGGACACTTCACCGCCATGCAAACAAGGGTCTGATAAAGCACGATAATCACCGATAATGGTTTTATCGATCAGGACCGGCCATTTCCTGCCTCATAAACACTTAAGTATTAGTTGTTGGCACTCATTTCTGCATCGCTTTCGAGTACAGAATTATAAACAGCAACATGTTCCTCAGCCCAGGTGGTTTTAATAATCCATGTCTTTTCTTCGCAGCTTTCCCTGGATGTATGATTTTTGTTTTTTAAAATGGCTGGTATTTTGTCGTTAGCTTGGGGATATTGTTCACTAGGCATTGTGTTTTTAAAAAAAAGGGGGGGGTTCTTGATGAGTTTATTGTTTTCGGGAGTCACGTGGTTCACAGTGTTCTAGCGCGTCGCCAAAATGGGCAGCATCATCAATTCCCCCGTGGCCAGTGGGCAGGGTGCCAGCAGTGGAGCGCTCAGATTTAATTATGTGTCACAGACACAACACAAATACCCCAGGGGAGGAAGAGAGAGAGAGAGAGGGAGCAAGGGTGATGGAGAAACAGAGGGAGAGAGAGCGAGAGAGAAAGATGGAGAGAGACAGAGAAAGATAGAGACAGAGAGAAAGAGAGAGAGAAAGATAGATAGACGGATAGAGAGAGAGAGATAAAGAGAGAGGGACAAAAACAGAGAAGCATTATACCAGAGCAAGAGAGAGATGGTATTTCAGAGAGAGAGTGAGATAGAGAGGGAGATGGAGAGAGAGATAGCCATCATCCCAGTGACAGAGGGATGGTATTACCCCAGAGAGAGAAAGACAGAGAGAGAGAGAGATGGCGAGAGGGAGAATTTGAGAGAAAGACAAGGGTGGAGAGAACGTGACAGATGGGGGGAAGAAAGTGGGTTAGGGTATTCAGTTCACTAACAGTCGATGTGTGGATGTGGTGGTTGTGGTTGGACTGGTAGCTACTGATAGGTCCAAACAAACTGACATTCAGGCAGGAACTGAGAGCTAACAGCCAGCCAGCCAGCCGGCCGGCCACACCCAGCTGGAGATGAGGATCCATAGAGGGGGGAGAGGAGGGGAGGGGAGGGCAGCCTTTCATGACCAGGTGAGAGGCCTCTACAGTGCTGGGGCTGGGGGTGAGGCTGGGTCTGGGGCTGGGGCTGGGGTCATGTGTTGTGTGACAGCGGTTGTAAATATGGTGCCTGTAGGGGTAATGAGTGGACAGGGTTAAAAAAAAGCCATTAGGCCACTATGGGGTCATAATAGCCATGTCCCCCCCGCTACTGTAATGGGCCTATCAACCACCTCTGGGAGGAGAACGTGGGACGAGGAGAGAGAGAGGGGGGAGGCAGGCAGGCAGGCAGACAGACAGACAGACAGACAGACAGGCAGGCTACCAGGCAGGGGGAGGGGGGAGGAGGGGGAGGCAGACAGACAGACAGACAGACAGACAGACAGGCAGGCAGTCAGGCAGGGGGAGAGGGAGGAGGAGGGGGAGGCAGGCAGACAGACAGACAGACAGACAGACAGACAGGCAGGTACGGGGAGGGGAGAGAAGGAGAGACAGACGGGGGAGGGGAAAGAGAGACAGACAGACAGGGGGAGGGGAAGGAGGGAGAGAGAAAGAGAGAGAGGGGAATAGTGCAAGAGGTAATGAAAGCAGTGAGGAATGAAAGGGGGGAAAGGGTGGGGGGATCAAGGTGATGCTGCTAGCTCTTTTGATGTGAGTTTGATGCTGTGAGTCACAGTAGCCATCAATCATCACTCACCGTCTCTGCTGCTTTTTACATCCTTTTCCATGCTTTCTATTGGTGTGTGTGTGTGTGTGTGTGTGTGTGTGTGTCTGGCCTTGTCCATTGGCTACCCTGGTTTAACACAGTTGTGCATAAATTTGCAAGGGAGAGGGAGAGGGCAGAAGGAAGAGAGACAGAAAGAGAGAGAGAGACCAAGAGAGAGGGGGAGAGAGGGAGAGACAGAGAGAGAGAGAGCGGAGGGGGCACAAGAAGAGAGAGACAGGGAGAGAGAGAGAGAGACGAAGTAGGCTAAATAGAGAGAGGAAGTGGTGTTCCAGTTATTGTGAAGAGTTGATTGAACTGGTCCTGCCTAACACCATTTCATTACAAGACACCTGCTTCATTCCACAAGATAAGTCCGCAGAGGATTGCATGTGTGTGAGTGTGTGTGTGTGTATGTGTGTATGTATGGTGTGTGTGTGTCCATCCGTGTGTCCGCGTGTCCTGGTGTGTGTGGTGTGTGTGTGTGTGTGTGTGTGTGTGTGTGTGCGTGCACATGCATGTATGTGTGCATGAGCGAGAGAGAACAGGTGTTGGAAGTGTGTATGGTGCACCTGTGTTTGGGTATGTTTATGCGCTAATAACAGAGTGTGTGTAAGTATGTGTGTGTGTTGGAGTGTGTTTCTGATGTGTCCCACTGCCCCTAGTCTGCTTAATGCTTTTTTTTTCTTCGCCAGAGGAAATATGTCTGTGATCATGCCTGAATAACACAGAGAGCCCCCCCCCTCAACACACACACACACACACACACACACACACACACACACCCCAACCCCCCGAATCCCCATCCCAGCCCTCTCAGTGGGTGGTGTGTTGTTGAGTGTGGAATTGGGACATTGCGTGTGTGCTTTTGGATAAATTTGGCACATGTTAGAACTTCAAAGGTGAAACCATGGAGGTGGATGCCCCATGCTTTTAGCTTGGGTGGGGGCTGTGCGTGCGTATGTGCGTGCGTATGTGTGTGCACGTGTGTGTATGTGAGCTCATGCTTGTGTATGTGTGTGTGCGTACGTACGTGTGTGAGCTTGTGTTTTAAAGCATGCGTGTTGGAATAGGCTTTTGTGTTTGCTGTGTATTGAACACTACCGGCAAGGTCTTTCCCTTTCTCCTTCTTTATTCTTCTGATCTCTCTCTCCCTCTCTCTCTCCGTCTGTCTGTCTCTCTCTATATATATCTCTGTCTTACATCAGGTGTACACGATTTTATTTCTCCGGCTGTCTGCGTTTCTTTGGACCTTATTCCACTTCCAACCTTTTCCCTGATTTATTTCACCTGTTTCATGGCTGGAAGGTACTGGCCTTTTTTTAACACCATCAGGGACATGATGAAAGAAAAAATATATACCAATCCCCCCTCCTTCCTTTCTCTCTCTCTCTCTCACTCTCTCTCTATCTCTCTCTCTCTCCAACTCACGTGCTCTCTTCCTTCATCTTTTATATTCCTTCCTCCTCCATTCTCCATCACTCTCTCACTCTTCCTCTCTTTCTCTCACCCCTCAGTGCTGCCTGGATCTCTCCACTCTGTGTGTTGTGTGAGGCTGGGAAGCGTGACACACTCGTGTGGAATGGCCCGAGGCAGACCGACTTATTTAACTTCCTGAAATGAAAAATCACAACAGGATGCCAGCACCATCCCTCGTGCCTCTCTTCTGTCCTCCATATTGTATCATTTCTCTCAGTCAGCACATAATGAGGGATTGTCATTGGTGTTTAGAGTTGCCCTGTGCCTCGCTATCTGGACACACACACACACATACACACACACACACACACACACACACACACCCACAATTACGCCAACCGTCCCTGTTGTTCCAGTTATTGTTCCAGTCAGTTCTAAATAAAATATGAAACTCTGTTAGTCCTGTTCCAGTCCTTAAAGTAGAGGTAGGAATAGAAACATCTTTTTTTTCCTACTCGAATGCAAGATCCATTTCCTGGTGCTAAGCCAGAGCTGGGGAAGTGCTAGTGACAGGCTTGACAGCAGCGCTGTGTTCAAATTCACACTTCCTGAACAGTCAGATATAGAACACTGCTGCACTTCAGGGGGTGGTCTGTGTCTCTCGCTCTCTCTCTGCATCTCTCTCTCTCTAGATCTCTCTCTCTCTCTCTCTCTCTCAATCTCTCTCTCTGCATCTCTCTCTCTGCATCTCTCTATTTCTGTCTATTTCTGCCTGCATCTTTCTCTTTCTCTCTTTCTCTCTCTCTTTCTCTCGCTCTGACAGAAACCTGGACATGTTCTTTACTGCTGCCGTACACCTCTTCTCTTTCTCACTTACTCTGCCCTCTTTCTTTCTTTCTTTCTTTCTTTCTTTCTTTCACTATTTCTTTCTGTCTTTCTTTCTTTCTTTCTTTCTTTCTTTCTTTCTTTCTTTCTTTCTTTCTTTCTTTCTGTCTTTCTTTCGTTCTCCCCCGCATCTCTTTCTGTCACTCTCTGTCTGTCTTGTTTGTGTGTCTAGTCTTGACAGAGAAGCCAGCTCATCTTCTATAGTGCTGTGGTAGCAGCCAGTGCCAGACAGTGGGGGGAGGGGGGTTGCCATGTGGAGTGGTGTGGTGTGGTGTGTGTGTGTTGTGGTGTGATGTAGTGTATGTGGTGCGATGTGGTGTTTGTGTATGTATGTGTGTTTGTAGTGTGTATGTGTGGTGTGGTGTAGTGTGTGTGGTGCGATGTGGTGTGCATGGTGTGGTGTATGTGTCTGGTGAGTCGTGATGTGGCGTGTGTGGTGGTGTGTGTGTGATGTGTGTGTGTGGTGTGATGTGGTGTGTGTGTGTGTGTGTGTGTGGTGTGTGTGTGTGTGTGTGTGTGTAAGTGTGGTGTGGTGCGGCGGTCAGTAGGCCATGGCTAAGGGGCAGTGGCCCCCCTGCAGAGAGACACAGAGGGAGATCAGAGCCGCTCTCTGATTGGTCACTGGCAGGCCTGCCCAGAGAGGTGGCTGGACCCCTGAAAAGATCCAATTATTGCCCCCCCCCCCCCTCCCTCCAAAAAAAAAACCCCTTATGGTTTTCAATTGACTGACCCCTCCCTGGCGGCTGGGCCCCGGAAAGCTTTCATGTTGATTCCCCCTTATGGGTGTCCCTGGTCAGTGGGTCAACCCCAGTGCCGCGCTTTTCTACTAATTAAAAAAAAATTCTTGCCTTTTTATTTGTTTTTCCTAAAGTGTTTCTTTCCTCGACACACAGCACTATCGCTTTGGTGGTGCGTATCGAAAAGGTTCAGGCTTGAAGAACATGGATTGCACTCGTACTTTTCTTTTGTTAACAGTTTTACTAATTTGCAGCAGGGTAACCACAAATGTGCCTGCTTTTTCCTGAAGTGTGCCTCATAACAAAACCGTTTAAATCTTTTTTTTTAGGAGAATGATGCATTTAAAAACTATTTGAAAATGTGAGTGTCTGTACACATCTCTGTGTGTATGTGTGTACATGCTTATGTGTGTGTATGTTTGTATGCCTGTGCACATCTGTGTGTGTGTGTGTGTGTGTGTGTGATGTTTTTTAATATATAAAGGGTGGACAGGGCAGCCCATCCTCCTAATGAAAGCCCACTCGTATGTTTCTCCAGGCTATTATTATGTGAAGCTGAGTTGGCTCAACAGAACCATAATGTTATGTTTTTTATTTTTTTAATATATCCTCCAAATGTCCAGAGGTGCCTGTCTCCATAGCAACCACGGCTTCCCAAGATGCTGTCTGGTTGTTCGTCTTCGAGCACCTTTAATTCACTGCAGCCCTTACTGCTTTTTGGCCTGATACCTAAAGCTCTTGGACTACAGTTATTCTCATTGTTTTAATCTGCTCTGATTTAAGAGTTGTTGATTTTCTTCAGGGTGTTAGCAGTAAAAATGAAGCCATAATAATAATAATAATTTCCTATGCTTTTGGCTAAAAAAACTGTTTTAGATTCATGGTGATGTATGTCATGAGAATGTCAATACACAGCCTGTGTTTCATTTGCGTATCTACGTTTGTTTGTAAGGACTGATGTTTTTTCCTCAAAGCACTATTGAAAATGGCCTCTATCACACCAAATGCAAAAGCACTTTGCCAGGCCCTGAGAAGCAAGCTGGATATGTGTGCAATAGGCAGTTTGAACTCAAACCTACTGAGCTGATCTGTGTTTGTTGTGCTGTTCCTCAGTATAAGTGGGATGAGATACAGTAGTTGGGTGACTTATGTGACCCTTTTGTCACATGATGATGGTCCAGTGGTCCAAAGACATACAGTAGCTCCTGGCTCTCCATCATCAGGTCAGAACTGAAGAAGCCTTTTGGATGAAAGGTGCAATGTCTTCAAGCTTCAAAAGATGCAGTAGTTGGGTGACTCATGTGACCCTTTTGTCACATGATGATGGGTGTGGTTTAGTCCAGTGGTCCAAAGACATACAGTAGCTCCTGGCTCTCTATCGTCAGGTGAGAACTGAAGAAGCCTTTTGGATGAAAGGTGAAATGTCTTCAAACTTCAAAAGAAGTCCAGTTGCAAACAAATTAGCTATTTTGACTACTTGGAACGCTGTGTGTGTGTCTGTAGGATCTATGAATGGAGTAACTGGCAATTCCTTTTGGATATATCTATTCTCTTCACAGCTTTTTGGTAACATAACACCATCAGCAAGGCTCACACAGGTCTGTTTATCCAGCAGCATACACACACAGGAGTTCATGAACAGCCAGTAAATTGGTAATACTAGCATAATATCTGTAGCATTTATTGGGGCAGTAAAAAAGGGAACACTTGATATATTTCTTTCTCGTTTATAGCAAGCAACAAAGACACAAAAGCAGCTCATATCTCTATCAGTAAACCCACTGGGAGCTCTTGAGTTTACTAGTGGACAGCTCACCAAGAATACTCATTTTTTAAAGTTATTTCTTTGGGCCTTTTAGCCTTTGTTTTGGACAGGAAAGTGGAGAGAGTCAGGAAGTGAGTAGGGGTGGGATTGGGGAATGACCTCTGCTTGGATTCAAACCTAGGTCCCTGGATATATGTTATATGGACATCTTAGCCAACTGCAGTCATTTTTGTCCCCAGTCCAACTACACCGGTGTCAAATGAGGCTGTGCTCAGACACCATGCTCTGACTGCTGCTCGTTAAAGGAGAGGAAATCGTCTCAGGTGTGGCAGATGAGACACCTGTCCTCCTCCATGTCCTGATTTGATCTGACAAGACTCTTTAATTCCTTCCCTTTTCCATTTCTGCCTCTCCCTTTGATTGATGCTGCTCATCCTCTCAGCCTGTCCTCTCCTCCCCTCCTCCCCCCATGTCAGAGCCCCTCTGATGTGTGTGATGGTGTGATGGTGGGGGGTGGGGTTGGGGGTGGTTGGGGGTGCTCTGGTGCCCGGAGGGGCTCATTAGGGTGAGTTAAGTGGCACACATGCAGCTCATGGTGGGGTAGCGATTAGGGGTTTTTAAGGGGTCGGCGCGATTTGCAGACTTCTGTGTCTGCATGCATGTTTGTCTGTGTGTGTGTGTGTGTGTGTGTGTGTGTGTGTGTGTGTGTGTGAGTGTGTGTGTGCACGTCTCTGTCTGTGTCTGTGTTTGTGTCTGTCTGTGTCTCTGTGTCTTTCTGTCTGTGCATATTAGGGGAAGACAGTGTACTTAGTGGCCCTCCTCCAGGAAGATGAGAGTGAGGATGGAGACAGGGGCAGGGGGGCACCCAGTGGCAGGCCCATCCCAGGCGCAGTGGGGTGGTCACGGCCCTCACGGCTGTGTTGGCTCCTGCAGCAGTGGAGGGGTGGCACTGTCTGAGAGGAGATGTGAGGGGCTACAGGCATGTGGGACTATGGAGGGGGGGTTGGGACTGTTGGGGTGGTGGGGGGCATTCATTAATGGCAGATCCCCTGCTTGGAATGGGAGGCATACAAATAGCAGAGTTCTCATGTTCAAGGGCCTCTTGGAGAGCAGCTTATGGGCCCACACACAGATTAGCATCTGCTCACACACATACGTGTGTATAGACACACACACACACACACAAGCACACACACACACACACACACACACGCTCTCTTCTTTCCGTTCTCACACTTACTTTCTCTCTCTCTTTTCTCTCTTTTTCTCTCTCTTTCTCACATGAAGATACATACCCGCTCTTCTTTCTCTCCATCTCCGTCTTGCACACAAACACACACACAGGGTCTCTCTCACATACTAACACACACTCTCACACTCACACTCACACTCACACACACACACACACACACACACACACACACACACACACACACACACACACACACACACACACACACACACAAATGGGGCTTCCCAAGAGGTTTTTTTTCCCCCATCTGACAGTTGGCATGACTATCAGACGGAGGAGCCCCCCTCTGGTCTTCAGGGCTTGGTTAGTGTCCCGCTTAGCTGCTGATGACACCATGTCACTCACCCCAACACACACATCTCCCTACTCTCCAAAGTCAAAGGAGACTGTGTGTGTGTGTGTGTGTGTGTGTGTGTGTGTGTGTGTGTGTGTGTGTGTATGTG
>CM059280.1:19592782-19597782 GCA_030347295.1 Setipinna tenuifilis | reverse complement strand
TTAGAATCTCTAGCATAGGAGAAGAGAAAAGAGAGAGAGAGAGAAAGAGAGAGGGATAAAGAAAGGAAAAGAGAGGACAGCGAGTGGAGGAAATAGAAAGAAAGAAGGGAGGAAATAGGCAGAAAGAAGAGGGATACTGGAAAAAAAGAGGGGTTAAGAAAGGAAAAGAAAATGGGGAGAGAGAAAGAGTGGGAATAACAGGAAAAAAAGGGAAAAGGGGGTAGACAGTGAAAGAGAGGAGAGGAGAAGTGAGAGAAGGAACTCAAGGTACTCAAATAAAACTGCTGTATTTGAGTACCGTCTACCAATCATGCATCAATAAGAGGAAACGAGATGGCAGAGAAGGAGAGATGGGAGAGAAGGAGAGATATGGGAGAGAGGGAAAGACAGAAGAGAGGGATGGGGATGACAGCAGCACGAGGGAGGAAGGGCCCTCATCCCGAGCTGCCTAAATATTTTCATGCCCTCAATTTTCTGCTCCATCTGTCCATCCTAATTGCCATGGTGCAGAGTCTCACAGCGCAGCTCCACTCCCATCACTTACTGTCTACTGTCCCTTCACACACACACACACACACACACACACACACACACACACACACACACACACGCATGCACTCACCTCACACACACACACACATCCTTTCCCTCTTAGTATTAAGTATTAGGCACTATACATACTTGTGCTCAGACACAATGGTAGCAAAGTGGAAAATTACAGTATAGCCACATCAGTGATTTAAGATGTTAATATTGAAATATAATAAACAGTTTGGACTATTTCATCTGGACTTTTTCTCTTTCTCTGTTTAACAGTTATGGTATTCATCAGCAGACACTTTTCTTCAGAGCCACCCAGAAACACCCCATTAGAAGCAAACACGCACGGCTAAACTTAAACATATAACACAAATAATGTAGGGAAAAGCATAAACATAACATGCAAAGACGAACATTGGTTAAAAACAACTAGAAAACAATTAGTCTCTTACAAAGACTTACATACATAAAAAAAAAATCAGAAAACAAGTAATCTATTACACTGACAGAAACTTCTCCTCTCACGTTTTTACTGTCATCCCCTGTAGCTTTTAGTGTGTAGCCCTGTTGCGTTCTGTGTCCCCTCCGTCACCCTGGCTGTGTGTCCGTGTCGGCCATCTCTGGGTGCCCTCATATAGTCTGACACCAGGACCCAGGGGTCATGTTCCGGGGTCAGGGTCAAACTACAGCAGTGACGTTTATTAGCCACTCATGCCGTTTGTGTGTGTGTGTGTGTGTGTGTGTGTGTGTGTGTGTGTGTGTGTGTGTCAGAGAGTGAGAAAGGTAGAGGGAACAAGAGGCAGAACATGTGTGTGTGTGTGTGTATGTGTGTGTGTGTGTGTACAGTATGTTTGTGTATCAACTCGCCGCATGAATGTCTGCCTGCGTGTGGATCACACACTGACCACAATAACATTGGCTAGCATGTGTGTCTATCTGCCTGTGTTTGTGTGTGTGTGTCTGTGTGTTTGTGTTTATGTGTGTATGTGTTTGTGTTTGTGTCTGTTTCTGTGTCTGTGTATGTCTGTGGGGTGTTGTGTCCTGTCATCAATGTGTGTGTGTGTGTGTGTGTGTGTGTGTGTGTGTGTGTGTGTGTGTGTGTGTGTGTGTTGCTGTGCTGTGAATCTGATGGCTTATTAGGATAAATAGGGAGCCCATCTGCACTGATCTGAGGAGAAAAGGCCACTCGAGATAAACGACAAAAGAGAAGAAAGGAGGGTGCCGCAGCCAAATCAATACGCCTCAGAGCGAGAGGGGGGTGAGAGAGTGAGAGAAAAAAGGAGAGAACGAGAGAGAGAAAGGGGGTTCGGGGTCAGCGGTTTGATAGAATGAGTGTAGCGGAATCTGTGAGGACCCCCAGAACAGCAGTGACCGTTAATGAGGTCAGTGGATTCGTATGGGGAGTCAGTTTTTGTAAAAAGGGTGTGTGTGTGTGTTTGTGTGTGTGTGTGTGTGTGTGTGTGTGTGTGCGAGCGCGAGCGTGAGATCTCCAGCATTTGTGCGGAAGACCAGGACTTCCATGACTGTTTGTAAGAGTGTGTGTATGAGAGGCCATAATATGTTGATAGTTTGAGAATTTATTTGAAAAAAATAAAGTGCTTTAGAGATGAGAATTCCCTTCCAGAATATTCCTTTTTGTCTGTAGTTGGACAGAGATAAATCAGGCTCAGTGTAGCCCTGGTTAGTGTTGGCTTCAAATGCTCTTTGTGAGGGCAGCCCTAGTGCCACTCTACCCAGCCTGTGGGCCCTCCAATATGAATGATCCTGGCATATCCAAGCAGGGAGGGAGGGAGGGAGTGAAGATGCTGGGCTATCCAGGCAGAGAGAGAGTGAAGATCCTGAGAGATAGAGAGAGAGAGAGAGAGAGAGAGAGAGAGAGAGAGAGAGAGAGGATGAGAGAAAGAATGAGAGGGGGGGCAGAAAGAGAATGAGAGCGAGAGAATGAGAGAGAGGGAGAGAGAGAGAAACTGGATGGTGGTGGAATATCAGTGTGTGTCTGTGTGTGTGTGAAAGAGAGACAGGAAGTGCACTATGAATGAAGATCTTGGTCTGTTGAGGGAAAGAGAGAGAGACAAAGAGAGAGAGAATGAGAGGGAGAAAGAGAAAGGAAGAGAATGTTTAAGGAAGAGAGAGATTAATGGACAGATGAAGAAAGGGGATACAGATAAATGGACTGAGGGAAAGAGCACAGAGGAGAGGAAAGAATGAACAGAGGGAGCTACTAAGAGAGAAGGAGAGAGACAGAGAGGGAGAGAGAGAAGAAGAGAGACAGGGAGCGAGAGAGCTTTATTAAGAGGAGCAGCAGTGCAGACGGCCATACAGAGACGGAGATAAATAATGATGGAGGGAAGAGAGAAGAGGAGCAGGGAGAGGAGGAGAAGAGAAGATGGATGGAAATGGATGGAACGTGGATGAGAGGAGGAGGTGATGGGATGTAAAGAGGAGAGGATGATTTGTTCCGTAGAAGCAGGTGTTTTATATCCCTGTGTGTGTGTGAGAGAGAGAGTGAGTGTGTGTGTGAGAGTGAGTGTGTGTGTGTGTGTGTGTGTAAGAGAGAGAGTGATTGAGAGTGAGTGTGTGTGTGTTTGTAAGAGTGAATGTGTGTGTGTGTTTGTAAGAGTGAATGTGTGTGTGTGTGTGTGTGTGTGTGTGAGTGTGTGTGATTTACATGACAGCATGAGATCAGAGTGTGTGGAGCTGTCCAATGGGTGCTCTCGAGGTTATCAGGCCTTATCAGACTACCTGACGAAGGGAAGGCGGAACGATTTGTTCACCAAAATAAAAGAAACAGCAGAGACCAGTGTGTGGTGATTTATCTACCTAGTTCAGGACTGGAGCAGGTGTGAAAGAAAGGAGATGGTGGATGTGATGAGGAGTGTGTGTGTGTGGGTGTGATGAGGAGTGTGTGGGTGAGATGTGGAGTGTGTGTGGGTGAGATGTGTTGTGTGTGTGGGTGTGATGAAGAGTGTGTGTTAGGTGTAATGAGGAGTGTGTGGGGTATAATAAGGAGTGTGTGTGGGTGTGATTAAGACTGTGTATGCGATGAGGAGTGTGTGTATGCGATGAGGAGTATGGGTGTGTCGAGTGTGTGTCGGTGTGGTGAGGACTGTGTGTGGGTGAGATGAGGACTGTGTGTGTGTGTGATGAGGAGTGTGTGTGGGTGTGGTGTGTGTGTTGTGTGACGTGGGTGTGAGCGCAAAGGGTCTCCAGAGGAGCAGGACACTATTTTCTGTCTCAGCAGTTTGCACAGATGGTGAGGGTGAACTCTGGTGTGTGTGTGTGTGTGTGTGTGTGTGTGTGTGTGTGTGTGTGTGTGTGTGTGTGTGTGTGTGTTTGAGAGAGATGCCAAGGGGAGTCTGTAAATATGGAGAGTGAAAGACGGAGCAGAACACGTCAGCAAACAAGAGTTGGCAGACAACAGATATTTCTCTGCAATGCGTTTTTGTGTGTGTGTATGTGTGGGTGTAGGTGTGTGTCTGTGTGTGTATCTGTGGATGTGTATCTGTGTGTGTGTCTGTGTGTATCTCTGTGTGTGTCTGTCTGTGTATCTGTGAGTGTGTGTCTGTCTGTGTGTGTATCTGTGTGTGTGTGTGTGTATCTGTGTAGGTAGATGTGTGTGTTGTGTTTAGGTCTGCAGTGCTTGTGGATTAAGTGTGTGTGTAAACAGAGTGTGGGGTGTAAGGGGAGACGGTGGACAGATGGGAGGAGGATGCTGGGGAACGTGAGACAACGCAGCTCACTGTGATTAACACGCATCTGAGCACTTAATACCACCTCTTCCTCTCTCTTTCTCTTTCTCTCTTTCCCTCTCTCTTTCTCTCTCCCTCTCTCTTTCTCCCTCGCTCCCTTTCTCTTTCCCTCTCTCTCCCACTTTCTCTTTCCCTCGCTCTCTTTCTCTTTCTCTTTCCCTTTCACCTTATCTTTTTCTCACTCCCTTTCTCCTTCTCTCATTCCCTTTCTCTTTCGCTCTCTTTCTCTCCTTACTTTCACAAGACTCAATTGACTTCACTCAGGATCACTTCACTTCAGTGTTCTCATATTTCTATCTATTTCCTTCTCTCTCTCTCTCTTTCTCTCTCTATCTGTCTTTCTCTGTCTGTCTGTCCGTCTCTCTCTACCTCCCCCTCTCAATCTGTATTTTTTCCCATTTCTCTCCTGAAACACTCCTTTTCCCTCTCTCTCTTGCTCTCCTTCTTACCCTTTTATTTGGTTCATTCTGTGGATAGTCGTATGGAAAACCAAGGGATCTGGCTATACCCAAAAAGAGCTAGCCAGTGTTTTGATGGATACCAGTCCTATAGTAATATTGACCTTAATATTTTATGCTCTGGTGTGGTTTTCAATTTTTATTTCAGTTTCAACTTTATTGGCTGAAAGTGTCGTAGTCTACACACACACATACACACACACACAAACAGACACATACACACACAAACAGACACACACACACACACACACAC
>CM059280.1:19582782-19585282 GCA_030347295.1 Setipinna tenuifilis | reverse complement strand
GAGAGAGGGAGTTAGGAGTGTGTGTGTGTGTGTGTGTGTGTGTGTGTGTGTGTGTGTGTGAGAGAGAGAGAGAGAGAGAGAGAGAGAGAGAGAGAGAGAGAGAGAGAGAGAGAGAGAGAGAGAGAGAGAGAGAGAGAGAGAGTGTGTTTGTGTGTGTGTGTGTGTCTATGTCTATGTATATGTCCATATCCATGTCTATGTGTTTGTGTCTATGTGTCTATGTGTGTGTGTGTCTATGTGTGTCTATGTGTGTGTGTGTGTGTGTGTGTGTGTGTGTATGTATGTGTATGTGTGTGTGTGTGTGTGTGTGTGTGTGTGTGTCTATGTCTATGTCTATGTGTGTGTGTGTGTGTGTGTGTGTGAAGCAGAGATTTGCTCTCCTTGCTAGTCCAACTGGGCTGTTGGCGGCA
Organism: Setipinna tenuifilis; assembly: GCA_030347295.1. Taxonomy (NCBI): domain Eukaryota; kingdom Metazoa; phylum Chordata; class Actinopteri; order Clupeiformes; family Engraulidae; genus Setipinna; species Setipinna tenuifilis. Next base: position 19,584,872 of record CM059280.1, on the reverse strand, counting down.
GAAGTTTGGTTTGCTGCCACCCTGTGGTAAAACTGAGTATGACTGTTTGGCCAATCACACAGCAGGATTTTAGCCTGGCAGACATACAATTACAAGCATTTGAAAGGAATTACATTTCTCAAATCCCCCTTCGCAAGTCTCTGAATGGATAGTAGTGATTACTATTGTGGGAGAAACCTGGAATAAATGTGTTTTTTCCCAAAACACAGGGTCTCCAGAGATAATGACCGTGAACATATTAGGAGTTTTAAAAAAGGAGCTTTTAGAAATTGAAGATATCAGGAGTTTTAATAAATGTTTTTTAATGGTTTGGTAGTACTGAAAAGAAATGGTTGACTCTAGGATAGTATTTTGTAGCAACATGTCTTGTACGGCGACTGTATATCTCAGCTGGCCTTTGTTTTTTGGTTAAAACATATAATGCAGCTTCGGTATATGAGGAACATGAGGAAAGGGGTTGACACAAACAAACAAACAAACTAACTAAATTGTACACCATGTGAGGGACATGCTTGATGAGCCCCATACTCTGCTGGCTGCAGTTCACCTTTCTACCAGTAGGTGGCAGTAAAAGACAAGCTGTTTACTGTTAGAACCACCACAACCCAGATTGATGTAGCTCAGTAAGGCAGTAGCTGGTCAGACATTATGGATGTTCTAATTAAGTATGCTGCTGTGCTGGTGGGTCACCTTCAGTGTGTGTCCTCATGTCTGTACTAGAACACACTCGGCTGATCTGAGAACAGCCAAATGAGTCTTTAATTACATGTGGCCTAAATGGTTGACTGCACTCGGAGCAGCAGCAGTTGCCTGAACAAATAAGTCATCTGTGTTTGGATAGGGGGTGGGGATACTTAAACACGCACAGTATCTCTCTCTCTCTCTCTCTGTTTCTGTTTGTCTGTATCTCTCTCTTTCTCTCTCTTTCTATCTCTCTCTCTTCCTCTCTTTCTTTCTGTTTCTCCCTGTATCTGTCTTTCTCTCTCTCATGTACACACACACGCACACACACACACACACACACACACACACACACACACACACACACACACACACACATACACACACACACATCGTTTAATCCTGTTTTTGTGGTGGAAAAACAATGCCTGTGAAATTATATCACCGCTGAATGTCTGCAGGCAGAAGTTAATCTTGTTAGGCATGCAAGGGGGAAAAGCCGGCGTAATAATGGTAATGTTTTAATTAAGGAGGATCTCTCAATGAAAAACAGATGCAAGGAGGTCCCCCACCCCCCCTCTTTTTTTTCATTTTTTCTCATTATTATATTGTATTTCTTTTCTCCATTCTATTCTATCCACTTGTGACAAGCTTTAGAATTTATTGAGCCCTCTTGTAGATTTTTCGTTTTGAATATTTGCTTTGAATAACAGTTGTTGAAGACAGGATCTAATTTAATTATTCTTCTTGTGGCAGTTCATCCTTAGTCTTAACTATGCAAATGTAACAGTACATATACAGATATCATCTAATAACAGATTTGCTAGCTGAGTGAATCAGTTTTCGTAGTGTAGAAGGAAAGAGTATGGGAGTGGGCCTTTAATGAGCCATTATGCATTGCGATCTATGTCTGTAGCTTGTGCTGGGCAATTAATAAAAAAAATAACGGAAATCGACACTTGCAACAGTTAATTAATTGTCATTAACTTGTTCTGTACATTTATCATTTTAGTCTTTTTTAAAAGTTGGTTACCTCTTGCTTTAGCTTCTGTACATTCCAACATGTATGTTTTTCCTAGAATAACACAAAGATTTCATGGCTTAAATAGTTGAGCTCACTTATAGCGCAAGCTTTGTCATTGAACTATGAAAATGATCCAAATGTAGATTCTAAAAGGACAAACACAAAAAACAAACATTTTTAAATAACATACAGTAGGCACTATAGGTAAAATGTTCAATCAACCATGAGTTTTATTTGAGGTCATGATCGCCCAGCCCCAGACTGTGCTATTGAAAAGCATTAAACTCTAAATGCATGTATTTCATCAATATGGGTGACCTCTGGAAACAGGAGCTACGACCTTGTTGCGTTCGCTGTTGAACTTGGCGTGGTTGATGTGTCAGTG
>CM059280.1:19547782-19567782 GCA_030347295.1 Setipinna tenuifilis | reverse complement strand
AGCCCTGGAGGTGTCAAATAGCATAATGCTTTGCCATCTTCCTCACTCTGGGTCATTTGGCCTGGCCTGAGCTGTGTTTGGGTGGGTGCGGTCAGAGGTTCCTGTGGGTTTTCTGTGGGCAGAGTTCCATTGGCCAGAAGCTTCTTCTGTGTGGATAAACAGTACAGTGTTGCATTGCTGGTGGTCAGAGATTCAGATGAAAGAAGATTTCTCTCCCTCTCTCTGCTCAAGATGGCAAATGGTTGGTGCTGTGCCAAGAAAACGTCCTGTTCATCGTCGGGCGAGTTTGTGTGTTGTTGTGTGTGTCCGTGCAAGCTTGAGAGTGACAGTTTGTGTGTGTGTGTGTGTGTGTGTGTGTGTGTGTGTGTGTGTGTGTGTGTGTGTGTTTGTCAAGTCAAAGACAGCTTTATGGTTTTTGACACTAAAGCTGACTTTGACTTTGACTTGACTTTTGTTTGTGTGTGTGTGTGTGTGTTTGGGTGTGTGTTTGTGTTTGTGTGACTTTCACTTGCATCATACCTTAGTGTGCATCCTACTCTGCATGTGTACGGCTGCTGCTGGTGTCCCAGCCACTGGCCCTCGTACCCATCTCCCCATCAGCATCCACTCACCAGCAGCCACCCTGCCATCTGCCTCTTCTGTGCCCCTTTTGGTCTGTGCCCTGTGATTTAGTGTGTGTGTCTGTGTGTGTGTGTGTGTGTGTGTGCGCGCGTCCATGGTTGTGTGCGTGTGTGCTTGTGTGTATGCGTGTACTTGTCTGTGTCTGTGTCTGTCTGTGTGTGCGTGCATGCTTGTGTGCGTGTGTGCTTGTGTGTAGGTGTCTGTGTGTGTGTGTGTGTGTGTGTGTGTGTGTGTGTGTGTGTGTGTGTGTGTGTGTGTGTGTGCATGTGTGTATGTGTTTATATCTGTATGTGCCTACAGTAAGTGTGTTTGTTAGGGAAGTAAGTCTCTCATCCCTCACCTGCTTTGACCCTGGTGAACCTTCAGCTCCGCTGTGGGCATGGCAGACAGCCTTCCTCTCCATCAAGCAGCATGCTGTGCCAATGTACTGCCAGTGGGGCATCCACTCCTGCCCGCTCTCCCCCTCTTTCCCTTTTCTGTGTCTGTCTCTCTGTCTTTTTTGCTTCCTCTCTCTCTTTCTCTTTTTTCTTTTTTTGTCTTCCTCTCTCCCAGTTTCTTTCTCTTTCCCTCTTCCTCTCTCTCTATCTCTCTCTCTGTCTGTCTGCCTCTCTCTCTCAGTCTCTCACTCTTTTGCTCTCCCTGTCTCTCTATTTTTTCTGTTTTTTTTCTCTCTATCTCTCTCCCTTTTTCCCTTTCTCTCTCTCTCTCTTTCTCCTTCATGCGCATGAGAGGATGGCCACCAAATGAACCACAGCGGAACGTCACAGCAGGGAGTTACACCTTCGTCTCTCTCTGTTTCCCTCTCTCTGTTTCCCTCTCTCCCTCTATTTCTCTCTCTCCCTTTTCCTCTTGCCTAATCCCCCTCCAATTCATTGGATATCACTGGCATAGCAAAAGTAAACTTTCTATGCTGTCAAAACAGACAGAGTCCAAATATAAAGTTTGAAAATAAAGTAGTTTATATTTCTCTGTCATTCTTTCTCTCTCTGTCTCTCTGACATGGTCTCTCTCTTTCTCTCTACCTCTCTCTCTCTCTCTGTCTCTCTGTCTCTCTCTCTCCCTCTCTAAGCTACTCACTCTCCTTCTTCTCCTTTCCATCTCCTGTCTGTTGTTCCTGTCTTCGTTGAGTGCCTTCATTCCTGCTCCGTTTCGTTGAGCTGCCTGTGAGGAGGAAATTTGGGAAAACAGTTTCAGGGAGATCTATCAAGCATGAAGCTCTGCTCCCAGAATATCAACTGAACTGACTCTTTTTTGTCTCTCTCTTATCTCTTTCTGTCTATCCATCTATCTGTGTCTCAGTCTCTCTCTCTGTCATTCTCTCTCTCTCTCTCTCTCTCTCTCTCTCTCTCTCACTCACTCACTCACTCACTCACTCACTCACTCACTCACTCACACACACACTCACACACTCACACACTCACACACACACACACACACTCACACACTCACACACTCACACACTCACACACACACATTCACATACACATTCACATACACATACACACTCACACACACAATGGCTCACAGGGAATGGCTTGGGAAGCTACTATGAAAGCACAGCTTTGCAAACGACCAATTACTCTACACTGCAAGTCACTAAAGCAGAGCAAACCTTAGCCCTGGGACACATCTGGGTTTGAGCTCAGGCAGACCTCGGGATTTGTCAACTGAAAACGACTTAGAAAAAAGAAGTTCAACCTATTTTTGAAAAATATGATGAAACTGATAACGTACAAGTGATACAAATTCTTGGTCATACTACACCCTTCTAAACATTTATCCTTTAGACATTGCTGCCCCCTATATTACACTATAACAATAATAATAATATTTTTTGTCACAAAAACACATTGTGTAAGTACAACACAAGTACAGTCATCCCTAGCCGTGTGAGCAGTGAGTAGTGAGCAGTGCTGGCCGTTTTGCACACACACTGCCAAAGGGTCAGGGTCAGTGGCTAACTGACCAGTCTGGGGGCTTGGTACTGTATGCCTCCATAGCTGTCAGGATAAAAGAAAAAAAGGGGCAGAAATAGCCAAGGAGGGCTCAGTTACATTGGTGAAGCAATGGAAAAAACAAAAGCTCCTTTTTCTTTAATGGCCAAAGATTTGTTAGCAGATTAAGTCATTAATTATACAAAAGTGGCTAAAATATAGGACTGTAACCACTTGAATATGCAGTTATGAGTTTGAACTACTAAGCTGCTGCAAAATATAGTTATACTGCTGGTTTATTCACGTAAAATATTTACGTAAAATTTACTGCCTTCCAACACTGTGTTTTACACATGTAGTGTTGTCACCCAAACACAGACACACACTAACAATAACACACTAACACAAAAAGCAGCAGCTTCTTAGGCCAGTAGTGACTCCCATTCTCCCAAGGCCGTCTTGAGGACCACACACAGCCTCCAATGTAGCATCCTTACAGGGGCCCGTTGGGGACGTGGGGGACAGCAGCCACTAGGCCCCATTCATCTGTCCCAGGGACACCAACCCCTCGTAAGTCACCACTGGTGTCCCTGTGCCAGCCCTATTAAAAAGACATCGCGGTCTCTTAAAATGGACGCCGGCACAAAACACAGATTTATGACGCATGGCAAACCATGGCTTTGTGCATTTTGTGTGTGTGTGTGTGTGTGTGTGTGTGTGTGTGTGTGTGCGCGTGTGTGTGTGTGTGCGTGTGCTAGAGCTTGTAACCATGGATGGCTTAATTGGACCCGGGAGTAAATGGGGTTTATGAGGCAGTGAGGGCTGGGGAGGTGACAGGCGTGTTTGAACTGGGCCATTCCTACAGGCACGTGTGAGGTTGCGGTCTCCAGGCCACCACATGTGACACAACGCACACACACACACACACACACATACATTCACACACATACATTCACACACACACACACATACACACACACACACACACACACACACACACACACACACACACACACACACACACACACACACACAGATCACACACATTGACACACACATAAACACACAAACACAGAGAGGCCATTGCCTTGTATTCAAGTCAGTGCACTTAAACTTTGTGACACTATAAAATATAGATTAGATTAAATCTATTGGAGCTTTGAAGCCTTGCACAGTCTTAAGGTTAGGTTTTTGGTATTCCAGAAGAGTATGAGCATGTGTGCATGTGTGTTTGTGTGTTTGTGTGTGTGTGTGTGTGTGTGCACGCGGGTGTGTGTGTGTGTGTGTGTGTGTGTGTGTGTGTGTGTAGTGTCACCTAGATGGTATGTGAATGAAATTTTAGAAAATCTGCATCTAAAGAGTAGCTTCTTCATTACTTTATATGAGTGTCTCCTATTGTAATCTCATGAAATGACTCATATATCCTGGGTTCTCTATTCAATCCATTTTGATCATGCATTTCAACACAGATTTGATGAACCAGTAATTAACAGATGTGGTTGAGTACCCCATTTGAGCTTCATCACCAAAAGTGTCTTTCAGGTCTCTCCACAGAATTATCCCCAACACGCTGTGGATTCATTTCAGGCCAATAGACAGACATTACACAGCTAGCTTCACTGTGAGCTCCTCAGTCTAGCCCTGATGCCTGCCACTTATCATAAGAGTGATCTTTAAATGCTGCCTAATTTGGCACCGTTGTTGCGTTGATTGGTTAACGGCTGAAAATAGCCCGGCTTTCCGCTTTCATCATTCCCATCGATCTGCTGAGGATTGCGAGGTGTGTTTCCATGGAAACTGGAGAGGAGAAGGAGTCCACACATGAGAGGCCGGTGCTGTTTTTTTTTTTGTATGTGCACATAATAGTGTATGTGTGTGTGTGTGTGTGTATGTGTGTGTGTGCGTGCGTGTGAGTTTGTGTGAGAAAGAATGCAGCTTTTGGTTTGTGGGTGGCCCCTATAAAGGCTGAGATGTATTTGTCTCCTAAATCTTTATTAGATTAGGTGTGATATTAAACATAGTGAATCATAATAATTCATTGCCTTGCCATGTTAGCTGCATATTAAATGCTGTGAATTGTGAGGCAGCAGAACTTTACATCACTTTTAATTTTATCTGAAACACATCCTTCAAAGAGAATACATTAGCGTGTGCGGCTCTGACAAGGGTGCTCATGCTATCTCTGTTAGCGCTGTCAGTGTACTGGCATCCCTTACAGTCATACCTTTCATCTCTCCAGAAATGTATGTGTGCGTTCTGGGAAGGTGGACATGTAGTAGTGATTCTTCTCTGGCATGTGGAAGTTGAACGGGTTTCTTTTGTAATGGACAGCTGCTGGATCTGTGGAACATGGAGTATCTTTTTAGTGATAAGGAAGCAGTTGTTTTGTAGTACTAGAAACAACACTTGCTAGCCCACAAGTGTAACAAGCATTACAAAAAAAATGAGTTGCTGCTGATTCAGAAATGTTTGACAGTTTTTAATATGCTTAAACAACAGAATCTTTATGGCCTACTTAATTTTGCCTTTATAATATTAGTTTAACTATAGGTTGGTTGCAGTTCCTCTACTCACCCACTATATCACTATATGAAATAGTAATAGTTGAATCAGTGTGCATTTTAACTGCATTTCAGCCCCCATTAATGCAGTGTTTGATGATGTGCTACAGTAAATGTTTAGATTAATAGTGAAGTAATAGGAACACTCTTGTCAGTACAAAGACAAAAACACTGCCAAATGAAACTGCTAGCATTTAGTCTTTAATCAGGGAAAAGAAAGGAAAGCTTTGACATTAACATACTGGAAGGATACCAAGAGGTGCTGCCTTTTCTACGTAATTGGAAGAAACATTCTCCTACAACACCCTCTATATCAAGAACATGTAATCTTCCACTCAGAAGAACAGGCATGTTGGAGGAGGGTAGAGCTGTATCTTACAGACAGTTATTGCTTTATCTTTGGAGAGTTAAATCCAACGCAGAAAATACAGTTGAGATGACATGACTGCTGAAACTTTCTCTCTATTTTCCTTCTCTTTCTCTTTGTCCTACCACCCCTCCCCCCTCTCCTCCTTTACACACACACACACACACACACACACACACACACACACACACACACACACACACAAACACACAAACGCACACACACACACACCTTTCTGCTACTTGCATGGAATTCTTTGGAAAACATCTAAATTGAGTTGAATCACTGTGTGGCTCCCGAGGCCATCCTATTCATCTGAGTATAAAGCCATCCTCGCTGTATGTGAAAGAATTTATTTTGTTGGCCTTGATGAAAGTTTTTCAGGCCTCCTTGTTGAACAGCAGAGAGGTGGAGCGACGCTGATTCCATTTAATGAATGAATGGCCGAGGGCTAGTGGTAAATGCCAAGCGCTCGCCGTCGTGACTGCAAATTGCCAAGGCTGCTCTCGATTTTATTGATGCGCGCTATTATTGATTTGCGTTTTAATCAACGACACTCCAGTTCCATTTCACGTGACATTATTCGACTAACACACATGTCCGTTTAATGGCAGAAATCATGTTATTGGAATTTAATGTTCACGGTCAGGTTGTTATTGCATTTTACCTCATCTCCTCATGTTCGAGGTCATTTTTAATACTCTGTCAAGTTACCCTCATAATTATATTTGGAGTAAAAAGCAGGAATCGCTGCTGTATCTTTTGCTTTGGTTGTGTGGCCTGACAGCATTAATAGAAATCGTTTATCTCAGTAAACTGCCATACAGGGCATTATTTTAAGCTTCTTCAAATGATTCCAGCTATGAAAATACACATGTATGTCAGACCTAAGCCAGACCCTGGTGTGATGCAGTCATAGAGCCATGACCTTGCATGGACAATAAGCAGATGCATAAGACATAGTGGGCTAGGTACTGGCTCAGTGATTCTCATTTGGAACAGTTTGGTACCTGCCAACAAGGTTTAATGGGGTCTCGCTCTTTTTCTGACTATTCGAGTACTGTTTCAACAGCCCTGTGTCTGATATTACCAAAGGTTGAATGTGGTTGACATGTAAGCTGTGCTAAGCTAAGGTTTAACCCACTATCGTAAAAATCCAACTGCCAGACAAAATGGCAGTAACAACTTGCGCACGTGTGTCGAAATGACATAGCCATTATGCCTGAGAAAATGGCTTTTCAAGATGTTTTGGGTGAATGCTTTACGCATTGTCTCCCATTTAATTCCACTGTCTGAAAGCTTAGGCTACAACTTTAATTCCATATGACACAACACAGCCTACAGCACCTTAATGCACTACTGTACCCTAGTGCATGCCTTTTACCAAAAGGTCTATTTATTTTACTTTTTTGCAGTTTGTAAATGACATCATAAAAGGCCGAAAAAAAAAGCCCTTCAAATTCAGCACCTTTCAGCATAACATAGGCAGTGCCCCCCACCCAACCCAACCCCACCTATACTATGTGTGTGTTCTGTATGGAAATGCTGATGGTCAGAGAAGTGTGGTCTGACGTTCCTGGTCCGGTGCCTACAGGGGGGGACTGAGGCGCCATGGAAATGAGGGAATAGTGTGGGAGAGGTTTTGGGGACTCCTGTGTTTACATTCTGGGTACCAGTGTGGGTATATTTCACAGTGAGGAGCTGACAAAAGGAGACTGTTTCTCGGGGTATGGATAATTTGGTCTACAGTGGAAAAGCGGCGGTGAGAACATGAACTCATGCAAATGTCAGAAGCAACCTTGGAGGTGCTGTTTGTGTTTTAGGGGGTTTGGAAGGTTACGCACAGCCAGCTCTTGAAGCAGAGATGATGTTTGGCAGTTTGCATCCCTCGAATGATCCAACGGCTAATGAGAAGCTTGTACGGACTTAAACACAATGAGGCCCCATAAACAGTCAAATTTGCCTCTTTTACTACCTTGGATTTTTCCCTCCTTCTATGATATTCCACTCCAACGCTGCTCCCCCTCCCTGACTCCCTCCCCATGATTTCCCACTGACTTCTGTGGTGCCGGAGTTGGAAGCTTCCAGGCTGGCGCGCCGTCGATGCCGTCTTGAGGAAAGTCATCTTGGGAACATTCCAGAAGGACAGCCGGCAGCCAAAATCTGGCATCAGAGTCTCCTACTTAATCCCATACGGTGATCATCCCGAAAAAACGGTTCTCCCACCCTGCCAATGCTGTCCTTGGCAGTGCTGGATTTTGGGCTGCTTCACGGCAAGGACAGTCCTGTCAGGGAACCTCCTCTACATCCTTTGAAGTCGAAATGTCAGTGGCAGACTAGCAGTGTTGCCATTTGGCAGCAGTTCATGCTTGGATTTCCTTCAGGGAGAAGAACACAAATGGAGACTTTTACAGTTGACAACTCGGCATCAATGATGTATCTTGAATGCTACTGAAGTCTGCAGAGTTGTTGCCATATAGTCTAAGCTAGAGTATATGTAATATAGTGCCTTACTTCTCCAGCAACGCATGTATCAGTTTCCCACTTCCAAGTTTGACATATGCCCTCATGGGACAGTTCACTATGAATGTTACATTAAACTGTACCAAATTGTACCAAAAGCCAAGCTGAAGAATACAACCCGCAGTGTTATTAGGATGTTGTCAGGATGTTTCTGCGATAAAAAACATAGCAACTGTTTATTTCACGATGTAGCCATACATGAAGGGATAAAGGTTAATCAAGTGCACACATAGTAATCAACCATTTTCAGTCAGAATCACCACAAATTAAATTTGGTGATTGATTTCCCACCACAGCCTTTATATAAGTGCAAATATGTAGCCACTTGCTCAGTGCCTAAGATGTGACAGTGGCATAGGTGTGCCAAAATGGGCCCTCCTTCCTCGTCTTATTGCATAACAACAGACTTGCACCGTGTTCATGCCAGGCCATGTTTGAGGTAATTTCTCCAAAGGTTCATTTTTTCCCATGTTAGTGACAGGCATACTTTTGCTTGCTGGAATAGTTTTTTTTTTTTTTTTTTTTTTTAAAGATTCCAGACTTTTTTTAGTCTGTTACGTGGGTCTCTATTTTTTTGTTGCCCATTTTTAGCCGTGTCCTTTCTACATAAGTCTTGAGGGTAATGAGTCATCTCTGTAAAGTAAAAAAAGTAAAAAGGGGAAAAACTTGACGACTTTTCCCTCGTCCCTACAGGAATATTTTCCACTACTCCCAAGAAACCAATTACAGTACCCAGGGTCACCATGGCATGGAGAGTTGGGGTAGAAGCAGGGTGGGGGTGGGGGTGTGGGTGTGGGTGGGGGTGCTTCCCTATACCAAGTGAGTTCTTATCGCCAGCTTCCAAATCTCAGTAATTGCCGGGCTATTAAGATAAGTGCACCCAGTCACTGGAATAGATGGGGAACGGGTTGCAGAATGATGAATCAGGGGTTCTCTCAATTTACCTCACTGCTTTATGTGATCCACCCTGCACCCACAAAAACATATTAAGACAAAAGCCAGTGAAGACCCAATCATGCTTCACCACTGCAGTAGGATCTGATCTGCAGATCATACAGAAAATGTATCAGGTACCATGTATACAGTACATTTATAATCAGGTTCACTGAAGAACTAAGCCAAATTTGTAGGACATACAGTTTATGTGTGAATATGTCTTAACAATATGTTAAATAATATTCCTGTCACATCTGGACTCTGTAGATTGCACTGATATGGAATGACTGGTGTGATCGTCAGCTGGCTCTGAACAGTGTTATTATCCAAAGACAGGAGACTGCACTGGGGCTGATTTGAGGTGGACTGCTGCAGTGCTGCTGCTGCTGAGAGTGGAGCTGTCGGTGGAGCTTTCCCCTCATGAGCGGGGCAATGCCTTTTTCGATCCCCAGCACAGAGAGAGATAAAAGAGGGGAAAGGACTGCCTGGGTTTGGCTGGGCTCGGCTGTCACTCTGTGGAGATCCAGCCCGGCGCGTATCGGCTGTGGCACAGCAGCCCTCCAGGGGGGGATGGAGGCGAGCCCTGTCAAAACCATCTCTGTGTCCCGCTGCTCACTAATGTGAGACTACAGCAAAGTTTATCTGTGGCTCTGGGAGAAACACTAGAATTTGAGAAAGATGGAGTGAGAGAGAGTGAGTAAGAGAGAGAAAAAGAGGGAGAGTAAGTGAGGGAGAGATAGGCAGCGAGAGAACAGAAGTGGGTCATCACACCACACACAGACAGGAGAGGCAAGGCACGAGGGTATTGATGGTATTACAAGTAAATCCTTGGGGAAACAGGGGAAGGGGGGTAGAAAGACACCTCTGTAAGTCACCTCTACACAGCCCTCCCAAGGCGAGCGGTGAAAACCTGCTTACCTCTACGCCTGTCCTCAAATCTGTGCTCCGTACAGATAGGAGCCACCAGTGTCTGAGACAAAGAGGCACATGAGGAGGTGTGCCTGATGGGATTGGGGTGCAGGGTGGGCTGTTTTCTGGCTAGGGCTCTTTTGCTGCGCTGTGCTGGAAGGATGTGTGGATGAGTTGGCTGGGAGACGAGCTGAAGGAGTGTTTGCCAATACACTATGAAGACATTCTTAAGGAGATTGCCCTGCTTGTAAATCTCTCCTCCTTTGCACTTGGCTTTGGGCTCCCCTTGGGTCGTATAGCGCAGTGCTGTGTGTGTGTGCGAGAGTGAGTGAGTGTGTGTGTGTGTGGGTGTGTGTCTGTGCATGCGTGTGCGTGAGAGAGAGTGTGTCTGTGTGTGTGAGAAAGAGAGACATAGACATGTTTTTTTAGTGTGTGTGTGAGGCTGTGTGTGTGTGTGTGTGTGTGTGTGTGTGTGTGTGTGTGTGTGTGTGTGTGTGTGTGTGTGTGTGTGTGTGGCTGTGAGGCTGTGTGTGTGTATGTGTTGCTAGTTTGGAGTTAGAGGGGGAATGTGGCAGTGACACTGATGTGATGAGACATGGTGGGGGGGTTGGAGAGAGCACTGCAAGGCCTTGATGCCTCCCAGCACAAACAAGAAGCATGGAAAGCCCTCCTCACACACACGCGACCACAGCTCCAGTTTTTTTTTTCTTTTTTTTTACCCCTCATCCTCTTGTTTTGGCTTTTCTGTCTTCACCCCCTCAAACATTTTCTGGGGCATCATTTCATGCTTGTTTTGGGATTCATGTCAGTGCAAGGTCACTTCCCCTCTCCTCTCCGCCAGCCATTAAGTGTCATCTGGTAATATGGAACAAGGCACTGTGCAGTGTTTGTGCAGTTGTTAATGTGACTACTGTACTTACTGTGTCTGTGTACTGTAATACTGTGGACATTAGCTTACTTTTACAGACACACACACACACACACACACACACACATACACACACACACTAAAAAAACATGTCTATGTCTGCTTTTCAACATACTGTAAACGTGACTACTGTACCTACTGTGTCTGTGTAGTGTAATACTGTGTATTAGTGTGAACTCTTTAGCTTACTTTTACACACACGCACGCACACACACACACACACACACACACGCAAACTAAAAAAACACATCTGTGTCTGCTTTTCAACATACTGTGTGGTTCATATGACAAGTCAAGCACGCTTGGAAACTTTTCCACAGTACATAATGCTAAATGGAAGGTGTAGCAGGTGCTTTTTCTCCAGCGAGTTTCCAGCTGACACCACAAACATCCCTGGCAGGAAGGCACCTGGGCCTGACCCAACCTGTCCTGCCCAGGCCACCTGTCCAGGCCACCGTGCTCCCTGTTGTCTGCAGATCAGACAGTCTGAGTCCCAGCACGAGACAAGTCGCACAGAGCAGAGCAAACAGGATTACCATGAAGACAACAACAACAACACGACACGGAGATCTGACTCTCACTCTCAGCAGTCACCCTGCAGCACTGCAGACAGGGTCTGTCTCTCCGGAGCCCTTAAAGGGATTATCTGCTGACGATGCGCTCACCTTTTAATCCCACGGGCCCGGGACTCGTCTCGTAATCTAATCACGGGATTTCCATTATTTACAAATGAGATCTGTATAGGCATCCCATCTGTGCCCGCAGGGTGCAAAAGCAGACTGTTTTTGAAGGCCGGGTGTGTGGTGGCATGACCAGCTGTGTGCCCCTTCTGAAGGTCGCATCTGTCAGTAAGAGTGGTGATGGTATTGACTTGGGAATGAGCTGTCACTCAACAGAAAATGCCGATGCTGTCACTTTGGAACAAAAAAAAATGTTGGGTACACTCTCAGAAATGTGACAGTACAGGTACAAGTCTGTATATTATTGTAAAATCGGCATTAATATCTCCCAAAGGCTAATATTTGGACCTTAGTCTACTGATGTGTACCTCTTTAGCTCTAGAGAAGGTACAGTACAAACTAATTGTAAAACAGTGGTTAAAAGGTACAATTTATGTGCCTTTGAGGGTACTGCTGGTGTTACAAGCTTTGTACCCCTAAAACTACAAATCTGTACCTGCTTTTCTGAGAGTGTAGAGAGACCACCCAAACAATACATCATGGTACATGGTGGACCACACAGCTTGTATGACCATTACCTTAATAGTAATGCATTATACCTTAAAAGTACAGTAACACGTATACCTCTGTATTCGCAAGGGCAATGACTAGAGGTGTGGCAAACAGAGATGGATACAGAGAAACTAAAAAGTAAAATGTTTAACATGTATATATTTTACTTCTGCACTTAAAATTATTTTTACCACGCTCATCAACCAGGCTAGCAAGATGTGATAATAAGAATCAACTGATTGAGTGAATGAATTTGCTTAGAGAAGAAATAAGGGTGGTTATGCTACTCCAGACAGCTGGGCCCTTAAGCAGTGTGTGGTCTATTCTGTGTGCGTGTGTGTGTGTGTGTGTGTGTGTGTATGTGTGTGTGTGTGTCGGTGCTGGCCCGCTCAGAGCATGAACACGCTCCAAGCCCCTTAAAAACACTTATCTTTCATTTCCATTCATTACTTTCATAAAACAAAATCAGCAGCCTCCCATTTCATAGCAGGCTTGTTTGCCAAGCTCCCCATGTTTTTCAAGCTTGCGTTTATTGTCTTACATGGGGGAAAAAAAAAAGTGTGGTAAACAGCAACATGTCCTAGAGCAAAGTCAAAATTAAAAGAATTAATTGCTTCTCTTTAACCCCAAAATGGCTGTCTTTTTTTCCCTCATGTTTTCTATTTCATTCATCCCCAACATGTTGGACCCATCATGCAGATGCTAGGCTTGGCGTGACGTCTTTATGGTTTCGAGATGTGTCATAAACTCTGATACACGCATATCCAGCCGCCCTTCAAAGCAGATGAGCAGGAAATGAGAACAGTGCCACAGACTTATTGGACATTTCCTTAGTGTTGATAATCTTGCCTGTGTGTGTGTGTGTGTGTGTGTGTGTGGCTTTGTGAGGCCCTTTATCTTTGACTTCACCATGTTTCTTTTTCTTTATTGAGTAACTACTGTGGCATGTTGTAGAGGTCCCACAAACGAGGAAGTGTGGCCATGCTACTGATAATACTCTTGTGAAGAACCTCAATCCAGATGTTTCTTATGTTTCTCATGTATCTATCTGTTTGGAGCACTTTACAGCTCAACCCAGGGAGTCCTACAGTATATGGAGAAAAAGCTTTGGGTTCCCTGGTGTTTTTCAGTAGACATTGATTTGTTTGTGTGTATGCTTGTATGTACAGTACTGTATGTGTGTGTAGTCTACACAGGTGTTTTGTCACTAGATAACACTCTACCGTAAACACCTGTCACCATTCTAACCTACTTTCTCTCTTTTTTCTTTTTTGCTGCGTTGCCTTTTGGTGCTGCTTTGGGACTTCTAATTGAATGCAGGTAAGACAAGAAGTTTTAATATTTCAGCCTTTATTTGGTGACTCATATGTGAATGAAAATGGAGAACCGTGCTTGTTGCCCTGGTTGCTTGAGGGATGTACCGCATGTGTTATTTTTTGACAAGATTATCCAACACATGGCTTTTCCGGGAGCAGTATCTCAGAGTGTCTACATGGAGAGATACTGCTTAGAGACATGCTCACTTACCAAAGTGTGTTCTGTTATCCAGCCTCTTGACATTCTGTGTGTGTGTGAAGGGGTGTGTGTGCCCAAGTGTGTGTGTGTGTGTGTGTGTGTGTGTGTGTGTGTGTGTGTGTGTGTGTGAGTGTGTGTGTGAGTGTTTGCGTGAGTGTTAGTGAGGAAGAGGTAGAATATCAAAGTGTGCTGACACATTTGTTTTTGACAATGTATGCAAGATGTTGTGGTGACAGTAGCTTGAACTGGTTGTTTTCACTTAAATACTAGGACTGGCCTGGTTCGACAGTACAGGAGGACTTTAGACTCCATAGTGTGCGGTGACGTGGTGCTGTGTTCTCAGTTGAATGACAGTGACACCCCCATATGCCCCCCTAACACTGAGTGGTCTAAGAGTGTGCTCGGGTTATCTCCCTGACCTCTTCTTCCTGTCCAGGGCCCAGGGTCAGTCAAGGACAGCTGTCTGAGAGGGGGAGAGATAACACTACAGCCGACACGTGTGGCAGACACACAGACACAGACACACACACACATACACACACACATACACACACATTTAGAGAGAGAGAGACAGACAGACAGACAGGCAGACAGATGGTGGCACAGGGAGAAGAGATGAGAAGAAAAGAGAAGGAAAGAAAGAGTGCTAGTTATGAGTGGAAATGAGCTACATTAATCCTCATTAGAACCCATTTGTGCTTCATCCTCCATCGGGCTCTGGACTCAGTCACCATGGGTGTCTCTGTCTCTGTGTCTGTCTCTCTCTCTTTCTTTCTCTCTGTCTCTCTCTTGCCCTCTCTCTCTCTCTCTCACACAGTTTGTCTCTCTGTCTATATATATCTCCCTCTCCTCTCTCTCTCTCTCTCTCTCTCTCCCTATCCTCTCTCTCTCCCTATCCTCTCTGTCCCTTTCTCCGTCTCCTCTCTCTCTCCCTTTCTTTGTCTCCTCTCTCTCCTCTCTTTCTCTCTCTTTCTCTCTCTTTCTCTCTCTCTCTCTCCCCCAGGTTCTCAATCCTCATCCAGCGGCAGCAGGTGCTGTGTGATGATGGATGGGGTTCCTCATCCGTATACACACACACTCTCTTCAGACCATTACTCTCTCTTTTCCTTCAGTCTTGGCCCCGGAGCATCCGCTCAGTAAAGATAGAGAGTCCAGAATAGGAGCAACGGCGCTGAAAGTTTAATTTTAGAACCAGCAGCAATTTAAAATGGGGGGGTGTGAAAGGGTGAGCTTCCCTGTCTCCCCCTCTCACCGTTTTTATCGTTTGAACTTCACGGTACACCTGCGCACACACACACACACACAGCCACAGTCATCAAACCTGTCACAATGCAACTCGAACTGTTAAAGCCTTTTATTATCAACATCCCTGGCATGGGTGAGGTACCCACTCATGTCATACAACGTCCCCCTGTTTACAGTTACTGGTTCAAACACTCCGATACTTGCATACTTTCTCAACTCCGGACACTTTGCTGCCATGCGGAAGCGCGCACCGCTATGGCAGTATTTTAGAACTCGTTGGGATTTGGGATCGGTGATGTGGTGGAGGGGTGTTGGTGTTCAATAGGGTTTGTTTGTGTATGGTGTTTATTAATTCGTTAAGTTTCTTGTATTATGTGTGTGGATATACTGTGTTTATATATGTGAATATTACTGTCGGGTGTACCGTTTGTCTTTAGTCGTTTGTTTAGTAAAATGTAGCGTCACTTGGTGGTGGTGTGGTCCAATCATGCAATGATTGGGCCAATTGCTTTTAATTGGGGGCTTTATTTAAGAAGTGCCTCAGTTTCCACCGAGAGAGAGAGAGACCCAGAAGAACGGACAGTAAGAGAGACGAACAGAACGAGACCAGAGAACAAGATAGCAATCGCTGAGTAGTAGGGCTGCTGGACACTAGAAAAGAACGGTGAGCCTAAAGGCGTTATTGTTTGAGTTCTTTTTGGCTTTTGTAGGAATTTATTTTCGGTTTAAGTGTCGTTATTTGTAGTTATTTATGGTTTATTTGTGCACGGGTTTTTTGTATATAAAATAAAACATATATTTTTCTACACATACGTTCGTGGCTATTTTTGGAGGTCTTTTTTGCACCGCTTCACCCCAACTTCCAGTCGCCGACATCCTACCAGTGAGAAGCCTCGCTGGCTTTTTCACATTTGGTGTCAGAAGTGGGATGCGACGCCGAAGAGACACTGGAGGCCTAGGGGAGAAGCGGCGATTGACCCGGCGAGAGAGGACCTGGTATAGACGGCTGAATCGAGCCGATGCCGACGAGCATCGGAGAAAGGAGTTCGGAGTGGAGCCTGGGATGACCGGAGATTCGGGCTCATGGAACTCAGCGGAGAGGGCGATCCAGGAACGGTGGATTTTATGGCCATAAAGGAGACCAGCAGGAGCGAAGGGATGGGAGTTTTCAGCTACGGAATCAGGGTGTATTTTGGACGACAACCGGAGCGAGTTGTCCCAACGTTGGTCCTGAAGAGGGCAGCGGCTGCCCTGGACCCGGTGCCCAGAGGATATGGGCACAGTGCAACTGGTAGACGCTGGTGGTTTAGGCTCCTGGTCCGCTCTGCTGGTCTGGCGAGAATGGTAAAGGCAACTGAAAAACCGGAGGGTGAGTTGTCGAACTGCTTGTGTGGACTCCTGGTATCGTCTGTTGGATACGCTTGGTGGTTCTGGTGGACAGTATAGTGCCAGGCCGCTAAAGACACTGGCCGTTTTGTCTCACCACCGGAGTGGTGAGACTGGAGAGGGGGAAGGAAGTGTGAAAGGGTGAGCTTCCCTGTCTCCCCCTCTCACCGTTTTTATCGTTTGAACTTCACGGTACACCTGCGCACACACACACACACACAGCCACAGTCATCAAACCTGTCACAATGCAACTCGAACTGTTAAAGCCTTTTATTATCAACATCCCTGGCATGGGTGAGGTACCCACTCATGTCATACAACGTCCCCCTGTTTACAGTTACTGGTTCAAACACTCCGATACTTGCATACTTTCTCAACTCCGGACACTTTGCTGCCATGCGGAAGCGCGCACCGCTATGGCAGTATTTTAGAACTCGTTGGGATTTGGGATCGGTGATGTGGTGGAGGGGTGTTGGTGTTCAATAGGGTTTGTTTGTGTATGGTGTTTATTAATTCGTTAAGTTTCTTGTATTATGTGTGTGGATATACTGTGTTTATATATGTGAATATTACTGTCGGGTGTACCGTTTGTCTTTAGTCGTTTGTTTAGTAAAATGTAGCGTCACTTGGTGGTGGTGTGGTCCAATCATGCAATGATTGGGCCAATTGCTTTTAATTGGGGGCTTTATTTAAGAAGTGCCTCAGTTTCCACCGAGAGAGAGAGAGACCCAGAAGAACGGACAGTAAGAGAGACGAACAGAACGAGACCAGAGAACAAGATAGCAATCGCTGAGTAGTAGGGCTGCTGGACACTAGAAAAGAACGGTGAGCCTAAAGGCGTTATTGTTTGAGTTCTTTTTGGCTTTTGTAGGAATTTATTTTCGGTTTAAGTGTCGTTATTTGTAGTTATTTATGGTTTATTTGTGCACGGGTTTTTTGTATATAAAATAAAACATATATTTTTCTACACATACGTTCGTGGCTATTTTTGGAGGTCTTTATTGCAACGCTTCACCCCAACTTCCAGTCACCGCTCGCATCCTACACGAAGAAGCTTCACAGGCTTTTTCACAGGGGGAGAGAAACGACCGAATGCACCCCACTGCACTTTACATAAAACCCAAATGAGATTGTTCAGATCGAAATGGATGGTGGTAAATTAATTCAATTCCGTGACTGCTGTACTTGTAAGTCTCATTCACTCTGGGCTATTATGAGTTAAGTGACAGGACTGTGGGCCCCTGAGGAGTTTCCTACAGTGTGGCCATAACTATGGATAACGATGGTTGAGAGAAGCAGCCTCTTAAAGACACTGGCTGTGATCTTGGCACAAAACAACAAAACTTAAAGCAATGAATACAACAACTGACATGCCGGAATGCAAATCTGCACGTGCCATAAGGTGTTATCTTTCGCACGTATACTGTACACACGTGTGGCGTGAATATCATGAATAATACATTCTGTGGTAGGCAACTTCGGCAACACATTAATCTCCAGTGCTTTAAAGCAGCCACAAAACTGGAAAACATGGCAATTTGCATTGTTCTGTCAGCGAGTGGGCCCACCGGCGAGACAATGCAAATCAAACAGCCGCCCCCTACCCCCCAACCCCCCCCATCCCACTGGAGCCCTGACGAGGGAGTAGACGCTGAGCATTCCCCTGCCGAATGAAACGGCACAGTGTGAAGCCCTCTCACATCATCTGAACAGCCACTGTTCTCCGCTTTGCATGCTTTACGGCTGATTAGCCTTCATTCTCCGCTGTTGGACATGTTGGATAGAGATGAGGTGTGTGTGTGTGTGTGTGTGTGTGTGTGTGTGTGTGTGTTTGTGTGTGTATGTCTGTGTGTGTGTGTTTGTGTGTGTCAGTGTGTGTGTCGGTGTGTGTGTGTGTGTTTCTGTGTGTGTGTGTGTGTGTGTGTGTGTGTGTGTGTGTGTGTGTGTATGTGCATGTGTTTAGAGAGTGCCCCATCACCCCATGGCAGACCACAAGGATGTTTTCAGCCTTCATATGCTCATGTTCAAATGTGGCCCTGTGCTGGTACAGGATATTGATTCATCAATAGTGTCTACATCCCTTCCACTTTCACCACAGCATATGGATTACTATCACACACACACACACACACACACACACACACATCCACATGCACACGAGCGGCACATGCTTGTTAGGTTACTGTCCTGAACTCACCCCATTAGAACACATTAGCTCTGCACACACACAGACACACACACACACAGTCATACACACACATATTCATCACCATCTCTGATGTAATATTGAGTGTGCTCTCCTTCACTGGTGCCTATGCTGTAGTGTAGATGATGGTGCTCTGTGTGAATATTTAAAGCGTGTAAATGTGTTATCGTGATGATGATCATGGGCCTGAGCACGCGAATGACGGAGAGCTACACTAATTACCCTTCACGGCACGCTGAGACTTTGTTTTACAGTGGCGTTCGCTAATCCAAGACACCGCCTGTGAAATGGATGGGAGAGAGTGAGCCTAATGAAACTCAATTAAGTGTCATTAATTATGCAAGGTTCATTAGCAAAGGAGGGTGGAAAAAAGACTTGGTGCACCTCCCGTCTCTCTCCATTTCCATCACTTACTTTCACTCCATTACTCTCACTTTCTCTCTCTCTTTGGTTCTTTCTTTGTCTCTCACTCTCTCTTTTGCTTCTTCTCAGTTGCATCATGCCCATTGTTTCTAATATTCTCTCTACTCCTATTTTTGTCTGGTATGATGACTGGCTATGGAGTATGGCTATGGAGTATGGCTATGGAGTATAGTTATGGAGTATGGTTATGGAGTATGGCTGTGGAGTATGGCTATGCAGTATGGTTTTCCCTACTGTATGTAGTTATGGCTGTTCATGGCAGCCATCATAGTTATTGACGATTATGGCAAACACACTTTTAGCATCATTATCCCAGATAAAGTCCAAATGCCAGTCGAAGGAGACGGATGACTGAGGAATGAGGCAAAAGGGTGTGAATGGAACCTCTATCTGTGTGTGTGTGTGTGTGTGTGTGTGTGTGTGTGTGTGTGTGTGTGCGTGAGTGTTTGTGTGTGTGTGCGTGTGTGTGTGTGTGTGCGTGCGTGCGTGTGTGTGTGTGTGTGTTGTCTCTGACACACTCTTAGTGAGAGCACAAAGACACATCACCGAGAACATGGCAGATGGACAGACCCCTTATTAAAGACCAGTCTTGGTTCTTCTGAGCACATTCTCCAAGACTGACCACAACACACACAGTCACCAGATGCTTCCCTGTTCTCACACACTCACGCATCTGATGATCTGCATCTTCGATTTATGTCCTCTCTCAGAGACCCCTTGCTGTATTTGTCATCGTGCTTTGGTGAATTGTCTGGGTCATTAATTATTGCTAGTATTCATAAATCAGTATTTCAGCACAAAATGCTGTTTTTTGTGTTTCTGTGTTTCATGTTTCTGTGTTTTGTTTTGTGTTGTGTGTTTGTGTGTGTTTTCCCTTGTTTGGGCTATGTCCTCATTCCCCTAATGGTGTTATTGTGGCTCTTTTGTTTGATTTAATGCAGCCATCTATAAGAGCACATTAGTGCTTTCATGTGTGTGCATGTTTTGAAAAGCCATGCATGTGTGGAGATCTCCATGATTCCAGATTATACTAACAGGATTAGCGTGTTTGTGTATGTGTGTGTTTCGGGGGGAGGGGGTAGGGGTTATACAGACATACTGTCTCTGACCCCCACCCACCCACCAGACAACCCCAATTGCTTAATTGTAATACTTTGAAAAATGAAAAAAAAAAACATACACACAGACACATTTACCTGTACATGTGGAAACAC
>CM059280.1:19540282-19542782 GCA_030347295.1 Setipinna tenuifilis | reverse complement strand
GTGTGTGTGTGTGTTTGGAGACCAGTCTTTAGTTCAGGTCTGGCCTCATCTGTCCTGTAACAGCTCAGTACTCAGCCTGGGCAGCAGATGAAGATGGAAGGGTAGTGGTGAGGGTAGAAGCATGGAGCTGTTTCTCTATCTACTCCACTTTGGAGTGTATCAGTGTATGAGGTGAATATTAAACAGCCTGGCTAAGTGGCTTTCCAGTATAAAAACAGCTCTCTGTGCCAGCATAGTCAGGCTACAGGCTGGTGTTTACCTTTTATGGTCCCGCTATATGGTGGATTTTTTTAAATTAATATATGCATACTATGTCACTATGCATGCTAAAGTAAAGTTCATAAGAACAATATTATAATTTATGTTAACTATACTGTAGCATAAATATTGCTTAAAATGCAGTAATAGTTCAATAATACATACAGCAAATGTATTAAAAGAATGTGTGGGAGGGGTATTTATATATATATATATATATATATATATATATACCACCACCAAGATCTGGTCTCAGGTCAGTTAGTGTAGGACTTATGGCGAATAATACCCACATTTCAAGCTGCCTCTGAGGGGGCCCTGATCTGGTTGAAGACCCGGGGGCAGAGTTCCAGAGGAGGGTTACGGTGGCGGTACGACGGCAGCATCTGTGTTCTATTAGGCCAGTGTGCCCCGCTCTCAGTGTGTGTGTGTGTGTGTGTGTGCCCCGCTCCCACACGTTAAAGCGCCTGATTGAAATGGAATCGGCTACAAATTATAGTAATTGCTAAGTGTCTCTAAGGCTCACACACACCCCCCACCCCCCACCCCCCACCCCAACACACACACACACACACTCTCTCACACACACACACACACGCACTTTACACACATGCACATGAGCACACACACACACACACACACGGACGCACTTTCATATTCATATACACACGCATACACACATACAAGCACAGTAGTTCTTACTTTTTTCTGTGTACTCTCTCTCTCTGTCTCTCTCCCTCCTTCCCCAAAAACACCCACACTCCCACACATACTCATTATCATTCACACACTTAGCATGTCTGGAGATTTCCATGATTTAAGATTATATTAACAGGATTACTGTATGTGCAAACGTGTGTGTGTGTGTGTGTGTGGGAGAGAGAGGTGCGTGGGTGGTATAATGTAGAGTGGTGAAGGACAGAGGGGATAGAAGCCACTCAGTCTGTGTACCCACCATGCCCACACACACACACACACACACACACACAAACACACACACACTCCACACCAAAAAGCTTTCAGAGGATGCCAGTACACACAACTACCACCACCCCCACAACCCACCAACCCTCAACTCTCCGCCACCCTGTCCCTCTTGAGACCAAAATCACCGCCAGACGTCGGAGTCCATTCCCTAATTCCGCTTCTGCTCTGTTCGGCATCCACACCGATGCAACTTTAATGAGTCTAGGCTGCGGCTGTGTGCCCCCCAACCCACTCCCATTAAACTTGAATGGCAAAGTAGATCCCCCCCCCCCGTTCGCTCTGCTCCCCAGACTGCAATCCTTGACAGGTGTGGTGTAAGGGTTAAAATAACAGGGAATTCTCCAGGGGTCGCCATGGCAATCATGTACATTTTCCCTCCCCTGATCATTTATTGAAAAGCATCCTTGGAGAGACAGAGGGATGGAGAGACAGAGGGGTGAAGAGATGGAGGGGTGGAGAATGGGAAGGAAAGAGCCTGCTAGGGGATGAATGGAATGAGAACAAACATGTTTCAAATCTTATATTGCGATACTTTTGTATTGTATATTAATATTTTATTCTTCACTCTCCATTTCTCTCTCTGTCTCTCTCTCTCTCTCTCTCCTTCTTCTTTTTCTTCTGTGAGTGGAAAGGGCATGCATGTGTTATATATGTGTGTGTAGATGTAATAATATATATAATAGAGGTGCACAGGTGGGTGCACCTCTGCCAATGTATACATCTGTGTGTGTGTGTGTGTGTGTGTGTGTGTGTGTGTGTGTGTGTGTGTGTGTGTGTGTGTGTGTAAATTAAAGGTCAATAAGCAACCAGGGGGTTTTAGTGGGTGGGTGTACATCCATCCACACATAACACATAAAGAACTGGCTAGTTATCTGTAGTATTTAAGCTTGATGGAGAGATGAATGAGAGGAAAAGAAAGAAAGAGAGAGAGAGAGAGAGAGAGAGATGGTGTGAGTGTGAGGAGTGATGGGAGTGAAAACACCCAGTGTGAAGGCGGTGTGTGTGTGTGTGTGAGAGAGAGAGAGTACGGGGGAATATGCTGGAATCCTTATTAGTCATTGGCTCTGATGCCTGGCAGAGGGGAGGGATACTGGAACAGAGGAAGAGAGAGAGAGAGAGAGGGAGGGAGGGAGGGAGGGAGGGATAGAATGAGAGCGGGAGAGTGAGAGAGAGAAAAGGAGGGAGAGCAAGGGGGCTGTTCTGTTCTGCTGTTCCAGTTGCTCACTGAAACGGCCATCCTCTTCAGCAGTCACTG
>CM059280.1:19530282-19535282 GCA_030347295.1 Setipinna tenuifilis | reverse complement strand
TGTGTGGCTGTGTGTGTGCCCGTGCCTGTATGTTTGCTTCTGAGGGTGAGAGAAAAGGGAGGGCATGGACTGCCACACAGCACACAGCTGTTTTTATGCAAACGTTCCTGTGATTGTTGAAGCTGTCCGTCTGGCCTGTGTGTGTGTATGTGTGTTTACTACAGTATGTGTGCTGGTGTGTATGTGTGCGACATGTGTGTAGTATGGTAGTGCTTTAGTGAAACTCTTCACCGAGAACGTGCAGGGGGAAGTGTCAAAAATAAGTGTCTGTGTCTGGTGGCTAGTTAGGTAGCTGTGATTACTTGGCTGTCTCTGTGGGGGATCTTTCTGTACCCCCTAATCTCTCCACTCACCCTCTTTTCTTTTTCACACTTTATTTACCTTTCTCTCTCTCTCTCTCTCTCTCTCTCTCACTCTCTCTTTCTCTCTCTCTGACTCTCCCTCACTCTTCCTCTCTCTCTTTTACTCTCCCTCTCTCTCTTCCTCTCTTCCTCTCTGCCTCTCTCTCTCTCTCTCTGTCTGTCTGTCTCTCTCTCTCTCTCTCTCTCTCTCTCTCTCTCTCTCTCTTCCATCTCTCTCCTCTCTTCCTCTCTTCCTCTCTCTCTCTCTCTCGCTCTCTCTCTCTCTCTATCTATCTATCTCTTTCTCTCTCTTCCATCTCCCCAGGTGACAGTAGTCTGGAGAGAGGAGAGGTAATGGGTTGATGTTAGGGTTGCTGCTGTTTCATAGCCGTGTGTATCAGCAGTGCAGCTTTCCTCAAAACACACACACACACACACACACACACACACACACACACACACACACACACAAACACACACACACAGTCAGAACAGCGACCCCATGTAGCCCAGGATACACTGACTGCAGGCCATTTTTCTTTCTTTCTATCCCTGTATTTTTTCTCTCCTTTCCGTCTTTCCTTTTAACACCCTCTTCCTCTCCTCCTCCCACTCATTGCTCATGCCAATAACTGGGTCTTTTCAGGGGTCCTTTCGGGCACCTCTCTGGGCAGCCCTTGCTCTTAGTCTTACATCATTATTCCGGAAGCTTCCGAGTGCTCTCTGTGTTGCCTGGTGAAGTGGATTGTAGCACCGAGGTGTCTGCTGCTAAGGATCATTGAGGTCACTGTGAGTCTTAGTCAGCGATTTCTGAGCGAAGAGTTGTGTGCTGTTGTGTTCACGCTGAGTTGGGAGCAGACTACCATTTTTTCCGGTCTGGGAAACAATGCTGTTGCGTAACACACACACACACACACACACACACACTCACACACACACACACACAGTCTGGACTCCCTCCCTGGCCCGGCTGATGGGGTGAAGTTGGACTGACTTCACCGGAGGTGCACCTTGCACCAACACACACACACACACACACACACACCCACACACGCATGCTTACACACAGACACACACAGACAGAAACAGACGGACACACACACACACACACACACACACACACACACACACACACACACACACACACACACACAGAAGTGGGTCAGGGTGAGCATGAGAACACTGTCAAAATGGAGCCCAACACATTTAATGTTAAAGAGAGTGGCCCAGTGAAACACACCAGCTCTCAGACCATACATTATGCAGCATACCATAGAGAGAGAGAGAGGGACAAGGGAAAGTGATAGACAGAGGGTGAGGGGAGCTATAGGCAGAGAGAGAGAGAGAGAGAGAGAAGGGGGCTGTGAGGAAAAAGTGATAGAGAGAGGGAGAGGGGAATGATAGAGAGAGAGAGAGAGAGAGAGAGAGAGAGGGAGTGCTAGACAGAGAGAGCAGACGGAAGAGCTCATAAATATGGTATGGGGCAGTAGTACACATGAGGCTGTGCCACAGCTGTAGTAAGGCACAAAACATGCAGCCCAATGAGGTAATGTTGCAGGGGACATTCTTGTTCAGACTGGAGACCTTAATCTTGTTTTTCAACTCTGTGTGTGTGTGCGCGTGTGTGAACGTGTGCTTGTGTGTGTGTGTCATTTTGGATCCTTAAGTGACATTCAGACCTACATCCCACTGACACACGTGTATGAAAAGCAGGACAAAAGCAGCCTGTGGGGCCCCCTACTGGTAGGCATTGGTACTACATCATATCTGATACTGAAGACTGAATGCTTCAGGCCCTAGTCCTGTCTCTGAGGACCTCAGCCTAGTTCTAGTCAAGCAAATGTGTACAATCCACTGGGATTAAAATACTACTGGGACAGAATTCACATTTTTACAGTCTGTTCAATGTGTGTGTGTGTGTGAGGGAGGGAGGGAGAGAGAGACAGAGAAAGAGAGAGAGAGAGAGAGAGAGAGATTGTTTTTGTTTCAAGTCATTTTTACTGTATGCTTTGAATATAGGGGTGCACTGGTTCCGTTCTGGTATTCCATCTAGAAATGTGCACAGATGCATTTACATCTGCATCTACTGTTCATCAAGGTACATACACACACACTGGTACACACACACACACACACACACACACACACACACACACACACACACACACACACACACACACACACACACACACACACAGGTACATCTCGTTACCCATTTGAAGTAAGCCAAACAGTAAAAAGTGTGTATGTGGAACACTAGTGCTGTGCTTTGGGGGGAACAGACCCTCAAATGGAGCATGTTGCTAAATATGGATGTGAGAGAACACAGTGCAGGTGCTGGGTGTGTGTGTGTGTGTGTGTGTGTGTGTGTGTGTGTGTGTGTGTGTGTGTGTGTGTGTGTGTTTGTGTGTGGCTAGGTGGGTGTGTGGGGAGGGCAGTGTAGGTGCTGTGTGGGTCTGAGTGTGTGTGTGTATGTGTGTGTGGGTTATTGTGTGTGTGTGTGTTTGTGTGTGTGTGGGTAGGTGGATGTTTTGTGGAGGGCATGGAACACCTGGGTGCATTCTGTGTGTTAGGTAGCTTACTGAAGTATGTATGAGTTATGAGAGTGGCGGGACAGAAGACCACAAGGGGTGTGTGTGTGTGTGTGTGTGTGTGTGTGTGTGTGTGTGTGTGTGTGTGTGTGTGTGTGTGTGTGTGTGTGTGTGTGTGTGTGGAGACAAGGAACACCTGGGTGCATTTAGTTTGTTATGTAGCTTTCTGAAGTATTTATGAGCAGGAGACCACAAGGGGTGTGTATATGTGTGTGTGTGCGTGTGTGTATGTGTGTGTGTGTGTGTGTGTGTAAAAGTTGCAGTGTGTGTGGTGTGTTGAGAGAGAGAATTAAAGGTTGGTTTGCTTGGTCTGTGGTCTGCAAGCTGGTGCAACTCTGTAGACCTAAATTCAGCAGCAGGTCTCTCACGCACATGTACACACACACAGTCACAGACACACACACACACATACATGTACACATGTACATACAGAAACTTACATATGCACACACACACGCAAACACACACACACATGTACATACAGAAACTTACACATGCACACACACACACACACACACACATATGCACACATATACACACACATACACACACACGCAAACACACACACACCTATATACAGAAACTCACAAATGCATACATTCACATACACCCTCACAGATGTTCACACACACACACACTCCAGACATACATACATACATACACACATACACACATACATACATACACACACACACACACACACACACACACACACACCTTAGGAAGGAATGTTTCCCAGATGGGCTATTGGGCCATCTGTCAGTGTGATAAGCCAGCTTTGTCATAATAAGAATCTCCCCTTGATAAGAACCCCCCGCCCCCCCCACAACCCCCCCATAACCCCCTCTGTTTTTATTGAGGTTTCTGTGGGTGGAAACGACCTTTTATTAAACTCCATTAAGACGCCGTCTCTTATCTGGGTCAGCGGTGAAATGAGGGCGATGACATGCTTGACGTCTTTCGTCTGATTGGTTCATTGGCTCGTCAATATGTGTGTGACGGTGCCATCTAAAGGTAAACACAAGGAGGCGTAACCCGACAGTCAAGGGGGAAATAACCTCCCAAAAACACGACCGAGCGTCAATATCTCATCACCTCTCTATTGTCTTTGATTGAAGGGGGAAGAAAGAAGAAGAAAAGCATGGCGTCACATCACAAATGAAAAAAAATAGAGCCTCAGTCGCGCCTCCAAAAAAAATTTAAAAAAGAGAGAGATCGAGATAAGAGTTAATTGGCAGCTGTAAAAGGGCAATTAAAATAATTGCCTCAGATCCATTTCTGACAAAGTCTCACACACCATAACCTGCTGGAGTGTGGTGGTGGGGTGTGTGTGTGTGTGTGTGTGTGTGTGTGTGTGTGTGTGTCTGGGGGGGGGGGGCTTTCATGGAGGTCCCTGATTCATTTATTAATATATTTAATCAGGGTCTGTAATTCGTCAGCGTGTGATTGGGTTAGCATGGATCCAACATGGACTCCACCATGTCGTTTCTAGTGGCCTGAGAGGCTGTTGAGTGTCAGTAATGGAGGTGGGCGGGCGTCCCTCCCCCCCCTCCCCCCCAGTCAATTCAGCTTAAGTGACAGCAGCCTCATCTCCTGTGGTCAGGCAGGAAATGGGGCCGATGGCGATGGCATCGGCCAGACGGACGGTCGGTCAGATCTCCAGCCGACAAATAGCACTGGGGGACCACAATGAGTGGTGTCCTCTGTGAAAATGGACTCAGAGGTAATTGAATTGCATTCGCAGTACAATCAGACCTTATGGAGGGGGCTCCCTTCCTGTATGGTCTCTCTTTTGTGTGTGCGTGTGTGTGTTTGTGTGTGTGTGTGTGTGTTTGTGTGTGTGTGTGTGTGTGTGTGTGTGTGTGTGTGTGTGTGTGTGTGTGTGTGTGTGTGTGTGTGTATGTGTATGAGGCCTTATTTCCTCCTGGTTAAAAGCTTTACCATTGGGGTGGGGGTGGTTGGGTTGGGGGGGTGGGGGGGTTGTTGGGGCATGGTGCTGTAACACAGGGGCAGTAAATCTCAGGGTGGATGTGTGTTAAAGGCTCTTATTTGCCCTGCTCCATTCATA
>CM059280.1:19522782-19525282 GCA_030347295.1 Setipinna tenuifilis | reverse complement strand
TTGTTCATTGTAGACCCCTACACACATGTAGTGATCTGCCCCTCTCAACCTTGCAGCCCCCTCTTTGGCCATCCTGGAGAGAGAGAGAGGGAGAGGGAGAGAGAGAGAGAGAGGGAGAGGTAGAGGGAGAGAGAGAGAGAGAGAGAGGGAGGGAGTCATTAAATCATCGGCAGAGATGTTAACAGCATCCCAGACACATTTATTTAGAGCCATTAAGGCACTAGTTAATTGTGCATTTACACGGACCATCCTGGCAGGGGAAAGAAGTGTGTGTCTGTGTGTGTGTGTGTGTGTGTGTGTGTGTGTTTGTGAGCGAAAGAGAGACAGACACAGAGAGATAGAGAGAGAGAGATGGAGAGAGAGAATGCAAAAATGGAATGTTTTCAAAAGAAAACCACTGGCAAGCTTAGGAGTGACCCCTAGGTTATATTTCCTCCCTCTTTCTCTTTT
This sequence comes from Setipinna tenuifilis, assembly GCA_030347295.1. NCBI lineage: Eukaryota > Metazoa > Chordata > Actinopteri > Clupeiformes > Engraulidae > Setipinna > Setipinna tenuifilis. The sequence continues at coordinate 19,524,832 of CM059280.1, read as the reverse complement.
TTTCTTTCTCTCTCTCTCTCTCTTTCCCTCTCTCTCTCTCCCGTGTGGGAACGTGCACAAGTAGTTCGGGCCGGGCCCAGAGTGCTGAGGTCGGGCTTATAATTTGCCGGCTGTGGAGGTGGTGGCGGTGATGGTGGTGGTGGTGGTGGCGGTGGTGGTGGTTAGGGGTTTGGAGAGTGGCCAGGCCAGGCAGAGGACACCCAGGCTGGGGGGTGAGTGTGGGGGTGTGGGAGGGGCATTTGGGTTCCTGAGCAGCATCCTCTGATGTGGCCGCCCACCACAGCTCCCAGTAGCAGCCCCTGTGGCCAGCGCACATCACAGGCCACGTGTGTGTGTGTGTGTGTGTGTGTGTGTGTGTGTGTGTGTGTGTGTGTGTGTGTGTCTGCTTGTGTGTCTATGGTCCTATCCTACCTCCTCAGAACACCAAGAGAAATCACAGGGATAGGGGTCAATCTTTTTTGGGGTTGTTTGCTTTCCTTCTGCAAACATAAGGAAATGAACACAACCCCAAAAGTGTGTGTGTGTGCAGCTTGGTGTGGTCTCTCCAACCAGACCCCCAACCACTCCACCGTCACACACACACACACACACCCAAGCCACGAAGCTCATGCATCATGTGCCTCCCTGCCCCCCTGACCTGTGGTGGGGTGGGTGGGGGGGGCATGTGGGGGTGGTTGGGAGGGCAGAGGGCAGGGGGTTAAGAAGCCTTTCCCCCCACCCAATGTTCCATTGAAGAGCTCCGAAACAATATAGACAAGAGGAGAGCTGAGGGGTGACTGTGTGTGTGTGTGTGTGTGGGATGGGGAGGTCTTGGGGAGAAAAAAGGGAGTTAAAAAATGGGCAGACATAGACAGAGGGTGAAAGAACGAAAGAAGAGAGGATGAGAGAGAGAAGAGAGAGATTCCTGTCCCTCTTGCTCGCCTATCTTGTTCTTGACTCCCCTTTCCCTTCTCCAGCTGCTCGTTGTTTCTACCCCCCTCTAACCACACACACACACACACACACACACACACACACACATAGACACACACACACACACACACACACACACGGGCTTGTTTGGTTTGGCACTGGAGGATTCTCCCCTTGCTCGCTCTGGCTGCTCCTCCTCCTTATCTGAGGGGGCGGAGAGACACAAACTGCCGGCGGTTGCCCCCGGCTCTTCAGAGACCCACGGGGGCCAGCACTGCCATCAGCAGCCATCTCTCTCTCTGTCTTTCTCTCTCTCTCCATTTCTCCATTCCTCTTCCTCCCTCCCTCCCTCGCTCGCTCTCCATCTCTCTTCCTCACCCTCCCATTCCCTCCCATCCCCTGCTCTCCCCTCCTCTCCCCCCTCCTGTCCTCACTGTGTTGTGTGGGGTTGAACTCAGCACCATCCATTCTCTGGCGGTGGGTGTCTTAGTGGACATGGAAGCCTGGATGTGCTCCTGCCTCTTCTGAGTCATCCCTCAGTCTCTGCATCCCTCCTGGACTACTACTGCTGCTGCTGCTGCTACTGCTACTGTTTTGGATTTCCTTCATCACTTTTTTCTCCCCCACCTCATACTCTTTTCTTTCTTTGTTTTTGTTTTTTCTTTCTTTATTTCTTTCTGTGTTTCTTGTTCCTTTCTTTGTCTTTTCTTTTCTTTCTTTTTTTCATTTTACTTTCTTTTGTGTTTCTATCTTTTTTCTTTTTACTTTCTTTTGTGTTTCTATATTTTTTGTTTGTTTCTTTCTGTCTGTCTTTAATTTCTTCTTTCTTTCTTTCTTTCTTTCCCTCTTCCTTCCTTCCTTTCCTCCCTTTGCTTGTTTCTCCTCCTCTGTGCCCCTGGCCACTGTGAGCTTGTGGACTTGTGTGGATGGGAGCGCATTATGTGGCCGGCTGCCGGGTTTGTTTCTTGTGGACTTAGCATCCGGCGCTGATGGATTGCCGGGCTTTATGGCTCCTGGTTCCTCGTGTGGCTGCTCTGGATCTAAGCAAGGTGCTGTGAGAAAGAGAGAGAGAGAGAGAAGGAGAGGAAGAGGAAGAACCAGCGAGGAAAATGAGTGTGACTGTGTGCCGCTGGGAGCA
>CM059280.1:19480282-19517782 GCA_030347295.1 Setipinna tenuifilis | reverse complement strand
GGGGGGGTCACACTTTGGGTGGGCATTTGTGTGTATGTGTGTGTGTGTGTGTGTGTATGTCTGTGTGTGTCTTTGTGTGTGTGTGTGTGTGTGTGTGTGTGTGTGTGTGTGTGTGTGTGTGTGTGTGCGTGCGCACGTCTGTGTGTGTGAAAGAGAAAGTGAGAGAAAAAGGAGAGATTAATTTTAGTCTCCTTTTATACCCAAAATATAGTATTACGTAAGTTTCCTTTTATCCCTTCCATTCTTTTTATTCTTTTTTTTCCAAATATATTTTGTTCAGAAATTGTATCTTTATTGTTGTATGACAGCTTTGGCAACACTGCTTCAATGAGTCATGCCAATAAAGCTCTTATTGAATTGAATTGAGGGAGAGGGAGAGAAAGAGAGAAAGAATGACAGAGAGAGAAAGACAGAAAGAGGGAGAGTGTGAGAGTGAGTGAGTAAGTGATTTTGTCAGTGCCAAGGTGCGTGTGTGCCTTTCGTGTGTTGACAGGGAAAACACTCAAAGGATCAGTCACACTTGCTGTAGTCCTGTTTCATTTTAAGCAAGATCTCTCCTCGCCTTGCTGTGTCTTAAACCCAGACCACCTTGTTCCGTCCAAACCTCAGAGCTGTGAAAACCCAGTTTGGGGGGGTTGGGGTGGGGGTGGGGGGGCAGTCTTGGCTGTCAACCTCCCTCACGCCGGGACATGAGATCCAGTTTTAATTTAGCTCCCCTGATGTCTTTGGCATGTCGTCTGTGTTTGGGCCGGCAGGTTTAGCTGTGTTCGCACCCACCGCTACTTCAAAACACAGCTAGCTGTTCAGTCACTCGGCACTGCAGATGATTCCAAACCTCCCAACCTCACCCCACCCTCCACCCCCCCATTGTGGGAGGAAAGAAAAGACAGGCTTCCGTGTGGTACTGAGATACCAATCACTGCCTGCTGTGTGTGGCAGTCTGGGGCTGTGCAGAGAAAGACGAGAGATGAAAAGAGAGATGAAATGAGAGAGAGGAAGAGAGATAGATACATAAAGAAAAAGAGAGAGGGGGAGGGGGTAGGAAGAGAGAGAGGGAGACAGAGAGAGAGAAAGAGAGAGAGAGGAAGAGAGATAGATACATAAAAAAGAAAGAGGGAGGGGGCAGGATGAGAGAGAGAGAGAGAGAGGGAGAGATACAGATATGAAGAAAGAGAGAGAGAGGGAGAGAGAGAAAGCTGAAGGGTGTATTGGCTTGGCCCGGATCTCTGGCTTATTTCAAACAAACGGCACTCTTTAAATCTCTAGCGACCGCAGACATTACAACTCATCAGGAGTTGGACTGTAACGTTTGACTGAGCGGCCCGGGGGCCAAAACCACTTTTGAAGCCCGTGCCATGCCTGCCTCAAAGCTGGGGGAAAGAGAGAGGATTCCCTCCCTCCTTCTCCCCCTGGCCGACCCTCTCAATGTGTATGGGACTGGGGTTCAGGCCCACCACACACATACACGCTCACTCACGCAAGTCTACTCACTCATGCACATACACACACACACACAGTCCACACATACACTGTACACACATACACTGTACACACATGCACACACGCAAATACACACCTGCAAATTAATGTGCACACTCTATTTTTTCTCTTTGACACACACACACACACACACACACACTCACACACACACACACACACACAGCGTCAAAAAAGCACCTCACCTCCCACTAGTTTACTCTGGCTCCCTCTACCACACTTCTAAGAACTTTGATGAGAAATAGTCCTACTTCTCATTTGCCTGTTTTCCTCCCTCTCTCTCTCTCTCCCTCCCTCTCTCTCTTTCTCTTTCTCTCTCCCTCGGAACATTTGTTTGTTTAACCGGTGCCTCTCCCCTTCTGCCTCCTGGTTTCGGTAGCGGAGGGTTTTCCACAGCCGGATGAGGTGAGTGGCCGTCTCGGCCCATTTCACCTCCAGGAAATCTAATGGCAGCCCTGGAGGAGGAGGAGGAGGAGGAGGAGGCCTGCACAGCTCCACTCCACCACTATGCTCTTTAAGGTCATGATCAGGGGATAATTACAGTTGGAGAAGGAGAGAGAGAGGGAGTAGAGAGAAAGAGAGGGAGTAGAGAGGGAGGAAGGAGAGTAGAGAGAGAGAGTATAGACAGACGGAAAGAGAGGAGAGAGAGGTGGAGAGAGGGACAGAGATAGTGGTGGGGAAGAGAGAGAGGTGTTGTAAAGAGATGAGAGAGCCAGACAGAGAGAGAGAAGCTACTGTGAGTGGAGAGATGAAGGGCTCCTTGTGAAACCTCTCCCCACAAAGCCCTGCTGTAGCAGTAGAGTGTATCATCCTGTGGGCCAGTGCTGGGCCAGTGCTGGGCCTGTCAGCTGCCATGTGTTCTGGCTGGAGAGCACTGGATCTATAGTATGTCTTTGCTGTCTGCGGCCTTCTGTTCTGGCTGAAGAGCACTGAATGTATAGTATAGTATGTCTTAGCTGTCTGCGGTCCTCTGTTCTGGATGAAGGGGGCCACATGTACTGTATGCCTTCACTGGCTTCTGCTTGGCTGGAGATGCTGACAGCTTAAGGCAGGGAGTCCCTCAATGTATGGCCTTTCATTACTGCTTTTGGATCCCTTTCTGCCAAGCACTAATCAACTCTCTCTCTCTTTCTCTCTCTCTCTCTTTCTCTCCCTTCCTCGCTCTGTCTTTTCGTGTCACTCACACTCATTCTTCTCTCGCTCTCTCTGTCTCTCTCTTTCTCCCCCTTCCTTGTTCTGTCTTTTCTTGCCACTCACACTCATTCTTTTCTCTCTCTCCCTCTCTCAGTAAAAAAAATCATCACATCCTCAGTGAGGATATCCCATGATCCTCCTGACCTATTCTTTCTGACAGCTACTGTCTCTCTCAAACAACAAACATACTCTGATACACACACACACACACAGAAAGACACACCCTTACATATACACACAAATATACTCACAGGCAACTCACAGGAGCAGGCACACACACACGTGTGCACATACACGCACAAAGAAATACTGACACTGACATTCATGCACAAAACTGCACTGTACAAAATCCTAGACTGTGTGTGTGTGTGTGTGTATGGGTGTGTGTGTGTGTCTCATGCAGACACACTCACACAGTTCAGGGCAAGCTAACTGTTTTCATAGCACTGCTGAGATGGCTATTGATTTCCTGTGAGCCATCTGTCTCATATTGGCTTTTTGCTGACTGTGAACCTGCTCAAAGAGATGCCTGTCACACACACTGGTGGGGCTGCCTGCCTTGTGTGTGTGTGTGTGTGTGTGTGTGTGTGTGTGTGTGTGTGTGTGTGTGTGTGTGTGTGTGTGTGTGTGTGTGTGTGCGTGCGTGTGTGTGTGTGTGTGTGTGTGTGTGTGTGTGAGGGTCAGTGTCTGTTTGTGTGTCAACTCTCATGCCTTTGTATGTGTGGAGTGGGGTCAATGTTCATATGTGTATGTATGTGTGTTCATGCCTGTGTGTATAAGCGTGTGTCTGTGTATGAATGTGTGTGTGTGTGTGTGTGTACATGTGTGATTTAGCTCTGTGATCTGAAAGACAGGAAGCAGGAAGCATTAAGTGGCAGGTGAGTTGACTCTTGGGTCAAGCAGGCTCACACATGTTAGCCAGACCAGAGCACACATCTGCACCACCGAAGCTATTTTTTCCCTTCTCTCTCTCTCCGTTTGTCTGTCTGTCTGCCTGTCCGTGTGTCTGTCTCTATCTCTGTATGTCTCTCTGTCTCTATGTCTTTCTCTCTCTGTCCGTTTGTGTGTCCGCCTGTCCGTCTGTCTCTGTCTCTGTCTCTTTTTCTTCTTGCATATGTTGGGCGGGGGGGGGTGAGATAAGTGTGTTTCCATATACCTATGTGTAGGTCACTGTATTGGGCTGTCAATCCAAATTTCCACTGAGTGGACAGTAAAAGGTTATCTCTCTCTCTCTCTCACTCGCTCCCTCGCTCCATCTCTCTCTCTCTCCTTTCTATCTTTCTCTCTCTCCCTACCTTTTGCCTGCCTCTGTCTTTCTCTCCCTACCTTTTGCCTGCCTTTGTCTGTCTAAGAGCACCCAGAATGCTTCTGGATATTCTACATCTTACAGTAATGCTATGTGGCAGTAAGCACTGATTTGTGCTATATACAAACATCAAACACACGCTACCCCTTGAAATCTCACATGAAAACACGTCAGTCACTGAAGAGCCTTAAGGTATTACCATTCTCTGATTGAAGATGGTTCTGTAAAAAAAAACAACCTGCACTGTTGTTTAGGAGGACATGTGCTTGAAGCTGGAGTGTGGTGTTTCATTGTAGAGAGTCTAGGTGTGTGTGTGTGTGTGTGTGTGTGTGTGTGTGTGTGTGTGTGTGTGTGTGTGTGTGTGATGCACAGACGGAGCCAGATGTTTGTTTGGAGATGTTCTTCCTGTACACAGGCTGGTGATGCTAGACAGCAGCTGCTATCGGTTTGCTCTGCTATCAGTGTGACAGGACTAACAGCTGGAGCTGATCTGTACTCATCAGTCTGTGTTGTTGTTGGTACACACACACACACACACACACACACACACACACACACACACACACAAACAAGCACACACGCACGCACACACACGCACAAACAAGCACACATCTAAAAGTAGCAGTCAAAACAAAAGTATACATAGACAACACATACAGAGATAGACTAAACATACTGAAATATATATTTTTGATAATACAGCTTGTTGTATAGCTGTCATGTCAGTGAATGTGCTAGTTAGTAAAATGTGTCAATAGTTAGTTTAGTTTAATTTCAGCTTCAAATAAAAAAAGCCCCTCAGAGAAAAACCAACAACAGATTTATGGTCTGATGTTAATTGCGTAACTAAATCAAAGTGCATCCTAATCGTGTGGTGTGTGTTGGGTGTCCTCGGGTCATCGTAGGGTTCATTCTCCATTTACTAGAGCCCAAAGGTCACTGAGCTCTCAAGGTCAAGGGTCAGTGCAGCCGTGACTGTGGGGCCATATAAATGATGAGACCCCTCACCTCTTCTCTGTCCCTTTTCGCCCGACCCTGTTTGATACACAGACACACACACACAAACACACACACACACACAGCATACATATATATAAATTGTATGCAGGCACACAAATACTAAGACACACGCAAAGGCACACACACACAAACCACACATATGTACATATTGGATGCAGACACACACACAACACACACACACTCACAGACACACTCACACACACACACACACACACACACACACACACACACACACACACACACACACACACAAACACACACGCAACACTGGCTATCATTCTCTCCACTGGCCATCTGTGGAGAGCCCTGCTGGTCGGGGGTTGCTGTCCCGTCGTTCCCATTAACACATCACAGATGCGCACACAGATGTGCCGGAGTGTAGCGTGTGCTGTGTGCTGTGCTCCGCGTGGCTGAGTCCAAGATGGAGGCCAGCGCTGTGAGGAAGCTGCTCTACTGCGGCTCTCTGCGCTGCCCCCAGCCTGACCCAGAGTCAGGGAGCTCTCACAAACCACCAGGGTGCGTTTCACTTGCTGACTAGAGTCGTTTCTGCACGGGCTCCCCTCCCCTCTCTTCTCTTTTGCTTACCTCACCTCCCTCTCCACTCTTCCCTCTCCTCTCCCCCCTCTCCATTTTTATCCTCCCCTCCCCTCCTCTTCTCTCCTCCCCTACCTCTCCTCCCTCTCCTTTTTTCTCCTCCCCTCCCCTCCTCTTCTCCTTTCTTCTCCTTCTCTCCTCTGCTGCAGCCTTGTGGCTCATTAAGGCGTATTTGATCACACAAGCACTGAACCCTTCCCTTCTCTTTTTATCTCTGTCTTTTTTTCTGCTTTTTGTACCACCCTTTTTTCCCTCTCTCTACTTTATCTTTTCTTCTGTTTCTCTCTCCCTCTCCCTCTCCCTCTCCCTCTCTCTCTCTCTCTCTATCTATCTCTGTGTCATGGTTAGGTGCTCCGTCTCCCTTTTCCACACTCTCTGTCCCTTTCTCTTTCTATTTTTCTCAGCTTCCCTCCTTTTCTCCTTCTCTCACTTGCTCCATTTCTCTTGCTAGTAGTAAGCGTGACCTGCTTAGGACGTTGAGCAGTAGTCTACAGCTGTTCCTCAGACTGCCCTTAATAGTAGAGCTGTGCATGTGAGCGACTGTAAAGTCCAGTGAGACTTTGTCTTTGAAGTGTAGGCCCTGTGGAAAGGCCTCGCTGCTTTGGAACAGATGCATCTCTCTGTGGTCGGAAACCAAATCTGAATGTGTCCGCCCACACCTGTCAAAATGACCTCACCTGTGCTCAGGTGACCAGTGTCCAATCAGGTGAAAGAAGTATGACTCAGAGTGTTGGAGGGTAGTAGTAGTAGTAGCTTCCTATAACTTCAAAAATGGTGTTAAAATCCTTGGGCCCTATTTTGCCGCGGCGCATTGTGCATTCGCGACATGCGCATGCTGTCATTGCTATTCTGTGCCAGCGCAACGTTCATTTTTTCAGGCAAAAAATCACGTTGTCGAGGTAGCAGATGACATTGCGCCGTGACGGGCGGCTCACCGAAAAGAAGAGGTGTGGTCTGGCGCAAAGCGCACCAGATGCTATTATGAAGACGTATAAACCATTTGCGCTTTTGATTAATAAAAAGGTGCTTTTTCGTCACTGGCGCATTGTTGAAAAGCTATTTTAGAGGCGCACAACGCTTTGAACCCCGATGTACCTGCTGCTGCGCCAGAGAGGCGAGCTGAACTGGCAGAAAAGTTGCAACATAGGCTATAGCTATGTATTTATATGTTTTAGTAAGCAAACATGCACAAATAATGAGAATATAGCAATGTTGTGCAGTTTATAGCAATGTTCTGTAGTTTATTTACTATTTCTTTTGTCGTTTTAAATAAACAGCGATTGCAATGTTCTGCAGTTTATTTACGATTTCTTTTGTCGTTTTAAATAAACAGCGTGGCAAGTTGTAAGAAATAATATGGACAAATCATCAAGAAGAAAACTAGTGGACTAATGGTTTGATGGACCTATACCTTCCGTTTATTTTTGATGTTTCCTTTGAGTTTAAGGCTTTGTTTCCCGTCTTCTAACGTTGTTGTACCGCTTTCGGCGCACAGCGCGTTGAACCCCGATACCTGCTGCTGCCCCAGAGAGGCGAGCTGAACTGGCAGAAAAGTTGCAACGTGTATAGCCTGTATAGCCATGTATTTTTATGTTTTAATAAGCAAACAGGCACAAATAATAAGAGTATAGCAATGTTTTGCAGTTTATAGCAATGTTCTGCAGTTTCTTCTGTCTTTTAAATAAACAGCGATTGTAATGCTCTGCAGTTTATTTAATAAACAGCGTGGCAAGTTGTAAGAAATGAAATGGACTAATCATCAAAAAGAAAACTAGTGGACCAATGGTTTGATGGACCTCCACCTTTTATTTTTGATGTTTCTTTTGAGTTTAAAGCTTTTGTTTTACGTCTTCTAACGTTGTTGTACCGCTTTGGGCACTGTTCGAAAGTTCTCTTCTTGCCAAAGGAGGACACAAATTGAAGATATTTCCTCCCATACTTCTATGACCCGCGAAGGTTGGGGGGATTCTTTCCATCCCCGAATATTAACTACTCACGCGCTTTCACTTCACGCACAAGCAGATCAGTCTCCACCGAAAAGCTCCTCCCGTCCGGGTAAATCCACCATCGTAATAGCAACAGGCTATGGACAGTGCGCCCGCTGGCTCTTAAAGGGAATGAGAGTATAAATTCTCATTGGTTAATTGTATGTTACGCCCAAAACACACCCATGACTAATGAAGTAACTTAACCCAACCCTTTTGAACGATGCGCCTGGCGCAATGTTCGCTTTTTCCGCCGTGAAAATACCAAATTGTGTCGGGAACGCCCCCAAAGCAACTTGCGCGACAGACTTTAGACAATGCGCTTATGATCGTGAAAATAGAGCCCCTTGTCTGCCAACAGAAAAGCAATGTGTGGTGCTCTGCTAGGAGTAGTAGTAGCTTCGTATATCTTCAAAAATGGTGTTAAAATTTTTGCCTACCAGCAGAAAAAGGAATGTGTGGTGCTCTGGTAGAATGTGTAGTTGGCTATTGTACTCTCCTTGAGTAATGGCGCTGGTTTGGTTTGAAACTGTTAGAATGTACACAACAGAGTAGGACTTTGTGGCAAAGAACACATACATGTCAGCAGTGTTTTACAACATGAGGAGTTGCTATGTGGGGATTAAGAAAATGTTGTCATTCTAGTTCCAGCTCATCTTTGAGCATTTTAGACAGAGTGAGGGGGCAGGAGTATTGTAAAGGTCAGAAGAGAAAGAGAGAGAGAGACAGAGAGACAGAAAGAGAGAGAAAGAGAAAGAGAGCTATTGTGATGTAGGGGAGAGAGAGAGAGAGAGAGAGTGAGAGAGAGAGAGAGAGAAAGAAAGAATGGCCATAAAGATCCTGAGCGGAGGAGTGAGAGTAAACAGTATTTTGGCCCTGCATGAAGTTGTCATCACATCTATGTCATGTTAAATCCCCACGTTACTCCACTTCCTCTACACAGGGCCACTGTGATGCCTGTGAAGGAGAACAGATTTTTTCACCAGCTAATCTTTCCTAACACCTCTACACTCTACACTACATAAATGTAAATAAATCTTCTTCACACTCCATACACATACACATTAAAAAAGCCTCTGGTCTTTTTATGACTTTAAGTCAAGGTTTTCGATGAAAGTATTTAGCACTTGCATCTGTAGTGACTCTTGTAACTATTATCATTAATACATATAAGATATAAAACTGATAGCTAAAGAAGATAGCCCTCCATCAAAGCTATTTTATTCCAACTGCAAATGGGTCCTTTTAAGGAGATTATCCAAGAATTTTATTTTGAGTGTAGGGCTCCATGTTTTTTAAGTTTGTCTCCCATGTGTTGAACTGCCATCGATCAGGTGCCTGGCTTTCACTGTGTGCAGTGGCTGGAGGATATGGGATTGAAAAAAGAAGGGGGCTTCTCCGGTTAAGGAGAGGCGGGCCACCACAGGGTACAGTTTCCTACTCGTTTTACATTTTTTCCTTGTTGCACAATACAAACGTGAAATTTCACACTGTGGAAATGTAAAACCCAGAGTACACATGCGGACGGGCCGAAGACGCCGCAGAGGTGGGAATTCTCCCCATTCTGTGCCTGTCATCGGCTCTCAAGTGTCTGTCAGACCTCCCAAACACCGGCCTGCTTTTATGAACGGGGCCAGGTGTGTGTGTGTGTGTGTATGTGTATGTGTGTGTGTGTGTGTGTGTGTGTGTGTGTTCCTTTTACAGGGCACTAAAGTCCTGTCTAGCGGCAGGATCCATCAGAGCCTACTTGTGAATGTATAGTTTGTGTGTGTGTGTGTGTGTGTGTGTGTGTCTGTGAGTGTGTGTGTGTGCCCGTTTGTCTGGAGGCATGGGGTGTCTTGACAGAGTGTCCCAAACTCATATCTCAAAGGGCAAGGACCACCGGCGACTGTGTTTGTGTGAGGCGAAGGCAAAGGCATTAATCTTATTTACACTGTGAGGAGGGGGAGGGCAGGAGAGGGGAGAGGGGGAGGGGGGCACGGTCGTGTCGTGACTCGGGCCGCACCTAGAGAAGAAGGGGTGGGGATCAGATCAGCCTGGGGGTGGGGGTGGGGATGGGGGTGGGTGCCTGATCCAGGGGCATGTAGACACACTGCTGCCTGTCGGAGTCATCTCTTTTTGAAAGGAGAGAACGCCACAGAGAGAGAGAGTGGGAGAGAGAGAGAGAGAGTGCAGACACAAGGCAAGAGGAGTGACGACTAGGACTGCAGCGGTGATATGGAGAAGGGGTGTCGACAGGTTTTAGAGTTAAACAGCAAGATGACAGATGTATTTGCGTGAAGAGCGGAGAGAGCAGGGTAGACGGGATCGAGCGCAGCTAAAATTACCCAGAGGGCTCGTCTCACGCCCCATGAGCGCGGCTCTGCACCCCTCAGGTCTCAGTACCTTTCTGGATCTTCTCCTGGGAGGGAGGCGAGGGGCATACCTGCTGCTGCTGCTGCTGCACACCCCCTCAGTCCACTGCCCTCCCCAGGCCAGAGGCACCCTTCCTGCGGCCCAGCATGGCCCTGCACGTGGCGGTCCGGGTTCCAGAGCGGGGCCACAGCAGACTGTCCTGCGAGCACTACAAGACGGTAAGGGAGGGGTGTCAGGTTGGTGTGTGTGTGTGTGTGTGTGTGTGTGTGTGTGTGTGTGCAGCCTTGCAGTCTTCCCAGACAGCGCGGGAAAGAAACTGACTGGGAGGAAGTGGAGGCACGGCCCGACTCAAAAATAGCCAGGCTCAGTTGCTCTCTCTGTCTCTCTCTCCTTGCCAAACTCTGGCCACGTTTGGAGGGGTGGGGGGTCGAGAGAGAGGACTGTAGAGGGGGGTGCAGGAACAAGGAGCAGAAAGTCAGGGAGGCTATTTTTGAGCTGCGTCAGCAGGTAGCCCTAGCTGCCCTGGAAGCATGAATAGAAGCATAGAGACCCTGCCAGTTGTTCAGCTTGTGTGTCTCGGGTTCAAAAGGTGGCTGGATGTAGGTGAAGGCAGCCGCTTGAGACTCAAGACTGTGGGTTTGGGGTTTGATAGCCGAGCTGAACTATTTATTTTTATCCATCCAGGTTACCAATTGTTGAAGGGTTGTTTTATTGGTGGATTTCATTTGGTTGGTGGTTTTATATATTTCATACGCCCCCCCCCCCCCCTTGTAAGCAATAGCCCAATTCACGCTGAGTGTTTGTTGTGGTTGCCAAGTGCAATTGGTGAAAGTCAGATAACATGTCCTCATACCACAGTGGATCTTGTGTTTACTTTATCTGGATCTGCTTTCAGCAGGGGTTCATTTGAGCATAATCGCTCTTTAAATGACTTGTTTTTAGAGCACGGCTTTCTTTACGTGGAGACTGAGGGCAACTCCGCGGAGTAATCGAGTAGAACAAGTCCACTCTTTGTTTCTGTGGGAACAGTGGGGTTTGGTGCTTCTGTTCTGGACTTTTCTATTGTGTGTTTGTGTGTGTGTGTGTGTGGGGGTGTGTGTGTGTGTGTGTGTGTGTGTGTGTGGGAGAGAGAGAGTGAGAGAGAGAGAGTGTATGAGTGTGTGTGTGTGTGTGTGTGTGTGTGTGTGTGTGTGTGTGTGTGTGTGTGTGAGGAAGAGAGAGAGAGAGAGTGTGTGTGTGTGTGTGAAAGAGTGTGAGAGTGTATAAATGTGTGTATGTGTGTGTCTGTGTGTGTGTCTTTACAGTGGTCATGGTAGCCTTTCATGAGACACCTTTGTTGGTGTTCCAACTTGCTGCCTTGTCAGCAACAGAAGCAGCAGTCCATACCGAGTGGGGGACTTTTAAAACCCCCCACACACACACCAGACACGCACGCACAGCACACACACACACACACTACATAGACATATACACACATGTACAGAGAACACCTGTTCAGCTGTCATGAGCTATCATGAGCTGTCATGACCAACTCCAAAGGCTTGCTTTAAGATCAAAGGCTGCCTTTCTCGCACCATTGATGGCTAAGCCCAGGCCACAGAAAGTCCCGACCGACAACAACGAGTTCATGTCAGACAGCAAGCCTACAGTCAGTGCGTACTACATGACCTTTTCCTCTGAGAGGAGCGTCTGTGTGTACGTGTGATTACATGTGTGAGTCTGTCTACGTGTGTGTGTACAAGTGTGTGTGTGTGTGTCTGTATGTGTGTGTATGCCTGTGTGTCTGGTGGTGGGTTGACGGGTGAGTCAGATACACACAGAGCCTTGTAATCTCTTGTTGTGGTGTGTGTGACCCAGTGGTGTGTGGCCTGCGGGAACTGTGACCGGGGCTGCTGTGTGTGGGAGGGTTGTGTTCAAGACACTGCTGTGTCACAGTGTTTGTGTGGTATGTGTGTGTGTTTGTGTGTGATTGTGTGTGTGTGTCTCAGTCTCACCATGTTTGTGTGGTGTTTGTGTGCATGTTTTTGTGTGTGTGAGTGTGTGTGTGCGTCTCTGTCTGTCTGTGTGTCTGTCTGTCTGTGTCTGCGTGTGTATCTGTGGGTGTGTGTGTGTGTGTGTGTGTGTGTGTGTGTGTGTGTGTGTGTGTCTGTCTGTCTGTCTGTCTGTCAGAATGCCTGTCTGTCTGTGTCTGTGTGTGTATCTGTGTGTGTGCCTGTGTGTGTGTGTCTGAATTTATGTGACGTGTGTGTGCGTGTGATGTGATGTGGTGGCGGTGTACTGCTGTAAGGTTGACCTTCACGACTCCCATCAGGACGTCACTTCATTCCAGAATGTTCCCTGCTGATCTGCAGTGGTGTAAATATGAATCAGAACCCCAGTCAATGTGTGTGGCCCATTAGAGCCATGCAGTCATGTCATATTTCTGCTGATTCATGTTGCCTGAGTTTGTGTGTGTATGTGTGTGTGTGTGTGCCTGTGACTGTGTGTGACTCTGTGTGCCTTGTGCCTGTGTGTGTGTGCCTGTGTGTGTGTGCCTGTGTGTGTGTGCCTGTGACTGTGTGTGACTCTGTGTGCCTTGTGCCTGTGTGTGTGTGCCTGTGTGTGTGTGCCTGTGTGTGTGTGCCTGTGACTGTGTGTGACTCTGTGTGCCTTGTGCCTGTGTGTGTGTGTGTGTGTGCCTGTGCCTGTGTGTCTGTGTGTGTTTGCCTGTGTGTGCCTTATATGTGTGTGTGTGTCTCTGTGTGTGTGTATCTGTATGTGTGTGCGTTTTTGTGTGTGTGTAAGGGGAAGATGTAGCCACAGTCTAACTGGGTAGACAGACATGCAGACACTCAGCGGGGTGTGTGTGTGTGTGTGTGTGTGTGTGTGTGTGTGTGTCTGAGTGTGAGAGAGAATAAGAGTCCCATTCTGTCGGAGGAAGCAGTTTCCCATTACACGGTAGGGAATGTACTGATCCCTGGGTCCAATATACCCCATCCCAAAAAAAGCCTCTCTCTCTCTCCCTCTCTCTCCCATGGATGGATCCCATCCCAACCTGCGGCCCAAGATCTAGAACCTTCCATGGGGAAAGAGAGCCAGGAGAGAGGTGGGTGGTAGTAGTAATGGCGGTCGACTCGGTGGGGCTGTGAAGGAGTTTTTGGAGGGAATTTTGGATCAACATCAGATGGAAATTTGCTCTTGTTTAACGAAATAAAAAGGTTCTAAGACACAGGGGAGGAGGAGGAGGACTAGCAGCAGTTTCCACGACGACAGACACCCCCTCACCCCCCCACCCCTGTACTGTGGAGAACAGCGAGATGATCTTAGCCTTGCATGTGGAGCGGTGGATTGCTGCTCCTGAATGCTGTCGCAGCTGCTGTTGATGATGATGATGCTGCCTGCAGTTGTTGTTGGTGTGAAAATCAGAGGCTTAATCATTGGCTCCCTCTCAGGCCCTTTGGAGGAAGCAAGCAGAGGTCTTTTACTCTATGATAGGGTGAAATCCCCCTAACCAAGGAAAAATAAATGCACTCTCAACTAGTATTTTATACATTTTATGATAGCACTGATAACTGATAGTATGTCCGAGATGGACACATTTTGGCAAAAAGCTGTCCTCAGCGTCTGGGTGTCAGATGCTGAGGGTGGCTTTTTGCCCAAAAAGCGTCCGTCTCGGACTTGCTATCAGTTTGATGAAACATATGAAATATTAGTTGAGGCTGTGTGTTTATTTTCTCTTGATTCAGTTATTGTTCTTGTTGCGCACCCAAAGACTTTAATGTCTGGAGTTGTGAGCATACCCACCTCTCTGAGTCATGAAGGGTGAATTCCCCTCTGTGCATTCTGACAGCTCAAAGTAATACATTAAAAGAGGGATCTCATCTCATCCGCCATCTCTTTCAGCACTTTGAGCTGGAGATGATGAGATTTCATCAGTGTTGCACATGGCAGAAAGTCTCTCTCTCTCCTTCTTTCTCTCTGTCTCTCTCTCTCTATCTCTTTCTCTCTCTCTCTCCTTCCCTCTCTCCTTCTCTCTCTTCTTTTTCTCCGTCTGCCCTGAGGCGTTCATGGTCCACAGACGTGATCTGAAAGGCAGCAGAAGCAGCTGCACTGCATCACCTTCAGAAGTGCTTTTCGTCTTGTTGCCGTGTCAGAAGATGAAAAGTTTTTGGTGCACGCTAAAACGCTTCTCCTTAAAGATCTGTGTCACTCCAAGCCTATTGTTTCCTGTCTTGAAGTAAGGCTCGTTGAAGACTGGCTGGCTTTGACCCTGTAATAAAGTGCTAGCGTGTTTTTCTGCCCCCCCCCCCCCCCAAGCTCCCTCGGCCTCGGTCTTGCCCACCCTCTCATCCCTCATCCCTCTGGGGGGGTGAGGGGGCGGGGGGGGTGGGGTGGGGGATACAGGGTCCTGCCGCAGTGATTGGCAGCTGGGGTTTTCACCTGTTTTTTAATTGCTGAGTCCTCGCTATGACCCGCACCAAACCACTTCAAAGCACTTTTTTTCTGCCCTGTACCTCCACTCCGCTGGTACCTGTGATTTGTCCCTTGTGCATGTGTGTGTGTCTGTGTCTGCGTGTCTGTGTCTGTATTATTTTGTGCATGCGTGTGTGTGTGTGCTTGTGCGCACATGAATGATCTGTTTGATACCTGAGGACTCAGTTTTGCAAGGACTCTATGTATGTACAGCGTGTATGTGTGTGTGTGTGTGTGTGTGTGTGTGTGTGTGTGTGTGTGTGTGTGTGTGTGTGTGTGTGTGTGTGTGTGTGTTTGTTTGTGTGTGCACGGACATGCATAAATAATCTGTGCTTGATACTTGAAAATTGAGTAGGCGTTTCTCCATGTGTGTTTGTGAGTAGTAAGTACACCTATGTTTGTAAATGGGCACTAGTCATGCCACTCTCATGTTCTTTCTGTAGCAATAAATAAATTGTGTGCGTGTGGGCGGGCAAGCGTGCGTGCGTGTGTGCGTCTGCGTGCGTGTGTGTGCGCACGTGTGTGTGTATGTGTGTGTGTGTGTGCGTGTGTGTGTGTGCGTGTGTGTGTGTGTGGTATGGCAGGAGCACCTGTTGTTTGGCATCAGCAGGGTGCACTGATTCATGCTCTGAGTTGGAGTGTGGAAGTACCCACAGGTCTGTTTTCACTCAAAACAGAGCAGATAGCATTGCAGAGCAGGGGAGCGCTGTGGGGCAACTGTGTGTGTGTGTGTGTGTGTGTGTGTGTGTGTGTGTGTGTGTGTGTGTGTGTGTGTGTGTGAGCGCGCGCACGCCTGACTGTGTACGCATATGTGTATTTGTGTATGTAAGTGAGTGTGTATGACTACTAGTTCATGTGGGATTCATCATGACAAGACAAGGTTGATAGAGAGATTTGTTTTCTCTGGTAATTGTTCATACAAGCCTTTAGTATGACTGGTTTGTGTGCACAAGCTTGTGTGTGTTTGTGAAGGAGTAAGCAAGAAAGGGAAGACATGTATACATTTATTTGTGATGACAAGCAGACATGCATTTTTCAAATTCCAGTAGCTTGTCCTCACAGTATACTACAGCTAACAGAAATCTATTCAAATCGAATACTTTGTTATACAACTATGTGTAAATACATAACCCTTTGTTATGACTGGTAGCAGATATTAGACAAAACAAACGAAAAAAGTATTTAATCCGTTGGAATTCATATTCCTTGTATCTCCTTGCATTGTTGAAATTGTAATCGTTTTGATCCGATAATGGTAGCGGATGAGGTCAGTGTTCTCTTTCCGTAGCGCGCACATAATTGCTCACTCATAGGTTCTCTCTCTGTCTGTGTCTCTCTCTTCCTCCTGACCCTAGTCCACGTCCCCTTGGGGTGCTGAGGGCTTTGTGCGAGTTCAGGTCTGCGCTTTGAGCCCTCTATGGGAGCCCTCTAAATTTTATTTACCGGCCTAATCCCCCGGGTTTGCCCGCTGTGTCTGCGAGCAGTTTACACACATCCCTCAACGTAATGAGATGCCTAAACTCTTACGGGAGAGAAGCTGCTTTAAACGACCAATTATGAACGAAGCTATTCAGATTATTCAGACGCTTAATTCAAATCCCCCTCGCCCCCCCCTTATCCCTAGTGAAGGGTCTTTTCTGGCCCTTGGCCGTGATGTCAGAGAGCGCCTCATTTGAGAATAAGCTCCGAGAGCGGCAGTCCTGAATACTTGAATTGTGCACAATGGGATTGAATTTGAATACCATGCCGATATGCCAGCCCGGGCCAACAAAAGGAAAGATGAACGCGTTCCGAATTTCCTCTCCCCATTATATATTTTTTTAAAGCATTAATCACAGACTGTTTTGTTTAGTACGGTTTTTTTCAGCGTCTTGGAAAAAAAATATTGTTGAAACTTCGTGAGGCACTTGGTTTTTGTTTGCATTGTTTGGGTGTTTGTCGGCAACTCGTCAAGGAGGCTAACATTCTACCCTGCGCTCTGTTGCTACAGATTTACACGGATTGGGCGAACCATTACTTGGCGAAGTCGGGGCATAAGCGACTCATCAAAGATTTACAGCAAGACGTGTCGGATGGAGTACTGCTTGCGGAAATCATTCAGGTCGTGGGTAAGTAGATGACTTGAAGTAATCACACTTGCTGGTGACTGTTCGTTTATATAGGCTGTTTCTGTACCGATCTTCTTAATGTAGATCATGTAATCAGATTATCAGAATGTAGGATGATTAAATTCATTGACGATTAAATTTGTCTGTGGTGTGATAATTACTTATTTGAAAGGTTTATTACATCCCTTGTATATTAATTGATTCATTTTCCACTCATCTTCCCTAATGATTTTAATGAATTTTAAATTAGTTTTATTTCATTAGGTGTCCAAATATATGCCTCAATAAATGAACCCTCAGGTTTTGTCATATAACTACTGTACTTAAGTATGTACAGTTCAACAAGTAAATATATATTTTATCACCTGTAACTCCACTTTTGGGATAGATTAAAGAATAAAGGCATAGGAAATTGGGTGCAATGACATGTTATGGTCCCTCTAGACTTCCACTCTTTTGTGAATACTGTAATTGCATCACTTTCAAAGACAACAGCTAATTTTTGAGGGGTTTCTAAAAAGGGGTGGCACTGATCCCCCAAATCAGCCCCTAACACACACACACACACACACACACACACACACACACACACACACACACTTACCCTTGGGAAAGCAACTGTGTCACTGCGAACTGTGGGACCCTCCCTAAGTTTCACACAGGCACTTTGCTCACATGTTGGGCTCCCACACTCATCACCATTAGCCCCTGCCCACCCCCCCACCCCCCTTTCAACCCCCACCACCACCCTCCATTACAGCGTTGCATTCAAACAGGAAGCATCATCCCATCATTCCCACTCCCATTCCTGTCAGTCCACTCAGTCACTGGCTCCCCCCAGAGATCCCCCCCCCAACTATACCACCACCACTAGCCAGAAAAGCCCCTGCCCATACACTCCGAGACTGGGCGACAGCAGGGGATTTTCTGTGGGTGAGAAATGGGTCGCTCTCCGACAGCCGCGCCGCCCTTTTGAGAGACGCTAACGAGGGGCCACCGCGTCCCACAATCCCATGCTGCTCTGCTCTGCTCTCAGTGTGGGTGCCCACTGGCTAAGCCACCGTGCTCTCAGCAGTTGAGGGAAGAGGGGAAAAAAAGACCCAAAAAGAACCCCTCTAGAGACAGGCTGAATAGGAGGCTCAGATAGAATGGAAAGCCCCACGACGGTTATCTGATTTCCCAACTCAGGGCTCTCTCTCGCCCTCTCAGTGTCTGTGTGTGTGTCTCTGTGTGTCTCGGGCGGGTCTGTGTGTGTCTTGTGTGTCTTGTGTGTGTACCCATGCTAGACTGGAAAAGGCCCAGCATGGGTTATAGTCATATAGTCACAGTCATGCCTCCTTACTTCACACACCTACACACACACACACACACACACACACACACACACACACACACACACACACACACACACTGCAGTCACTGTACAGACCTTAAACTAGCAGATTGGGGGAGATGCGTTGTTGTGTCTAAGAGAGCAAGAGAGAGACAAAGAGAGAAAGAGAGAGATTGACATAAAAGCAGCAATGGTGTGCATTTCACTAGAACACACAGCTGACTGATGGAGCCCAGCCTGGGGTAAATCCAAAGACACACACACACACACACACACACACACACACACACACACATGCTGACCACCAGCTGACTAGTGTAATTCGAGGTCAGGTGACACCATCATCAATGCCATCCCAGCTGTGTGTGTGTGTGTGTGTGTCTGTGTGTGTCCACTCTGATTCACTTTGTTGCTGCCCCCAGAGACACAGGGGAAATCTCACACCATACTATTGCCCCTGAAATCTGAGTGGCTCTCTCTGAAGCACGTGCACACACACACACTCACACTCACACACACATACACACATATGCACACACACACACATACACACACACACAAACACACAAACTGTGCATACATAAACATCTCTCTTTCTCTTTCTTTCTCCCCCTCTCTCTCTCTTTCACTCTCTTACTCACACACATACACATACACATTTCCTTTGATTTCTTGTGGATGCTGG
The DNA here is from genome assembly GCA_030347295.1 of Setipinna tenuifilis. NCBI lineage: Eukaryota > Metazoa > Chordata > Actinopteri > Clupeiformes > Engraulidae > Setipinna > Setipinna tenuifilis. The sequence goes on along the minus strand of CM059280.1, from coordinate 19,499,253 downwards.
CGTGCTGTGCTGTTTGGCTAGGAGGACCATTTAAGTCCCGAGCCAGAGAGATGTAAAGGGAGCTGGAGAGAGATACGGCCATGTGTGCCTCACGTTAATCCTTAATTAGCCACATGTAGCATTTGATTTCTCCCGGCCGTCTGCAGCTCAATACGCACACACACCACACACGGAGACACACCACACACACACCACATACCACACACACACACACACTCTCTCTCACACACACACATACACACACACATACGCACACACAGACACAGACCCATGGAGACAGACAGACAGACACGCACACAGACACACACACAAGGACACACATACACGCAATAGAAAAGTCCAGAACAGAAGCACCAAACCCCGCTATTCCCACACCCATGGACACACACACAGACACACACACAGATTTGTCCTGCCTGTGCCTGTGTCTGTCTCTGTGTCAGCATTAAAGGAGTTTCCCTAGCAGTGAGGGGAAAGGGATTCACCATCCCTCAGCTCTGATTGCAGTTAGCACAGACAGAGCCTCCACCATCACCACCATGACCACCACCATCATCCCCCTCCATCTCGTCCTGTCCTGTCTGTTACCGTAGCCCACCATCCCGGCCAGAATAAACCGGTGAGCGGCACAAAGCGGCGAGCTCTTGCCATGTGGCCCGCCGCCCCAGACCACTTCCTCGGGGTCGGGTATGAAAGAGATGGCGCGGCGAGACCGGGGCACACAGCTGTGGTTGTTATGACTACTGTCACCGTGATGGATGGCTGGTGCGATCGGAGCTGCTTTTGTCAACACCCATCCCTCCCCTTCAGACCCAGACCCCCCACCAACAACCCCACCAAGCCAACCCCAATCAAACGTCTCAGTTGCAGCCTTACCGGATTGTTTATGGGGCATTTGTGGTGGTGGTGGTGATGGTGGTGGTCATGCACTCAGGTGTCCTCTTAGAGGAGATGTTCACACACATGTCCTGTCTTCTCATTCCCATGTATGCTGTAGGTCACCCACCCACCCACTGCAGATAAGATCTGTGTGTGTGTGTGTGTGTGTGTGTGTGTGTGTGTGTGTGTGTGTGTGTGTGTGCATGTTTACCTTGTTATTATCTCATGGCCCCCCTGCAGTGCCCAGGTCAGGTGAACAAGCACTCCCTGTGAGCCATAAAGTGTAGGTGGCTTGGTGGAGTGGGCCCTGTCGCGGAGCTGCGTCGTGGGCCCCATGGGGCCTCTGATGCAGCTCTGTGTCGCTGTCAGCACAGATGTCAGCTGTGAGAGGCAGGCTGGGGGGGTTGGGGGATGGTGGGGGGTTAGAGAAGGATGGCTCCGTGTCTCAGCTGCTGTGGGCTGGGCTTGGGGTGGATGAGCTGGCTGAGAGGGTGTGTGTGTGAGAGTGTGTGTGTGTGTGTGTGGGTGGGGAGGTGGGGGATCACCCGCCCCTGTGAACAACCCCCAGCTACACACAGAGCAGGAGTGCAGAGTCGCCGCCACCACAGCGCCATCCTGACAGGCCACCCCTCTGCTCACACACACACACACACACATACACATACACACACACTCACACACACACACACCAGGGAGACATTTGCTCCATCTAGATCCTGTTTCACCGCACTGGAGGCAGCAGTCACGTCCATACACACACGCCTGCACGGTCACACACAAACATAGTCACTCACTCACTCACTCACACACACATACACACACACACATACACGCGCAAATATGTAAAACCACGGGCCTGCTCTCGTAGTCTATTTAAAACAGGGCTGGCTTGAGAAAAAGGCAGAGCCATGCTTTGACTTATAGCCGGAGGCGAATCGATCAGTCAGTCTGGATTATATGGTTTTTATCTCTCCTCTCCCTCAGCCAATGAGAAGATCGAAGACATCAATGGATGCCCGAAGAGTCGGTCTCAGATGGTGAGTCGTCATTCCGCCTTTTTTTTTCCCTCCTTGCTTTACATTTTATGGTGTTTCCTTCTTGGTACTTTAGTGTTGGCACACATGTGGTGGTGTATGTAGGTTTGTATTTGTGTGTGCGTGCGTGCGTGTGTGTGTGTGTGCATGTGCGAGTGTGTGCGTACATATGCGCACATATGTGTATATGTGTGTGTGTGTGCTGAATCACTGTGGCTATGTGACAAGTTGCTGTGGGGTCTTTGATTTCTCCAGTTAATGTGTTTTCGACTAGTGTATGTATGTGTGTATGTTACATTACCCTACATTACATTACACTTAGCAGACGCTGTGTGACAGAGAGAAAGAGAGAGAGACAGACAGAGAGCAAGAGCGAGAAAGAGAGAGGGAAAGAGAAAAAGAAAAAGTTAGTGTGTGTGATCTGCACGAGCGGGGACCCAGAGGAAGGCAGGACTCCTGGATGATCGATGGCTACTTTAATGCAGTTATTTTCACATCGCCGCCTTCTGCGGTCCCCCTCTTGACAAACATCTGCCTGCCTTGTCTCGGACTATTGGCACGCTCTCTGGATGGAGGAAACAGCTCTCTCTGGACGCACACAGAAGAAGAAGCCTGGACGCGTCCCAAACTTGTGTCTCCCGATTACAGACGGAGGGACAGCTCTATTTGTGCCTTCGCCGAGGAAGATTACGGGAGAGAAAAAGAAGCGAGGAAAGCCAAACTCGAGGCTTGAATATCAATGACAGCAAAAGAAATGTTTTTTTTTTCTTTCTTTCTTTTTTTTTCTTTCTTTCTTCTTTTCTTTCTTTTTTTCTTCTCTGGAAGCAATGAGGGTCTTTTTGTGGTCGGTCATGATTACAGGGGCTACTGTAAAGTCCTGATTGGCTACGATCTGATGAGTGGTTTCCTGTCTTTGTGGGGCAGCGGAGGGTCCTGTCATGTATGTGTTTGCGTGTGGGGGTGTGTGCGTATGTGTGTGTGTGGGGGTGTGTGCGTATTTGTGTGTATGTTTGTGTGGATGAGAGAGAAAGAGAAAGAGAAAGAGAAAGAGTGTGTGTGTTTGTGTATATGTATGTGGGTGTGTGCATGAGTGTGTGAGTGGTGTGTACATGTGTTTGTGTCTGTGTGTGTGCGCATGTGTTTGTGTGTATGTGTGTGTGTGCGTAAGTGTGTAAGTTGTGTGTACATGTATTTGTGTGTGTGTTTGTGTGCGTGCGTGCATGAGTGTGTAAGTGGTGTGTACATGTGTTTTGTGTTTTCTATGCCTGGTGGTTTTACTCCACAGGAGCATTAGACTATTGGCGGCCCGATGGCAGCCCTCTTCACTGATACTGCTGCTGCTGCTGCTGCTGAACAGGGGGGTTAATGGCAGACTGGACGGCTAAATTTGGGCCTGGCTCCAAACCACACAAGGCTGAGAGAGAGAGAAAGAGAGAGAGAGAGAATATGTGGGGTTGTGTATATGTGGGGATGGAAAAGCTTTTAAGAGGTTATTCCACCTTTCTCTACTTGTCCTGTCACTGATCACTACCTATCATGTGTTTCCTACTGTGTCTGTTTTTTGGAATTCCCTCTCTTTCCTGCTCTCTTTCTCATTTTCTTTTCTTCTGTTTCTCTCCTACTCTTTCTCTTTCCCTCTGCCGCCATGCTCCGTGCCCCTCAACCCCCCCGTGACCAGCTAGCCCCCACAGTTATGCCCATCGAGACCTAATTACGACCCCCCAGAATAGTGTCATTGAGAGCCCTCTGATACTGTCTTTGTCTTTCTCTCTCTCTCTCTTTCACACACACTCACAGGAAAAAAATCACATGTGGTCTGTATATTTGTGTGTGTTTTGCGTGGTCTTGCAGAAGCTGTGGCCTACTGGAACTCACTCTAAGCGATTTTATGTTATGTTTAATGTCAGATTTGTTTCTTATTTTCCAACAGTAATTAGTGTTTGTATGTTATGTTTTGACTGTATGTGTTTGTCTTTGTGTGTGTTTGTGTGTGTTTGAATATGTGTGTGTGCACGCGCATCTGCGTCTGTGTGTGTGTGTACTCGTTTGTGTGGGTTGTATTTTGAATGGGCTGCTCTGCCGGGAGCCTAGAGCACTCAAGCAGGGCTGGATGCAGGTGCAAACACAGCCATTATGCAAATGGCACTTTAGTGTGTTTATCCTCCGCAGATTTGTGTGTGTGTGTGTGTGTGTGTGTGTGTGTGTGAGTGACTGTGTGTGTGTGTGTGAGTGCGTGTGTGTGTGTCTATAATCTGGGGCCCAGCTTTGGACAAACCGCTATGCGGGGCTCATTTGCGCCTCTCATGCTGATTGCCGTGGAAACGGAACAATCCATCTGAGACGAGACGAGATGGTGCAGTTAGCATGGCTGCTCTTAACCCCCACTATTGCAAAACACAGCTAAGCTCAGTGGCCAAACACTTACTTCAGTTTAGTATCCAAACTCTTTAGTTCAGTGTGGAAACACTTCAGTTCAGTGTCTAAACACTAATTTCACTTCAGTGTCCAAACACTTAATTCAGTTCAGTTTCCAAACACTTTGTTCAGTTCTGTTTCCAACCACTTACTTTAGTTCAGTGTGTAAACACTTATTTCCCTTCCGTGTGTAAACACTTCCTTTACTTCAGTGTGTAAACACTTACTTCAGTTCGGTGTCTAAACACTTCCTTTACTTCAGTGTGTAAACACTTACTTCACTTCAGTGTCTAAACACTTACTTCAGTTCAGTGTCTAAACACTTCAGTGTGTGTAAACACTCTCTAGCATATCAAAGAGGGCAGATTGCTCTTAAGGCTAAAGTAACACGGTAGCAAAACAGGGAGGGAGGGGAAGGTGGAGAGATGGGTGAGGGTTTGGGTAGCAGGGTGGGGTGGTGGGTGGAGAGATGGGTGGGGATTTGTGAAGGGGGGTGGGGGGGTGGAAAGATTAGTGGGGTTTGGGTAGCAGGGTGGGGTAGGGGGTGGAGAGATGGGTGGGAATTTGGGTAGGGGGTTAAGGGGTGAGGGGTGGAGAGATGGGTGGAGGGGGGGTTTGGTTACGGGGTAAGGGTTAGAGAGATTGGTGGCTGCTTACATGAAATCCACTTTTCATGTGTCACAACATAGTTTGGTGGTGTGTGACCACAGAACATCTCGTTTTGTCATACTCATGTAATCTGTAGTTACCCCTTTGTTCTTTCTTTCTCTGTCTGTCTGTCTCTCTCTGTCTCTCTCTCTCTCTCTCTCTCTCTCTCTCTCTCTCTCTCTCTCTCCCTCTCCATATATACATTTTCCCCACTCTCTGTCTCTCTCTCCTTCTCTCCCTCTGTCTCTCACATTTTGACGGATGCTTTTTATTGACTTGGTTGTAACATGTCATGATGTAAACCCATGACAATGATAAAATAAATGAGTGTTAAATCTCTCTCTATCTCTCGCTCTCACTTTCTCTCTTGCTCTCTCTCTCTCTGTCTGTCTCTGCCTCTCTCACTCTCTCTCTCTCACACACACACACACACACACACACACACACACACACACTCAAGCAAACTTTACTCTCTTACCCACGCTCCCTCCATATTACCCTTAGTACCCTTGTCTTCATGAAGCTCACACTTTATCAGGGCCTGTACGAGCTCACTGAGAGCTGCCCTCTGGATACAGTATCCTCCCCCTGGGGGCACACACACACACACACACACACACACACACACACACATACAAACACACACACACACACACACGCATGCAAGCAAGCACGCACACACACATACACACACACACACACACACACACACACACACACACACACATGCTCCCCTAGCTCATCTGCATCTCCATGGGGCTGAGGGTCAGTGGTGCTGTTGGCACTGGACTGCTAAAAGCACACAGGAAGAGCAGTGGGCTGCCATTGTACTGAGAGGGTGTGTGTGTGTGTGTGTGTGTGTGTGTGTGTGTGTGTGTGTGTGTGTGTGTGTGTGTGCGTTTGTGTGTGTGTGTGTGTGTGTGTGTGTGTGTGTGTGTGTGTGTGTGTGTGTGTGTGTGTGTGTGTTTGTCTTTCGTTACTGTTACGGATCCACTTAAGGGTGTGTGTGTGTGTGTGTGTAAGATAGAGGGGGAAGTGGTGGGAGAGGTGTGTAAACTTTTTCTTTTTCAGTTGTGTTAAATACGAACTGGTTTTATTGTCAGTAATTGCTCTAGATGTCATAAAATATCCGGGACTTACCAGGTCTACAATTCAAATAAAGAGCATAGGTCAGATTCACATCCACTGGTAGTGCAGCAGACAGGCAGACAGAATTTCTGTCTGTTTTACAGCTTGCCTGCCTAACATTTGCTCTCTCTCTCTTTTCTCCCTATCTCGGTCTCTCTCTGTTTTTGTCTCAGTTCCTCTCTCTTTCTCTCTCTTTCTCTCTGTCTCTATTTCTTTTTGTCTTTTCTCCTCTCATGCTCTTCATTCTCTCTTTCTCTTTCTCTCTCTCTTTGCTCCCTTCTGTCACTCTCTTTGTTGCCATGGAGAGAAGTGGCGGGAGCTAGCTCGTTCACTCGCTTCCTCGCTCTCTCCCTCTCTCCCTCACTCCCTCGCTTGCTCTCTCATTCGCTCACACACTCGCTCGCTCTCTTGCTCGCTCGGCTGCCGATGCCTCCCTCCAGAGCTTAGTTAAAAAAACAGGAGGGGAATTACTCTGGCCTGTCTTTCATCCAGTGGCCGCTCTGTGGAGTGGGTCTGCCAAGCGAAACATATAAATACATGCTCTCATGCGTGCTGGACTCCTGACACACTGTTGTCTTGTCAGATTTATGTGTTTGGCTACGGGGTAATTACAGAGCAGGCCCAGAGGCCTCTGCAACACACAGCCTAACCGCCTCCTCCTCTTCGGGCTGCACTGTGTGTGTGTGTGTTTGTGTGTGTGTTTGTGTGTGTGTGTGTGTGTGTTTCTATGTGTGTGAGGGGGTGTGTTTCTGTGTGTGTGTGTGCGTACATGCGTACGTATGTGTGTTTGTGTTTGTGTGTGTGTGCGTACATATGTGTGTGTGCTTGTGTGTGTGTGCATTTGTATGTATGTGTGTGTGTATGTGTGTGTGTTTGTACACTGTTGACAAGTTTCTTTGGCGCTACAGCTTAAAGAGGCAACTGGAGAATCCCCTCAGACGAGTTCCCTCAGTTTTGCAGAGCATAAAAACGCCACAACGAGAGTGGTCAGGGTGGATTCCTGAACTCTCCCTCTCTAGATGTGTTTGTGTGTGTGTGTGTGTGTGTGCATGCTTGTATGTGTGTCTGTATGTGTGTATGCTTGTCCGTGTGTGTGTGTGCGTGCTTGTCTGTGTGTTTGTGTGTGTGTGTGTGTGCATATGCTTGTCCGTGTGTATGTGTGAGAGAAGAGCAAGAGATAGAGAGATTGTGTCAGTCAGGCACATCATCTGTCAACACACTGTCTTCCGATGGATGACAAGGTAACCCAGATCCGTCGGATACTACAGGCTCCCCCACACACACACACACACACTCTGCCTCTCGCCCTCACTTCCGCGAGCGTAACCTATGAATGGATGGCTTGTGCTGGTGACATACTTCTGTGCCCTTGTTTAACTTTCGGCGGTTTAAGGAGCGTGACGGCTGGAAATGGGCCTTGTCATGCTGTGCTGGAAGCTGCACGTCCAAAGGCCCTCTCCTGCATGTTTTTACCCCAGTGTGGATCTGTGGAGGACCTTATGCTCTCTATTTACTCTTTTTATTTGTCTGTGCATCCATTAAACATTACGTTATATTATGAAGCGTAATCAAGTCTATGATCGGCCGTGTGGTGAGAGACATTTTGATGCAAAATCAGTTTAAAATAAACGTTATAAGTTCACTTACTCAAACCAAAGGTTTACAGGAGTTGAATCTCACAGGGATAAGTTCCTTTTCACCGGGTAAAGCCTCATTTTAAGTGACACAGCAACAGAAATGGCTGATAATAGGCACTATGCTGATAATAGGATCACTTCCGCTACATTACATTTAGTAGGTGCTTTTTTCCAAAGAGATTTACAATTGATGAAAGCAATCAAGCTACAGTTACCTTAGGAGCTCAGAGAAGAAGTAGAAGGAGAACATGTAGGGCTGTGTTGGTGAGGGCAATAGTAAGTAAGAAGTGTTACAATGTGTGTGTGTGTGTGTGTGTGTGTGTGTGTGTGTGTGTGTGTGTGTGTGTGTGTGTGTGTGTGTATGTCTAAGAAGCAGGTGAAAGAACACACACTTGTTTGTTTGTTTGTTTGTTTCTTGGTGTGATGTGTTGCATTATTTGGCCCTTGACCAGTCTGAGCAGGGCTGTGTGTGAGAAAGAAGGAGCTCAGGTTAATGTTTAACTGCTAATTATGGAGATTACCGGCGCTGCCTCCTCTGCTCCTACACATCCCTGTCATTTCTCTGGGCTTGTGGGTATGTTCCTGTGTATGTTCCTGTGTTACCTGGGCTTTGTTTGTTTTCCTCCATTGTAAGTCGCTTTGATTAAAAGCATCTGGTAAGTGTAATATTATGTAATGTAATGTCATGTATATCCTTTACCTGTGCCTGTGCACAGCTTATCGTCTACTTTGTCTTTCTGGGAAAGTGAGCAAGAGAGATAGTCAAAGACACTACTAGAGATGAGAGATAGGGAGTCATAGAGAGAGACGGAGAGAGAGAGAGAGAGAGAAACAGAGACATATGGACAGACGGAGAGAGGGAGTCCCAATGTGTATAGGTAGGTGTTCTAGATGTCTTTATATTTCTAGAAGGAGTGAGAGAGAGAGAAAGTGTGTGTGTGTGTGTGTGCGGTCAGACACACACACAGAGGTGAAGCGTGGGGCATCCGGCTGCCATGCAAAACACACACGGAGTGTCATATCACTCGAGCGACACAGGTGGGCGTGACCTGAGCAGACTGCGGTTTCGATCATTACGCTAATCCTGTGTGTGTGTGTGTGTTAGTCAGCTTTCTACTCTCCCTCTCTCTGCCTCTCCATTCCAACATCTCTCTACACTCTACAGGTAAAGGTGAGAATGGAGTCATGTTAAATGTGTGCTGACTAATCGGTTTGGCAGTGGCTGTGTGCTTGTGGTTTAATTCGAATATTCTACTGGATCAATATGATGTTTTTGTCACATGGTTTAATATTTTTTGATGTGGTAGTAATTTGTAACTTTCTCAACAAAATATGTTTTTATAGTTTACATTCAGGGGGAGATGCTTTTATCTCATCTCATATCTTGAGTTGTGTTTTGGTTGTTTTATGATAATAATTTTGAACGATCATTCTTATCGATCTGTTATTCTTATTGTTGTTGTAATTGATCCCAGAATGAGTTGCTTTTGTTGTTGCTGTGAAAATATTGTAAGGAGAGTAGAGACCTCACACTGAGGCTGAATGGTTTCAAAAATTGTATTAAAAGCATAAGCCGAAAACGATAAAGGCCTGTAAATAGAATTCATAAATGAACTTTTCGGGCAGACTGTCTGTGCTGTGGAAAAGTCCCCACACTGTGGAACCCTAAAGTCTGTCTTACAGTGTCCCTCACGCTTACTGTATCAGGCAGTACCACCTTATCCAGGGCATGATGAGGGACAACAGGACTCCAGTAGGGACAGCATTGAAGACAGGAGTTCTTCTGTAAAAGCACTGAGACGGAAATGGAGATGGGGGAGGAACTCCAGAAAGGCAGCCTTAAAGTCAGATGTTCTTCTGTAAAAACACTGAGACAGAAACAGAGATATGTGAGAGACAGTAACACTCCAACAAGACGGTGTCATGGACAGGATCTGTAGTCTAAAGACACTGAGACAGAGACAAAGATAGGTAAGGGACAGTAACACTCTGGAGAGGTAGTCTCGTGGACAGGATCTGTCATATTAAAAAACACTGAGACAGACCCTGAGACAGAGCTAGAGATGGGACACACACACACATCTCAGGGGTCTCCTGCAGGAGCCATGTCTGTGGATGAGGGCTATCATGATGGGACAGCAGTGCTGGTCCACTGCTGCCATGGTCTTCATTCATGTTTGTTAAGAGGGCAGACACCAGCGGAGCTCAGCTGTTCCCTGGCTTGGCGTGGACACACTGCGAGTGTGTGCAAAATGTGTTATATGTGTTTTGGCATTATGTCAGTGCGAGTGTGTGCAGAGAATATATCATGTGCTTTGGCATTGTGCCGTTAGGAGTGTGTGCAGCGATGTGTGTTTTATCGCTATATTGTAGGGAGTGTGTGATTATATCCTTTGGAGTTCTGTTGTTTAGAGAGTGTGCTGTGATATGTCTTTTGGCATTATGTTATTTGGGGTGTGTAGCAACTGCAATATCTGCTTAGGCGTTGCTTTCGTATGTAGGGAGTCTCCTGTTAGTGATGTATTGCTGTGTTCACAGAGGTGTGTCTGAAGGTACTTTAAGTAGGTGCTGGAGGTTTCTTCATATGAATATGGCACAGTACCAGTAAAAAAACAGAATTCACCTACATAAATAGGTACTTCTTGCTACCAGGTGCTGGTGGGTTCCAGGGACACAAAGTAAATACAGTAGAAAATGAGTAGTCACCACAGCACACTGGAAAGAGTTTTACTGATATTTTATTGAGCAAACAAACATTTCTCTGAGTGCTTCATCAGACTCACTCTTGCAAAAACATAATGCCCCCTCAAAACAATATCAGCTAAACTCTCTTTTAGTGTGCAGGGGTGACTACTCATTTTCTGTAGTGTAATGTGCTGAGTACAGTAGTTTTCCATAAGTCCAGTACTCTTCCACAGGGTCACTTCAGGACTGCCTAACGGCACTGGTTTGATCCATAACTATATTCTGCCGCACCTGCGTGCCCCTGGTGTAACTGTTATTTTTCAAACACTGTGTGTTGAAGATATTCCTGTCACTTCCTCTTCAGTCTCCAGGAACCTTTGACTCCTAGTTCACTGCTTGCACACACACCCTCAATTTAGAATGACATCATTGTGAAAAGTGAAAATGACTACGTTATCATAAAGAGAGAGAGAGAGAGAGTGTGTGTGTGTGTGTGTGTGTGTGTGTGTGTGTGTGTGTGTGTGTGTGTGTGTGTGTGTGTGTGTGCGTGTGCGCGCATGCGTGTGTGTGTGCGTATGTGCGTGTGTGTGTGCTTAAGTGTAGGCATTACAGGTGTGCCCTGATCACGTGGGCATGTTTAGCAGGGTAGGCTACTCTGAGAGGAAAAAGTTCAGTGCTGGTGTCCGTCGCACCATCCGTCCCCCCCCCCCTCACCATCCGTTTCCCCCCCCTCACCATCCGTCTCCCCCCCCCCCCCCCTCCTCGTGCGTCACACTGACTCCGATGTGTTGACACAGTTTGGTTTTATTGAGGCGGACGAGGAGGCTTTTTACGGAGCGGCAGTTTTACACAGGCTCTCGCCAGAGTAGGCACCCTTCGTGTAAACACAGCAGAGCAAAGGGTGGGAGTCTGCCTGTCACAAACAGTTAGATGGTATCTCATTGCTCCTTTGATACACACACACACACACACACACGCACACACACACACACTCACTCACTCACTCACTCACTCACTCACTCTCACACACACACACACACACACACACACAGCTACACGCACACTCACGCACATACACACACACACACACACACACACACACACACACACACACATACACTCACGCGCGCAGACACACACACACACACACACTTACGCAGAAACCCGAGTGGTCTTGTTTTATTTGCGGACTGTCTGGTCTCTGCTTGGGTGCTGTGTTTACATGGTGCTGCCTGTGTGTTTATGGTGGCTGTGGTGCATGGCTGAATGGTATAGTTCCCAAGGACGGGGATTGATTGGTGCAGCCCTCCTTGCACAGCTACCTTGCACAGCTGTTTTGCCATACAAGGATGAGACCTTGTCCTGAACTATAAATGGGGAGTTTGGATTCAGAATGTCGCCCCCCCCCCACACTCACAATACAGCTCCAGGGCACTTACTGGAGGGAAAATTAGGCATGAATATTCCTTTTCCATCTTTGACTGTGTGTGTGACATTGATTTTGTCTTGTGTGTGTGTGTGTGTGTGTGTGTGTGTGTGTGTGTATACGTGTGTATATGTGTGTATATGTGTGTGTGAGTAAGTGTCAATCTTTGCACACTGTTTGAGAGATGAGTTGGCTTGGAGTAGCCAATGGAGCCTCTGGACTGCTTCCCTCTGGGGTGAGGAGCTGAGAGCTGGGCCCTGGGCCCTGAGATCAGTGTGTTTCCACTGCGTGTCACAGGTGAAGTGACCAAAGTCAGGACAAAGTGAGTCATCTTTCAGAGGCCAGGGCTGTTGAATGGTTTATAGATTAACCTTTGCTCTCCATGTGTCACTCTCCTGCTCTCTTTCTGTCTCTCTGTCTCTGTCTCTGTCTCTGTCTCTCTCTCTCTCTCTCTCTCTCTCTCTCTCTCTCTCTCTCTCTCTCTCCCCCATCCCTTCTTTTCTCTCTCTTCCTCTCTGTTTCTCTCCTCTCTCTTCTTTCATTCACACGTTGCCCTTCGCCCCACCCCCCTCTCCTTTTTATTTATAAACCTTGTTATTTTTACCCCGCTTTTAGTGGGCAGGGGTATTTTGGAAGGGCAGTGGAATGTAGAGGGCAGCATGCTCCAGATTCCTGTCAGCTCGGCCGACCCTGCAGGGCACCATGTGTCACCAGCGGACAGCTGTGCCGGGTTCAGGAAGGACAGTGGAGCAGTGGGGCAGTAGAGGCGCTCCTACTGATCTCAGAACAGTCAAGAGTCAAGGAGTTTACTCAGTAACAACTATATTTCCTTGTGCACCACAAAACAGCCGTTTGAGTTGCAGTTAATGTGTGTGTGTGTGTGTGTGTGTGTGTGTGTGTGTGTGTGTTTGTGTGTGTGAGTGTGTGTGTGTGTGTGTTTGTGTGTGTGTGTGTGTGCATATGTGTGTGTGCAAGCGTGTACGTGCACGTGTGCATACAAGACCGTGTTCTGGGGAGTGTGCGTGTGTGTTCTTGTTTGCCTGTGCAACTATTTGTTCTCGGATAGCCCTTTTGTTCATCGGGAATCCAGGCCATTGGCATATTCGTAATGTGAGTTTAATTTTCGTGATATTTGACGTGCGAGTCTGTCAGTTTTGTTTGCTTCACCTGTGACAGACTGAAAGCTGACCTTCAGATGATATGGCCTTTCCTAGCTCTTATTTATTTATAATTTTTCGCTGTACCCCCGTCGTTAGCCAATCACAGGACAGTTTCTTGGCCACAGCTGAGTGACAGCTTTGCACAGCTGGGTCAGCATTGTAACCTGAAGTCGTCTCCTAGCAACCGGGGGCAGCAGACGGGAATGCCACGGGAATACGTCTGGCTCTTTTGAATGCTGCTTTGACTGCCCCATCCTGGACACGCGCGCCTTTCTGACTGGCAGTGCAAAAAAAAATTAAAATTTGGATTCAGCTACCACTGTAAGAAACACACCAGAAAGAGTGTGACAGTATCTCATCTGACATCCCTCTGGATGGTTTCAGGGGGTTCATCGTTAATAACTCTTAACTCACTTTTTATATGTCCTGTTTTAAAAGTCTGTTTTTCAGTGTGAGTAAACTTTTTTGACTTGGGGGCCTTGTGGGTCAGACACAGTTCAAAGCCAGTAGGGTCATCTGCAGTAGATTTCAGTGATGAATTGGTTATGACTTTCCAGGGAATCTTTCTCCCTTTGCCTAGAGTGACTAAAAAAACAAAATCTGGGTCACCCAGTTTTTATGTCACTTTTTTTCTCACTGCGCTGCCATGATTTCAGCATCAGAGAAGCATTAAAAGCCTCAAATGTGGTCTCATGTTACTACGCACCTTTTATGTAAGCACGGGAGGAAGTTTTGCGGGATCTAAACCTCAACACTCTCTTCTCTTCTCCTCTCTCCTCTGCTCTGCTCTCTTCTCCTCTCCTTTCCCCCTCCTCCTCACCCCTCCAGCTCGAGAACATCGATGCCTGTTTGAGTTTTCTGGCTGCCAAAGGTGTGAACATACAGGGTCTGTCAGCGGAAGGTAAGCTGAGATTGTTTTCTTTTTCACAGTGTGGACATAATTGTGCTATTGTGCCTATGTAGGAGGTTATTTGTATGATTTGTAGACATCATTTGGGCCAGCAGTGGCATTAAATATGCTATGGCAGTTGGCAATTTTGTTTTCCCTAATGTTTGTACCCTCCCCTTAGAATAATGTGAATAATGAATAATTGAATTAAACATTGAATAATGTTGATGTTTACAAACAAACAAATAATTGAACATTGAATAATATTGATGTTGACAAACCCTGCCATCCAAATCACAACCAATCCTGTTCTGTGTGTGTGTGTGTGTCCCACCATCTCTCCCTCTCCCTTCCTCTCTCTTAACTAGCTTTCTGCTAGTGATTTACCTTTAATTCACTTACCTATTTTATCTTTTATGCTTTTACATATTGTTCTTTGCTCTTATTTAATACGCCCTTTATTTACCTTATACTTATTTTACAGTTATTTTATCTTTTAGGCTTCTATATTGTTATTTGCTTTTATTTTAGTTAAGCACATTGAACTGCCTTTGTGTATGAAATGCGTTATACAAACAAACTTGACTTGACTTGAATTGACTTAACCCCTCCAATCCTCCCCCTCTGCTCCCCTCTGCAGAGATCCGCAATGGGAATCTGAAGGCGATTCTGGGGCTCTTCTTTAGCTTGTCGCGCTACAAGCAGCAGCAGCAGAGCCAGCGACAGCACCACGCCCCCCAGTCCCAGTCCCAACCCCAGACCCAGCCTCAGGCCCAGGCCCAGGCACCGCAGAGCAGCTCCCCGGCCCAGCTCACCCCCTCGCATGGGCCTGCCGCCTCCTCTCAGGGTTCCCACCACGCACAAAAAGCACAGGCAGAGATGCAGTCCAGGTGAGCCACAGCGCCACAACCAACATGGCATCAAGTGTAAGAGAGACAGCCAGGATGTAGAAACCATAGGAAAGCTTTGGAGGGTGAAGGCAGCATAATACACAATGAGGATATGATGTAATGTTTAGGTGAAATGACAGACAATACCAGACACCTCCTAACAGGAAGTGTTAGTGCATAAAGTGCTGTGCAGTAGCATAGTCTCATTGAGATCCTTTACTGTTTGTTTGTCTTTTAAATGTTAAGGACAGTCTGTGGTAATTCTATTTAAATGTAAATGTCATGACTAGATAGTTTGATTTACTTTAAATGCCAGTCTAGATGTGTAGATGATGATAAAGCCATGCACAGTAATCAGTACATTTTGTAGAGAGTATGCTGCCATTGCAGGCGATGACCATAGCTACTGTATGGGGTGTATATAGTCCATCATGTCTCTCATTGGTGTGCTGCACAGTGCAGGCTATCACCTGTGTCTCCTTCTCTACAGACGTCCTTACCTGCAGCTTAAATACTTCATCTGTGCTGTTGACATTCCCCTTTGCCTCTTCATTGCTTCTCCACTCATTTCTGTCTCCTTTTCTGTCCTTTTCTCTCTCTCTCTTTTCTTCTCTTGTCCCCTCTTTTCTCTTTATGTCGCTGTTGCTCTTCGTCCTGGATCTAGGGATGCCCCACAGAGTAAACTGCTCAAGTTTTCCCTTGGTCAGAAAAAGTCTTCTAGGTCAGCTCTTCCACTCGTGTTTATGTTCTCTGATCCCAGTGCTCTTCCTCCTTCTCACCTTCCTCCTCCTCTTCCTCCTCACCCTCCTCCTCCTCACCCTCCTGTCCCTGCCTCATGCTCCCACTGCATGTGTCCTGTGTTGTGTGCTTCCGGATGATTCCCAGTGTGGAGTTGTACCCCAAACTGGCTGCAGTGGAACAAGGTTCTTGCTCATCACGCCTCATTTGAAATGGTGTTCAATGGGGTGTGAGGGACCTTTAGATAACCCCTGCTTTTTGGTGTGTGTGTGTGTGTGTGTGTCTGCCTGCGTCCAAGCGTGTGTGTGTGTGTGTGTGTGCGTGTGCGTGTGCGTGTGCGTGTGCGTGTGTGAGTGTGTATGTGTGTCTGTGTCCGTGCGAGTGTGTGTGTGTGTTCTTGTTTTTGAGTGTGTTTCTGTGCAGTGCTTGGTGTGTGTGTGTGTGTGTGTTGTGTGTGTACATATGTGCACGTGCGCACGGGTATGCATGCCTGTCTCCTGTTTGAAAATGACATTAATTATTAACTCTGAGTAAACCACAGTAGCCCACTCTGGTTGGATTGCTCTCCCTCACATATGATGGCTAAAAAACATGCTTCGCTGAACAAGAATGCCTCGATTTCACAGCGTCTTGTTTACCGAACCTGTTTTTTTAATCCCATATTTATTGTTACAATAAATATGTTACTTAATGTCATTGGTTTATTAATCTAAAATTGGGATACTGCCTTTTGTGGTCTTATGTCCGCATAATTTTTCAGAACATTTATCACTGTTCAGATACTACAATAGATACTGAATGCAACCAAAATGATAGCATAGCTCCCCCTACTGCTAAAGAGTGTGAAGTACAAATAGAGCTGTAGTACGACTACTGTTCTGCCTATAAAAGTGGTGTGTTTGTATATCTCAAAAGTGTTTACTGTGGTGTTTTACTTGGATGCAGTAAATACCCTAGGGATAATTTGTATAAAACACCTTACTGTATGTCTGAGAAATTTGCAAGCACATTGAAATAGCTGCTTAAGCTTAAACTCTCACAGCATTTCGCTCCCATGTCTATAGTGACTTGGGCAGCCCAGAATGGTAATGAGTTTTTGCCTGACTGAACTGTGTTTTGAAATAAGCAGGATTAGTCTTTATTAGCTGTCAGTCTACAAAAGTAAAGAAAACTGCAAGTCAAATGAAATCTGAGACACACACACATTCTGACCTCACACCAGTTAGTCATATTTAATAGCAGTGAGCCTACAGGAAACATTGGGGACCCCCCCAACACCCACCACACACATACACACACACACACACACACACACACACATTTACACACACACACATTCACCCACCCATCCCCCCATAATCGGCTTATCGGCAACTGTCTGCGCGAGTTCCAGTTAGCGCGCTGCCAAATTAGCAATTCATGTGACTGCTGTAGGCCGTCAGGGGCTGCATGGAATTAAATAGTATTGACAGGCAAAGCCGGTGTCTATGTATTTGTGCTTGTGTGTGTGTGTGTGTGTGTGTGTGTGTGTGAGAGAGAGAGAGAGAGAGAAAGAGAGAGCAAGAGAGACAGGGGATTACCCTACTAAAGACAGACATAGTGATATTCATGACAAAATTTCTCAGGGCTAAGCCATGTCACCGGTCAGATTCATCCATGTCTAGACACACACACAGGAGACGCTGGTGTCAATGATACATGTCTGTCACTGTCACTCTGTCACACACACGCACACACACACACACACACACACACACACACACACGTCAGAGAGAGAGAAATCCCATGACCTAGCTGCCCAGACACACGTCCAGCTCAAAGGGGCTTCTGTCAAGAGTTTGATTGGCGGGCTTTCTAACCCCCTCGGGGAGATGTCATGTGTCTCGTATCTTTGATGGTGGTGATGGTGGTGGTCAATGACATTGGCCTAGCCTGGTGTTAGTGCTTATGTATCTGTTTGATCTGTGCTCCAAGACCTAGCGACCTAATAATGCTATTAAAATCACTAAACGTCCAGAGCAGCTGGTAATAGTAATACCATTAGGCCACAGATTAGTTGTGGTCAGCTATCATCTGCAGACCATGATACAGTTTAGCCCAGAGGGGGTGTACAGTTTACATTTAAACCTGAGCATCCTTGCCGTTTGGCTTTTGCATTGGCCATTACGCCTGTAGATAGAGAGCGCTATTTGGACAAAAACATGGAGAGATCCTCTTGATCACAGCATGCGAAAAGCACACTGTCCACTAGAGACCGCACATGTGCAAGAACTAGTGCATTACTGCTGTGCTGTGAAAGGTAAGGTAGGTAGGTAAGTGCTATTGGCTGTATGGAAGATGTTATGTATGCAGTCAATGGGATGTACTATATCAGTTTGTATCCGAAACATACAGAACACTTACCATTGTGCCTAGTGCTGATGATGTGTATTAACACTAAAGATGATTCTAAGCATGGAAAATAACGGTTAGGATATGCAGTATTAGCATCCTACCCAGGTCTCAGCATGGTAACTATTAGTTAGACTATACTATATGATGGATGCTGATGCTGTCATCTTTTCCTCCTCGTCCTTCTCCTCTCCCCTCTCCTGTCTCCTCTCTCCTCCTCCTCCACGTCTGCAGACTCCCCGGCCCCACGTCCAGGATGTCCACTGCGGGCAGTGACAGCTCTCCTCGTGGGTCCATCAGCGCTGCAGGCAACCGCCGCAGCCAGGGCTTCAGTGAACAGAAGTCCAAACCCGTCCCAGCGTTGGCCAAAGGTGAGCTTGACCCGCCTGGACATCTGAGCTGCTGGCTCACTGGTTGATTTTTGAAATGAACAGCGAATTACTAAGTTGTGTGTTGGCGGGCCCAAACAAATGGCTTCTCTGGTTTCTTTCCAGTTGGTTGTGTGTGTGTGTGTGTGGGGGGGGTCTGTGTGTGTGTGTGTGTGTGCGTGCGCGCGTATATGTGTGTGGTCATTTAATTAATTCATGCTTGAGCAACTTTTGCAACTCCCAGATTTGTGTCCTTCTATAAGATGTGCGTAATTTATTTTAAATTATGGACACCAAGAAGAAGTAATGTGTGTGTGTGTGTGCACCTGTGTGTATGTGTGTGTTTAGGATTTAGAACTTGTTCATGAACCTCTGGTCCTTGCGTGGCCCTGATTGGATCCGCACGACCCTTCCCAGTGAACTGCTGGTTTATTATATCATGTATGAATGCATTCATGCAAGAATGAATCAGATTCACTATTTTTGTATTCTCGTAGAAGAGGTGTGGGAATCCAAAGGGTGTGTGCGTGTGTGTGTGTGCGCGTGTCCGCGTATGTGCGAGAGTGTGTGTGTGTGTGTGAACAACACATGTTGTGATTGTGAGTACAAATAGCCTTAGGCCTTGCCCTTTGACCCCTCCATGTGCTGAGGTTTATTCCTGCTCGCCCTGCCGCCCGCCTAAG
>CM059280.1:19465282-19475282 GCA_030347295.1 Setipinna tenuifilis | reverse complement strand
AGCTAAACACTTAAACACTTAAACATGGGCTTGAGAATGACAGGGAGACCACTGCCCACTGCCTCCGGGGCATGCCTGTCACACTATGGGGTGGAGGACAACCTTCCCCCTGACCTCTCTCCTCCACCTTCTTGCAAGGATGGGGTCCCAGGTTTTTTTGGTTCACAGCCACTGTGATGGAACAGACTCGTAAACTGAGGACAGCAGGAAAGGGGTCAAAAACGACAGCGGAAAATAACCAGCATCCCTCCGTCCGTTCTTCACTCCAAATACAGCTCTTTTCTCCCTTTTTCCTCTCCCATTTTTTCACACTTTCCTTCACACACTCTTTTGTCACTCTCTCTCTCTCTCTCTCTCTCTCTCTCTCTCTCTCTCTCTCTCTTTCACTCCTCTCTTTTCCTCCACTCCTCCTGCTATTTGCAGTCATTAGCGATCTGACCCACTTTCCTCTGGCTGCCATGGCTAATTGGCCGTTAATCACTTCCTAATTGCTACATTGTTTTGCCGGTGCTCCCTAAAAACACCAGATGAGAGGAAATAGGAGAGCAGTTAGGCGAGCTTTTTACTGCAACCAACCTGGGAATAAAAAATATGAACAGCTTGAGAAAAGAATGAAAGCTAGAGTGAGAAAGATGGAAGTAGGAGATAGATTGCTGGAGAGCTGTGATTGCATAATTTCTTCTTTAAATACCGAAGAGATATCATAGCATGGTTGCCGTTGGCCTATTAAATATTTATGCTACAGTACATTTCTCAAGCAGGGTATTTGGCATTGAATAAAAGGTGGTTGCATAAAGAGAATTAGCACATGCTTTGTGTAGGTCCCTTTGCATTTCTAACTATGTTCACTTTTTCAAAGCCTGTAGATGGGCCCTGCCTATGTTCTGCATTTGTAGAGTTTAAAATGCATGGTGAGGGGTTAAAGAAAGGCAAACTGCTTAGATGTAGTGTAAAGAGTTGTTTGAGGATTGGATCTCCTCTGTAATTCCTAGGTCATGTGTATCTACTTTCTGTGTGTGTTTCTGTTTACTTGCCTGTGTAGGTGCTTGTGTGAGCAGGTGTTTGTATGTATTTGTGTTAGGCTGTGTAGGTATTTGTGTGTGTGTGTTTTATGTGTGTTTGTATTTGTGAGTATAAGTCTATGTAGGTATTTGTGTGTGTATGTGTGTGTCTGTGTGTCTGTGTGTTTGTGTGTGTGTGTGTGTGTCTTTATGTATGCCTGTGCCTATGTAGGTATTTGTGTGAGTGTGTGTTACTGTGTTGGTGTGTGCATGCCTGTGTAGGTATTTATGTGTAAGTGTAAGTGTGTGTCGGTGCATGTGAAGGGCAGGAGCTATAATGGGAGGGTCTGTGTGTGTGGAGCCAGAGAGAGAGAGAGGGAGAGAGAGAGAGAGAGAGAGAGAGGGAGAGCTCTATGGGCAGACAGTGTCGCTGTGCTTAGCTCCTGTGCTGGACCCTGTTCAAGAGGCTGAGCAGCAACCCTCTGCTTGGCTCTGGAGACACAGGAGTCTCTCCCTCTCCACGCCACGCCAACCTCGCCCGGCCCATCTCTCTACGCTCTGGGTACGGCCTAGTGTGCCTTGGCATAGGAAGAGGAGCAAGCCTTCATGGGCAAAGAGAGAGAAAGTGACAGAGGCAGAGAAAAAAGAACAGAGAGGGAAAGAGACAGACAGAGAGAGAGAGAGAGAGGGAGGGAGAAGAGGCGGCATGGCACAGGGCTTCACCAAGCCCTAAATCTGCTTTGACACACTGAGAAGTGCCCACGCCGGACAATAGGCTTTATTGAGGAGCGTCTCCGGTAGGTCAGAGGGGTGTGTGTGTTTGTGTGTGTGTGTGTGTTCTGTTTGTGCTGTGAGCTGTGGGAGAGGGAGTGTATGCTTAGTGTCATGCTGCCTCTCAGGCGTAGGCTTCAGGGAAAACTTAACGGATGATTTCCATGTGGAGTGATTTTTAATTTGCTTGAAACGCCTTGCACTAAGGTACAGTACTATATTGTTTGTGTGTTAAAGTGCTGAATACTGAAACTGTAAGATCTGAAAATGTTGATGTCCACTTTTGATTTATGCTTGTTTAAATTCTTAATTTATAGTTATCGACTAACGTGTGTTTGGTTTTGAGAGCTTTGAAATGGTCCTGTTGTATACATCTCAAGGAGTGACATTAGAAAGCCGGTGTTTTGACTGGAGCGTGTTGGCTAAAGCTAAAAGCGGTCTCCCTCATTGTGACTGTAAACAGTTTATAATGCTTAGGCAGTGTGCGCTGTCGAAGGGAGTAATGAGTCGTTTACACTGGAGCTGCACGCCTTTTAAGGCTGGGGAGTGTGCCTTCACAGATTATCCCCCCCTCTGTTTTAACCATCCCTCCTTTTTATCTCTCTTTTTTTCCTCCTCCCTCTCTACCTATTCTGCCTCTTATCATACACATGTGTGGTTTTGGTTGCCCCCCCCCTCTCTCTTTCCCTTTCTCTCTCTCTTTCTCTCTTTCTGTTTGGTATTGGAGAGGATGTTGTGTCAAGGTTTAGCTTTTAAAGGTATTGTGGGGACTAGTCTTTCCTGGTTTGTGGGGGTTGGGGGGTATTCAAGTTCTGGGTTTTGTACTTTGTACTTTAAGAATGATGCAACTTTTTGAAGTGAGTCTTAACCCTCTTTTTTCTGTGTGTCTTCTGCTCTCTTCTTCTGCAGACACATCAGAAGGTGTGACCTCCCACCCTGCAGGCATGGCTGACCTCGCCCCCTCGTCCTTGGGCTCTGGCTCAGTGACCTCCTCTTCGTCAGCCTCCATCTCCTCCTCCTCCTCCTCGGCCATCCCACAGCCCAGCTCGGCCAGCAAGCCCTGGAGGAACAAGTCCCTCAGCTCCAAGCACACGGCTACCTCCACAACCTCCATGCTCTCTCCCAAGCAGGAAAGCCCAGCCTTGACCACCACCATCATCACCACCACCCCCACCGCTGGCACCACCACCATCACATCACATGCCACCACCAACGGGGCATCAAAGCAGATGCCATCTGTGGAGGCTCCGGCCAAGGCAGCCACCCAGAAGTCCATGCTGGAGAAGCTGAAGCTCTTCAACAGCAAAGGTGGCTCCAAGTCATCTGCCCCTGTCCAGCAGACGCAAGGGGACAGTGGGAATGGCGGGGCCGCTCTGAGGGACTCTGGGATCGTGGTGGACCGGGTGGAGTCCGGCTCCAACACCGACCTGCTGGAGGAGTCAGAGGGCAACACGCGGCCCATCAACGGTTCTTCCAGCGCCCCTCCGCCTGTCACTGTCACCGTGACGACCAGTAGCCCAAAGATCGCCCTGAAGGGCATAGCGCAGCGGACGTTTAGCCGGGCGCTGACAGCGAAGAAGAGCTCGGTGAAGGGTGCGGAGAAAGAGAAGGACAAGGAGCGGACAAAGGACAAGGACAAAGAACGGGTGAAGGAGAGCTCCAAGCGTACCTCCGTCCCCGAGCGGGGGGAGTCCAGAGACGGGGAGCCCAGGGAGGAGAATGGCAGTGGGGGAGGCGCGACGGAGGTCGAGCCCAAACGCACCTCCAAGATCGCCAGCCTCATCCCCAAAGGAGGCAAAGCAGGGGCCTCCAAGAAGGAGGGCTCCACTACGACACACAGCGGGATACCAAAGCCAGGCTCCAAGGCTTCTTCAGGGGTGGGAACAGGCCAGGGCAAGGGCTCCTCAGCTCCCCCTGGTGGCAAAGATGGGGAGAGGCCGCGGAGCATGCGTCTGGGGGGAGGTCTGGCACTGCACAGAGACAGCCGGCACTCGTCATCCTCCTCCAGCCTGGCCTCCACGGAGGGCAAAGGTCAACAGAGCCACGGCGCCGCCCTGGTGGCCAACAACAGCGCCACGCAGTCCACAGCCAGCAACACAGTCAGCGTGCAACTGCCCCACCCCCAGCAGCAGTACAACCACCCCAACACTGCCACTGTTGCCCCTTTCATGTACAGGTAAACACTCATGTCCTTGGCCTTATGTCAACTGTGCTGCTTTTAGAAAACTGATTTTGAATGTAACTTTTCTGAGCTCACATCAGGAATGAATGAAACTCTACTATGGAGACCATTGTTAGAAAGTAAAGGTGTAGCCCTCTGTGTTAGATATATCTACTATTTTGGTGTGTAACACCTGACACTTCTGTAGTTGTCCACAACTTCAGTCTACAACTACACCAGTTTTGTATTAACCCCATCCTTCTTTTTTTTCACTTGCTGTTGACAAGTCCTTCACCCCACGCTGTCTTTTTAGCCAAGGGCTTAAAACAGCCACTCCCGCTCCCGTGGCGTGGCCAGCTGCTCTGGGTTTGCCTGGCATTTCCTCCAGCGATGGCACCCTCTCGTCGAGTATGTTTGTTTTTTGGGAGGAATTTCACTCTTGACCTGTGTGTCAGAGGGCCAGATTATGTCTAATTAAAGCTCAAGATGGGAGGACCCAGAATAGGTGTTCTTTTTTTCTTCTTCCTCTTTTTTTTAAAAGTTTTAGACGCCTAGCCTGTTGCTGGCCTCCTGCCCTCCCTCCCTATTATCCTGTGCAGAGCCAGCGCTGTCATGAACCTGCCAGGGAGAATTACAAGTGGCAACTATGATGCATGCCTCTCTCTCTCTCCTCCCTCTTTCTCTCTCCCTCTCTCTCTCTCTCTCTCTCCCTCTCTCTCCCTCCCTGTGGTCCGGGTCTAATAAATGGTGGTTCTGAAATGGCAGGAAGCCATGTATGGGTTACTGGGTATGGCACTACACAATGAAGCGCTTCCCCTTGGAGTTTACTTTTTCACCGCTGAAAGAGATTGCAAGGCCCAAATCTCAATACACTGATCCCAGCTGAGGCTATTGTCCATGTTGTCAGTCTGTGTTAGAGGTGTGGTGCTCAAGGGGCTGGAAGGACCTCAAAAGATATTTTGTTGTGGTAAAAAAACTCAGTGAAGCTAATATAGTCCAGAAATGGAATCATAATGTCTTTCACTGACCCAACACAAAGTGACACACTCATCTGTGTTCTGGACGTACTGGAACCAACAACTGTATATGTTTTAATCTTTTTGTGGATGTGTGTATACTGTATGTGGATGCCCTATTTGTGTATGTCTTTTATAATTGGACCATAAGTCTGTTTAATGAGGTTATGTAATATGTTGCTCTGACAATATCTAATAGGATGTAACTAACAAAAACCTTTCATCACTTTTAGGTCCCAGACCGACGTAGATGGAAGCATGACATCAGAGATGGGATCTGGAGGCAGGGCTGACGATCCCTCAAGCTACGGCAAGAGCAACCAGACGTCGATAGAAGATCTGTCAGGTAGGCGCTTGATTGTGTGTCCCCAGCAGGACCAAAAGGCGCTCTGGTATTGATTCAGTCTGTCTGCAGTCTAGGCCATATGATCCTTCAGGGTATCCCCATGTCTGGAAGACATTTGCTTTGCATAGGTTCCTGTAAATGGCATTTATGGCCTCTGTTTAATCAAGATTAAATCGATCCATCTAAGCGTTAATGCTCAGACGTATTGTACATGATACTTCACTGGGAGTCCTTTGAGTGCATTTTAACAAATAGCATTAAATAGACAGAATGGATTTTGCCATA
Source organism: Setipinna tenuifilis (assembly GCA_030347295.1). Lineage (NCBI taxonomy): Eukaryota > Metazoa > Chordata > Actinopteri > Clupeiformes > Engraulidae > Setipinna > Setipinna tenuifilis. The sequence continues at coordinate 19,469,702 of CM059280.1, read as the reverse complement.
TCCATAGCAGAGAAACATTGTGTAATTTAACTTTATACAATATGTTTTGCATCAGTATCGGTGATAATGGTATCTAGACTATCAGTGGCCATGCAGTAATTCTTTGGCCCTTTTTGGCGATCTAGTCATGTGGAGCACAATTATTCTCATTTGCTCTGGGGATTTCCATAGAGAAATGGGATGCTCTAAACACTAAACAGTAGCTAGTTGATTGTGTGTGTATATACACTTCTTCAAATGACTGTGTTAGTGAATTGCCTAGACATGTTATGACCTTACTCTGCTGCAGCCCTGCTAGTATTTTCAGAAGCTGCGCAACGTTTGGAGACAAACTCTCTGGTAGAGCACAAGGAGGCCATTGTGTGTCTGACCCCCCCGCCGAGGGCCACCAGTGGATAATTGGTGTTTATGCTTCTCCCAGGCGAAGACCCCGAAACCAGACGGTTAAGAACCGTGAAGAACATTGCGGACCTCCGGCAGAACCTGGAGGAGACCATGTCCAGCCTGAGGGGAACCCAGATATCCCACAGGTAAAGAGCCTCGCGGCCGCTGTCTGTCCATCAACAGATCACATGCTTCCACAAACTACAACTTAAAAACCAAAAGGCCTGCCTGATCATTAGATTTGCTAAGTTGGTGTACATTTATGAAAAATTATATTGGTAAATACATTTATATATTGATAGTAAATATCGATGGTAAATCTGGCCACAATGGAAGTAAATCAGGTTGTATATTGATGATATATTGATATATAAATCTATCTCATTGATGGTGAATCCAGCTAATATAGCAGAAAGTAAAAAGTGATTGAAGGGTCAGGAAAGGAAAGTGGTGATTTTACCAGCAGTTAAAGGTAAGAGGCAGTAAACCCAGCCTGCCTTTATGAGCGCTGCTCTTTATGAGCCCACTGGGGTGCAAGTCACACTAGCGCCATCTGCTGGACATTTATGGCCCTAGCAGTCACATCACTTCTTCAGTGAGTTCAAAAAGTTGATGCTCTTGCATTGCATTCATAGATGACGTCAACTGAATGGCAGTATACCCTTCCAGGCTACAGTGCATCAGATGGCAGACGGCAGATCTTTATGTTTATACATACCATTTTGGTTCATGTAATAGAAACATGGTGAAATGGTTGTTTAAAATGTTTGTCAGGAGGTATGACAGGAATCCCACAATAGGAATAATCTCTCAGACTGTTCTCCCATAGACTACAAATAGACTGCAAATAGACTTCTCCAATAGACTGTGAATTCAGGGGTTTCTCAGATGTCTGAGTTGTTACTGTCTGCTGGACAGACTGGTCTCATTCTCTGTGGCCACTGGAGCCTACTCTTCTGTCACCCACACTGAGAGAGCGAGAGAAAGAGAGGCTCAGAGGGCGTCTGGATGATTTCAGTTTCAACACCCAGACACAGTCTGCCTCCTCTCTGCTACCTTCCATAGCTTACGTGTGCGTTTCGTCAGGATGAGGTTAGATTGTGAAGACAAAACAAGCTAGTGCAAGGAGCTCAGTTCAGTTAAGGTCAATGTACTATGAGGTCTGTTACAGTGTGTGTGTGTGTGTGTGTGTGTGTGTGTGTGTGTGTGTGTAATACAGAAATGTGGATGAGTACTCTTTATTAGTTCGCATTGCATTACTAAATTCAAGTAAGAAGTAATGAAAAGTAAGGGAATACATATTGTCTCAAACAATGTTGTGTGGTACAAAATTAGTTATGTCACTTGATTTAGTAATTAAGTAAATGTCACTTGAAAGAAAATGCAAGATTGGAAATGACCCTTTGAGGCATCTTGTTTTTTCTTTTTTAAGTAGTAAGAGCTAGTCTCATTGTCTCATTTAATGTCTCATTTAAAAGAAAACAACTCTCTGTAGTGACCAATATTTTGTGAGCATCACATCCCAAAAACTCTCTGTACTGCATTTAGCTAGACATGTCCATCTATGGGTGTGAAAGTGGCAGCACAGAGGCCACTTTGAGTTGGGGTTTTTATGAAGCGCAGTGTGTTTTTAAAGCAAGAGTGTTTTAGACATGGCCGCTTGCTCTCCTCTTAAAGAGCTGGAGTGTGTTTGGATTTCAGGCTCTCAGCTCTGCCCAGGCCGTATGGCAGTGACAAGTTGAACACACACACACACACACACACACACACACACACACACACACACACACACACACACACACACACCAGCCAGTGAGCCAGCCAGCCAAACACTGGGAGGTCTATTTCTGGTGCTCTGTTCTGGCCGTGAATGCTGCCACACAGCCGGAGAGTCGGCACAAGAAACCGCAAGGCCACCACAGCTTGTTAAACAACATTACAATCACTTTATGTCACACACCATTTATCCTACTCTACTTTCTCTCTCTTTCTCTCTCTCTATCTCTCTCTCTCTCACTCTCTCTCTTTCTCTCTCTCTCTCATGTTTTCTTTTCATGATTGTATATTTTGTTATATTTAGCCTCAATTCAAGTATAGTAACTGTCACCTGCACACATATGCAATAATGCTATTTATACAAGTAAAATGGCATACAAAAATGTCTGCAACCACATGCTAGCTGCATTTCACTGTGTTTGTGTCTGTACTCTGTACTGTACAGTGACAATCAAGTTTGAAATTCAAGCTTCTAAACTAACACAATCCCTCCTCTCTCTCTCTCTTCTTTGTGCCTTCCGTCCTGTCTCCCTCCACCTCTTATCCAACGTGGCCTCTTTCAGCACCCTGGAGACGACCTTTGATGGCAGCGTCACCACGGAGATCAGTGGGCGGAGCCTACTGGGACTGGGTTCACGCCCGGCGCCGCTGTCATGGCGGGTGGGTCAGGCGAGCCCGCGGCTGCAGGCGGGAGACGCACCCTCGCTGGGCAACAGCTACGGCCGCGGCGGAGGGTCGGGGGCCCAGGGACGCTTCCTGTACCCGGGCTCCGGGGGCCTCAGGCGGCAGCTTGCGGCCCGGGGGAGCGGCCTGGGCAGCCTGGACCTGTCGGACCGCGTGGACGACCTGGAGCTGGGTGGCCTCAGCATGGACGTGACGGGCTACATGAGCGACGGGGATGTGCTGAGCAAGAACGTGCGCACGGATGATGTCACCAGCGGGTGAGTGGATGCTCTGTTTTGGCTCTATGACATCCAGTGAGAGGCTGAGCACAAACCTTGTGGTGGACTGGTTTAGATGGATGGATGGATGGATGGATGGATGGATGGATGGATAGATGGATAGATAGATAGATAGATAGATAGATAGATAGATAGATAGATAGATAGATAGATAGATAGATAGATAGATAGATAGATAGATAGATAGATAGATAGATAGACAGACAGAGAGATAGATGGATAGATAGTTTGGTAGACTGATTGATTGATTGATTGAAATTTTTTGATCCCAAGCTGGGATACCTTATTTTTTCATGAGGCTTTGGCTAATCAGGGGTAAAAAAGATTGTATTTCTTCTTTAGCTTCAGCACTCGTCTGTGCATTGTGTAGCATAAGCAGACTTTGATTTGTGTAGGTTGGTGCCAAATAAAACATGGTGAGATTGCACTGCAGCCACACTAGATGGCGCCATCATTTATCCAATGTCCAACAGAAACACAGCAGTCTGTCTCTCTGTTTCGTGCTGGTGCGTGTGTATTGTGAAAAATGTAAAAAGAAAGAAAAAAAAGGAGAAAACAGAAAACCACACTGAAATGTCAAAAAAGTCTTTGATTGGATCTTCCATGCTGAAACAAGCTGTCTGCATACCTCTTCTGCCCGTCTCCGCCTGTAATTTAATCCACTGCTATTATTTTTATTTGTTTCATTGTCCCAGCGGGAAATAACATCGGCAAAAAAATGCCTTTGAAGGTGTGATTTGTTATCAGCGGAGCTGATGATAGAGCTCGCCTGTCAGCAGTCTTGTGTGAAGATGTCAGCTGTGGCTAAATTGATGGGATTCACCTGCGCTGGCATCTCCATTTTTATGCAGCAATGTTCTCACATGCGAGTTCCTCCATAATATAAGATTGCAGAGTTGGAGGGAATGTGTTTGGCAACGTCTTGGTAGAGACTAACAGGCACCAAATGCGCCTCATAATTCTTTCTTTGTGTGTGTGTGTGTGTGTGTGTGTGTGTGTTCGTTCGTGTGTGTGTGTGTGTGTTCGTTCGTGTGTGTGCGTGTGTGTGTGTGTGTGTCTGTGTGCGTCTGTGTGCATGCGTGTGTGTGTATCTGTGTGCATGCCTGCGTGCATCAGAAGTGTTTCTCTGCTTTGTATTTTCCCTTATCTACCAACTGACCTCTGTTAGCCCCGGGTTATATTGACAATCTAAGAGTGTGTGTGTGTGTGTGTGTGTGTGTGTGTGTGTGTGTGTGCATGTGTGCATGTGTGCATGTGTGCGTGTGTGTTAGACAGAAAGAGGGAGAGAGCGTATGAGT
>CM059280.1:19450282-19455282 GCA_030347295.1 Setipinna tenuifilis | reverse complement strand
TAATAGTATTCCATGACGCACTGGCCCAGTGGGCCATGCTGAGAGCGTCGTAGTTCAACAAATCTATAGACCACGGGCTACAAGAGAGTTCGATAATTATCATCACAGTAGGCTCCCCAGAGGACTTTCATTTTAACATTTCACAACAATGTGAAATGTTGCAGAAGTAGTTTGGGAACAAAGTACAGCGTTCAGGTATTGTTTTTGTTGAAAAGAAAAAGGTGTAGGGTCTATATCAAGCATCTTCATTTTTACGGCCTCTGCACACCACCTTTCACTCTGTTACGGAGCACTTTGGAATTTAACAATTTCTTTTGCTCCCACACACTGGCTGTGCAGTGAACATCATAGTGTCCATCTACAGCCATTTTGATAAACCATGAAATTCAGTGAACAGCACCGACAAAAATAGAGATGAATCCTAATCAACACGCCATCGGCAGCAGAGTTCGATGTTGAGGTGCGTGTGGGGTTGTATTGAAAACAGCGGGATCTAAACTAATAGAATGTCGGAAATGCAATTGGCAATACTTTGTTGACGCTAGTGTTGGAGCGGCGCCCTTTAGCCTGTCCTGGCTTAGCATCCTTGTAAGGTGCTGCAGCCTGGGAGGTGGCAGGTGCTGGATGTGCATTTTTACAGTGTAACGCAGCCCGCCGGTGTGGGTTTCACTGGACCCAGATAGTTCAGATTGGAGCAACACTTTGAATGCCTGCCGAGGAGGACCTGTCTGGGGCTAATGATCCATAAAGTGTATCGTTTTCATATACAGGAGGGCAAATGTGTGGGGCCCCCTGAACAGGGTTGTATGAGCAGCTGGAGAGTCAGTGGGGTTATGTATGTGTGTTTTACTGTGTCTGTGTATGTGCATTTTTCGCTGCCCCTGTTATGTTGTAGCATTACTGAAAATCACAGTGGAACCAAACTGAATTCGTGTTGGAGAGAAATGTGATAGAAGGAAATGCAAACAAAGTGAGAGGTAGAGATACAGTGAGGGGGAGAGGAAGGGAGAGAGGGAAAGAGAGAGAGAAAAAGAGGTGAGTTAACATAAGTGTGCAAATGAGGTATCAAGTGGCTGGGGGGCATCATTGTTGAGGTTTTCTGTTGGCGTGTTGCTGTTGACTGCAGCGGGAGGCAGTAGATCAGTTTTACACACTTACACACAGCACAGCAGCTCTTAGTCAGACTGGAGAGCACGCTCCTGTGTGTGTGTGTGTGGTAGGCAAGCAAGCGTGTTCAGTCACCTGGTCCTGTCGTTGGCATTGAGATGTCACTCGTAAAGCACCTATCCCCCAACCCTGCCCCCCCCACCCCCCAACTAAATGCCAGCCTTGCCCCCCTGGGTCTCGCCTTGTGTGTCTATTCTTGGAAGATAGCGTCTCCACTCAGGGAGCCACATTGCCTCATGGGGTGCCACTTCAGGGCTGCGCTCGTAAACAGGAGCCTGCCGTTGGTGGGCCGCATACGCCACAGCAGATCTGACTCCCAAATATTTGCATGTGTCCACAGATCAGCCCGTTTGAGTTGGTCGCATGATGCATGTCGGTTGTTTTTTATCTGTTCACCTCTTCTGCTTTCTGTGCAGGAGGCGTTAAAATGTAACCGATATTTTGTGTCATCATCATTGAGTGCCATCATGCTTTGGCCTTATCTTGTTTTTTTGCATAAAGTTAATGGAGCAAGGAATTAGGGATGGTGGCTATCGCTTGTAGTGTTTTTAAGCGTGTTGTTCAGTGGTGTCGGAGAAATTAGATCCACGTGGCTATTTGCTAACCAACCACATTTGAATTTCTTTTGTGTTTTAGAGAACAAGGGTCTGGGTTTCAGATTTTTTTTCACTCGTCTTTTATCCCTCCTCCCCTGTCTTTATCAAGCTCTCCCTCTTCCTCTCTCTTTATCTGTCTTTCCCTCTCTTTTTTTTCACTTCCATATAAATGGTGCCTCCACTGTCATAATGATTTACGCCATTTTCATTGAATCGGTCCTGCAATTTGGCCAAGGTGGCAGGAAATGATGACTTCAGCTACCTGGGGAGGTGTAAAGAAACAGATACCTCACGCCTTTGCTTTTATTTCCTGTGTTTGTCATTTGATGTCTCTGTGGTTGGAAAATCACCCCCTGGGGCTGGAACAGGGATCTGTAATGTGATGTGGTGTGTGTGCGTGTGTGTGTGTGTGTGTGTGTATGTGTGTGTATGTCTGTGTGTGTGTGTGTGTGTGTGTGTGTGTTTCTGCACTCCGCACCTGAATTATCCAGGCTGGGTTTGAAGTGGGTAAATGTCCTCCCACCTCCCTTCCTCTTTGCCCACTGCCTTCTGGGATTACACATGTTTGGGCATGAGTGTGTCCCCTCGAGGTGCAGTTGTGGGTAGGGTGTAGTGTGTAGTGTGTGTAGGGGGAGATGGGTGAAGTGTGGCTAGGTTAATGCGGTAGTGTGGATAGAATATAGGAGTTCAGGCTCAGGGTCTGTAGATGAGACGATGACTATCTATTGATCTATCTATCGATCTATCTATCTCTCTTTCTCTCTTTCTCTCTCTCTCTCTCCCTTTCCCTTTCCCTTTCCCTTCTCCTCCACCCGATCAGTATGGGCGGGAAGCCATGTGTCAAATTCTGTAAAAAGATCAGTCTTGATGGCCGGGTGTTTATGAACAAAGGATTGTGGTCAATTGATGGTAGCAGTAGGTTGTTGTTTGTTTTGTTGACTTGCTTGTGATATGTCATGATGTGAAGTGATGGAAGTGATATAATAAATGAGTGCTAATTCTCTCTCTCTTTCTCTCTCTCTCTCTTTCTCTCTCTCTCTCTCTCTTTCTCTCTCTCTCTCTCTCTCTCTCTCTCTCTCTCTCTCTCTCTCTCTCTCTCTCAATGTCAGTTAATCTAAGGCAGGTACTCTAGGGGGTACACAAAATAAAATTGTGAAGGAGTTCTCAGCTGTTACTAGCATAAAGATTAAGTATACATACTATATGTGGAAAAAGATATTACATTCAAGCTAATCACTATACAGGCCAATTGGTACTACATTCTTATGTACCATATAATATGCACGATTGTTATGCGAAAAAAATACTCATAGCAAGCTGGGGATACTTGGTAGGACAGAGTGTCTCAGGGGGTACAAAGCAGGTAATGTTTGGGAACCACTGATCTAAGGGCTAATCAACCTGCCTTTATCTAAGGGCTTATCTACCTGCCTTTACTTTTCACTCCCCTGCTCTCTCATCACTAGGCCTCTCCCACCTCCTCCTCCCCCTCCCCTTCTCCTGCCCCATGACCCCTCCTGCTGAGTGAAGGACGCTGTGGTTTCCTTCTAGAGGCAGTAAAAGCCGGCAGGGTCTGGAGGCTGCTCTGTAATGGCTCCCTGCTGCCCAAACCCACCACACACAGCCAGTCAGTGTTGGCCCAGCAGGCCTCCACTCAGCAGCCCACATAGCCTGCCTGGGTAATGATGACACACACGGTGGTGACTGCTAATGGGATCTCTGTGAGAGGTGTTATTAGTGTTCAACCACCTCTAAACACACAGACACGCTCACCCACACACGGCCACATGCTCACACACACACACACACACACACACACACAGTCTCTCTCTCTCTCTCTCTCTCTCTCTCTCTCTCTCTCTCTCTCTTTCTCTCTCTCTCTCTCTCTCCCTCCCTCTCTCTCTCTCTCTCTCTCTCCTCCACCCGATCTGGATGGGCAGGAAGCTATGTGTCAACCCCTATAAAAAGACCAGCCCTGATGGCCGGGTGTCTGTCTCCCTGGCCGCGAGTGCAGGGATGAGGCCTGTGATGTGGGCAGCCGTCGGTTGTTTGGATAGTAAAGGGAGACCTGGGGTGGCCCGACCATGATGATGATGATGAGGAGGATAAGAAGGAGAAGGAGAAGAGGAGGATGATGGTTCCTCTGGCAACAGCTGCCTCACATTGCCATCAGGAATAGAGAGAAAGAAACAGAGAGAGAGAGAAACACTAAGAAACAGACAGAGGGAGAGAGACAGAGAGATTTAAAACTGCTTTATTTAAGCACCATCTACCACAAAGAAACAGAGAGAGGAGTGGAGATAGCAGAGCTGCTGGTGGTGGTAGTGGGGGTGGTGGTGGTTGGAAGCGTTGGGCTAAAGCAGGCTGCTTGTGGGCAGCGTGTGGGGGCGAGGAGCGGCCCCGAGTGGGTGACGGTTATGAGGAAGCCTCTCATTATGTCCTGGAGAGGCACAGGAGAGGGTGCTGGAGAGAGGATGCCGTGGCCATGTTTTGTTTTGCCTTGTTTTGTTCCGTTTTGTTTTGTTTGTCGTGGCTGTGTTGTGTTTTGTTTGGGGTTTGTGTTGGACTGCTTTGTCGTTGGGTAGGCTACTGGCCACTCTGATAGGGCCACACCCGGCTTTGTTTTCTGTGGAGCTACTTTGCCTATTCTAGTTTGCCTATTCTGTTGCTCCATATCTCTCTGTCTCTACCTCAGTCTGTCTGTCTCTCTTTCTCTTTCTCTTTCTCTCTCTGTGTGTACATACACACACACACACACACACACACACACACACACACACACATATACATATATATACCCAGCTCTCTATTCTCTATTCTACATCTCCATCTCTTTCTCTTTTTCTCACACACATTCTTTTTTCCCTCCTTCCTCCTTTCTCTTTCTTCCATTATCTCTTGTTTTTTTCCCACCATCTGTTCTCTTTCCTCATGTTGGCTTCTACTGCTTTTGTGTTTCACACATCATTTCATTCTCACACACAAAAACATGTTTTCATGTCTCATGTCATTTCAAGACCAATTCTAAAGCAGCCCAGTAGATTCCTCTCGCTTGCTGTGAAAGCATATTTATGAAGTCCCAGTGGTCCTGCTTGGACAAAACGGTTCAGGTGTTTGCCACATATAATATTGCAAAACCGCATTTTGAAGAGTGAAAGAAAGAGAGAGAGGGGGGTAGGAAGGGAGGTAGAATTATGGAGAGATTGAAGGGAGAGGGGGATGGGGAGAGAGGGAAGA
>CM059280.1:19417782-19445282 GCA_030347295.1 Setipinna tenuifilis | reverse complement strand
CTGCCAGGGGTCAGCGTTTGAGAGTGGGGGGTTGGGCAAAGAGGGCAGCTCCAGTTGGGGGTGGGGGCTACAGGGGCTGTCCACTCTCCTCACCGTGGAGGTATGCGGTGATTACACACACAGGGCAAATCGATTACCGCGCTACGAGCATCATTAGGCAGCAGATACTCCGTGCTGCTGATGCTGTGGATGGCTCTGTGTGATATCTTTTGCGTCTCTGTCAAGAAAGTATGCATGAAAGATGCTAAACACACAGGATTCCCAGTATGTCGCCAGAGATGGGCCATGCTTATTGGTCAATTCAGTTTCCCGCCTAACTACCCTGTGTGACCTGACCGACCTTTGCATTCTGTCCTTACTGGGGAAATGGAGGGGGAAGAAGTGTGTGTGTGTGTGTGTGTGTGTGTGTGTGTGTGTGTGTGCGCGTGTGTGCGTGTGTGTGTGCATGTGTGTGAGTGTGTGTGTGCGTGTGTGTGAGACACAGAATGAGTGTGTGTGTGTGGGTCTGAGAGAGAGAGAGAGAGAAAATGAGTGTGTGTGTGTGTGAGAATGAGTGTGTGTGACTAAGGAACAGCTGCTTTGGAATGTGTGGATGTGATAAGCCCCATTCTTATTGTGAGTCTCTCAGCTAATCAGTCAGGTTCTCTAATGCCTTATTAAAATGACTTCCTCTCCTGCCGACACCTCTCTCTCTCCCATTGGGGATTAGCCTAGCCGCTTACCCTGAGCCCTGGGGGTCTGCCAGTCAGGCCACACTAAGGCCACACTAAGGCCACACTAAGCAGCCATTAGCCCCCCAGCTCTGAGGGTAGACACCGACCTCCAGGCACCTGGAAGGGGGGTGGCAAAGCTGAACGGAGTGTGAATGTAAGACATGCCTTTCCCCAAATGATGGTGGGCACTCCACGCCCCTCATAAAGAGTTACACACAAACACCCGCACACATAAACACACACACACACACGCAAACACACATACACTCTCACACACTTTTATATGCATCTGAAACACACTAACTCACTCACTCGCACCCGCCACACACACACATACACACACACACACACACACACACACACACACACACACACACACACACACACACACACACACACACCAGCAGCTCAAGTACCAATTTTCTCATGCTGGGTCATGAGAGAGGCTGGAGAGGCCGCTGGTTTGCATTAACCCCAGAGCAGCCAGCGTTTCATGTGCTCCTGCCCCCCCCTGCCTACCCCCCCCCCCACCCCCCCCTCAGCAGGCTGCTCTGGCTGGCCCAGTAATGGTAGGTTGGGCTGCCAGAGCTGGGCTGTGCTCCGCGCCTGCTAGCCTGCTAGCCCGCCACAGAGTGGGCTGATCTTTAATTAGCATTCTGCCCTGAGTCAAAGGGGTCTCTCTCTCTCTCTCTCTTTCTCTCTCTCTCTCTCACTCTCACTTGTACTCACATATATACACACACAAACACTCTCGCTCTCTTCTCTCATTCACTTACTCACTTTCCCTGTCTGGTTCTCACACTTTCACCCAAACTCTCTCTCTCATTCATTTTCACTCTCTCATTCTGTCACACACTCTCTGTCCCTTCCTCCCTGCCTCCCTCGCTCCCTCCCTCCTTCCCTCCCTCTCTCAGTCCTCCCTCTGTCTCTCTTTGACTTTCTCCAGTCAACTCTTGTGTGTGTGTGTATGTTTGAGTCTGTGTGTGTGTTTGTGTGTGTGTGTGTCTTCCTGTTCGTGGCTGCTGGCGTGTGGAGCAGCATGGCAGTCTGGGCAGTGCTGTGCAGGTTAACTCAGTGTAGCGGATCGGGTTACCGGCGGGGAGCGGAGACTCTCTCTTTTCTTCCTCACGGCCCAGCTGACGACACAGAGGGGCTGCAGGACACAGATACCCAAGCTCCAATGCCACAGAGTTAGAGGGAAAGAGAGAGACAGAAAGAGAAAGACAGAAAGAAAAGGGAAAGAGTGAAGAGAGAGAGAGAGAGGGAGGGAGAGAGAGGAGAAGAGAGAAAGGCTGTGACGGACACAGAACGAGAACAAATTGTCAACTCTCTCGCGCGCACACACACACCAAACAGTTATGAGTATCACTTCTGCAGTTTCGCGGTGTCCATGGAAACTAAGGTATGCATACCTTTACTTGCCTTTGGGTTGGACCGGATTTGTGTGTGTGTGTGTGTGTGTGTGAGTCAGTGTGCGTATGTCATCTCTTGTCATGCCTGTTTAAAAGTACAACATGTTCCATGGGTTGTTTGTTTTTGGGTATTTTTGGATTAGAATGTCAAGATTATGGTTGGTTTAATTAAGGAACAGGATGTGTGTTTTTGTGTGTGTGTGTGTGCACAGCAAGTGTGAGCTGTGTGTGTGTGTGTGTGTGTGGTCAAACCAGCGGTTGAGCTCTCTGCTTCATCTTACCTGTAAATCCCCTAAACACCCATTCAGCTCTTACCGTTTGTCCGTCTTCAAACCCCAGCGCTGAATAGTCGCTAATGCTCTCTAATTTGCTCTGTCCGAGCGGGATGTATAAATCTCCAGCACTTCAAAGGGGCAGGAGAGACCTTGAGTACCACCTCAAAGCCAGGCGGCGGGGTGGGTAGGTACTGTACGGCTGAACATTGGGTTCCCATTCAGACGCGGTTCAGAGAGTGCACCCCTGCTGTACCTGATGTACTGTGTTTTGCTTTTATCTTGATTTATAAAGCAACCTGTCCCTTCAAAGAGATATGAGATCTTCTCCATATCCCCTCTCACACTCCTCCTGCTGTTCTCTCTCTCTCTCTCTCTCTCTCTCTCCCTCTCTCTCTCTCCTTCTCTCTGTCTCTCCCTCTCTCTCTCTCTCTCTCTATCTCTTAAGCACATGTTTTATATCAGACTTAGTGTACATTTATCAAGTTGCAGTGTTTATGTATGTTGCCATTTATTCCTTTATCAGGTCAAGAGATGCTTTTTATCTAGTCACATCCAATGCGCTGCTGGCTTGTAGGATGTAAATATATGAATCCCTAGTTGGGCACAGGACGAACAAGCAGTAATTTTAGGTCTACGCTGAAAGCACTGAGGGAGTGTAAACATAAATATTCTGATGTTTAATGCTGAGCTGAATGTTTGGCTGTGGTGTTTCACCTGAAGTCAGAGTTATGAGTTATGATCGTGATGCCAGAATGCTGGAGAGTTGTGGAATGTCTTTCAATAAAGACGAAAGCACGTTACTTGGAATAAGAAGGTCTACAATAAGAAAGTCTACATTAATTGTATCTATTTTGTTGGCTTGCACAAAACAGGAGATATATTTAATGTGGCTGTGCACACTTTCTTTATTCAGTGGAGAAATTCCATCAGTTTTCTCCATGTGTTCCATGTGTTTGTGAGTGCATGTGTGTGTGTGTGTGTGTGTGTGTGTGTGTGTGTGTGTGTGTGTGTGTGTGTGTGTGTGTGTGTGTGTAGGTGTAACATATGTGCCTTTCTCATCACCTCTCTGCAACACGTTTGGGTGCCTCTGTGCTATAGTGTGGGGGTAGTCTAGCTGCATGATCCTAAACTCTCTGCTTTAGCTGGTCTCCTCTGAGAAGCCTGTTTACTGAGTTGCCTGGTTTCCTGTAGGGAGACACTGCCTTTGCATACACACTGTCCCATCTGTGTGTGTGTGGTTGGGTTTGTGTGTTTGTGCGTTTGTGTGCATGTGTGTGTATTTTGCTATACATTCCGTCTTTTTATCCATTCCATTTGTGTGTGTGTGCCCTTCCAGCTTTAGAAGGCTCTCTGTTTCTCTTTCTGTGTCTCTTTTTTCTATTGCTATCTCTCTCCCTCTCCATCTTTCTGTTTCTTTGTGTGTATGTGTGTATGTGTGTGTGTGTGTGTGTGTGTGTGTGTGTGTGTGTGTGTGTGTGTGTGTGTGTGTGTGTGTGCTAGTGCTTATGTGTGTGTGCGTGCATGTGTGGGTCACCACCCCCACCTCTTGTTGTCACCCTTGGGTCACACACTCTGTTGTCATAGGGAAGACCTGACCAAATATTTGGCCATACAACCCCCAACCAACCCTCCTCTACACACACACACACACACACACACACACACACACACACACACACCCTAAAAGCCATTGAGCCATTGTTTGCCATGAGGTACTATGTGGTAATGCATTCATGGCAGTCCCCCTGGCAGTAACGCAGAGCCGTGGCAACCATAACGTATGGGGGAGTGTGTGGTGTGGTGCTCTCATGCCTGCCTCAGCTTCTTCTGCCTCAGCCTCTTCTGCCTCACACTACCCTGTCCAGAGACACAGCTTCAGTCGGTTATTCATTCATTAATTTATTCATTCATTAATTTATTAATTCATTCAAACTTTATTTTTATTCCCGGAAGTTACATTGTTCTTTAGAGTCGTAGCACGTAAGACATAGCCATGCACTCTAGAGACAGACAGACAGACAGGCAGGCAGGCAGGCAGACAGACTGACTGACAAAATCTCCGTCTATCCCTCCATCAGTCAGACAGCCTCAGGGATACACAGAAACTCATATTGTTGCTCCAGTCATGTATGTCATACATGCTGCCTTTGCCTTCACGCTGGTAGCCTCCCAAGCCACCCACCCCCTGCCTCTCTGTTCAATTTCATCGCTCATGTTTCTCACAAACGCTTCTAGCTATGCAGTCTGCTCTCCTCCATGCCAGTGGAGCAGGTCTGAATGAAGCAGAATGGAGAGAGCCAGAGAAAGAGAAAGAGAGAGAGAGAAAATGAGAGAGAGAAAGTGAGAGAGAGAGAAAGTGTGAGTTAGAGAGAGAATGAGAGAGAGAAAGAATAAGATAGAGGAAGGGAGGGGCCGATGGTGAGATATCTGAAGGGCATAAGAACAAAAAAAATCCTTAAAGAAGAGAAGGAGGAGGTATGGTAATGTTACCCAAAGCCTGAGAAGAAAGAGGGAGGGAGAGAGTGAGTGAGAGTACGAGAGAGAGAGAAAGAGAGAAAGACATGCAAGAGAGCGGTAAAAGACAGCGGAGGGAAGCGAGGTAGACTAAGCTGAGGGAGATTACGGCGAAGCCTCACCACAGGCTCTAGTTATGAATTCATACAGGCTTTTAGAGGCAAAGGGGATTTTCTCTGTGGGCAGCCCGGGCTCCCTTACTTATTCAGCTCGGGATTACAGCTGCACGCGCTCCCAGTCTCCACGCTTCAAGTGGGCGCCCCCAAAGCCCAGGCCAGGCCCCTGCGTTTAGCAGTCTTAGTGGTCGCCAAGGCAGGAAGGCAGGGAGGCACGGAGCGAGTATGTCTTGTGATGTTTCATGGTAATGGAGCATCTATGTGCAGTGTCGTGCCGTCTGGCTTGTGGGTGTATTAAACAGTGGCTGCCCTCTGTGGCGAGTCTCTACTGTGGAGGGGAACGAAAAATAAAAAGCTCCTGCTTGCTCGTCTTTTCTGCATATCTGTAGCTTGATTTGTGTCCTCCTATTGTACTTGTAAGTGGCTTTGGATAGAATTGTAATCAAGGTACAATTGTCATTTAGTTTGTGTTTTTGTCTCAGTTTCTCCATTTTGCTGTTTGTCTGTGTTATGTTTCTTCCTTCATCTGTCTTTCTCTCTGTCTGTCTCTTGTCCCTCTCCATCCATCATTCGTTGTGTGTTTCTGTCTTTTGCTGCCTGTCTTTTTGTCTCTCTTTCTCTCTATCTATCTATCTATCTATCTCTCTCTCACTGTCTCTTTCTCTGTGTAATCCCCAGTCTCATTTCTCCTACTGTCTCTGTCTGTTAGACTTGTTATCTGTCTATCTGGACGGTTATTACTGTAAATCATGTTTCCATTGGTTTCTGTGGTCCCTTGAGACGGCCTTAAGATGGATCTGTTGGACATGTAAGGTACAAGCTCACCCTTCCTGGTGCACCCCAGTCACTATGGATTAAGATGATTGAACATCAGTGTCTTTGCTAATGCAGCCTATTTGTCTCGGCTGTGTGTGTGTGTGTGTGTGTGTGTGTGTGTGTGTGTGTGTGTGTGTGTGTGTGTGTGTGTGTGTATCTGTATGTGTGTATCTGTGTGTGTGTGTGTGTGTGTGTGTGTGTGTGTGTGTCTGTGTCTGTGTGTCTCTGTGTGTGCGTGTCTGTATGTCTCTGTGTTTGTGTGCACGCATGCACATGCACATGCACATGCACATGTGTGTGTGTGTGCTTATGCTCGTGTGAGCGATGATGTTGCCCTGCATTTTTTTTTTGCCCTTTTCCCCATGGTAACATATGAGGGATCAGAGACGCAATTTCTCTTCCTCACACCCAGACCTCATAAGTCTTACCCTACTGACACCCTACTCTGATCTGGGGCCAGAGACAAGTACTCTCAGCCTTCTGTTTCACAGCAGGCATTGCCATTATCCCCATATATTACCGCTCAGATACCAAAGTGATGGCACAGAAACCTTTTTTTCATGCTTGCCATGTGAAGGTTGTTAAATATGGCCATAAAATGGCTGAATAATGGGTGTGGAGTGTGGTTGTCGGTGATATTGTGTTTTTAATGGCTCTGGCAGCATAAAAACCCTGACATCAATGCCTCCCAGCAGCCCCTGTCAGTTTACTCCTAGTGATAGAGTGGGAGCGTGAGAGTTTCATGAGTTTGGCTGCGCAGTTAACAAGTCTTTTCTTTCTTTTTTCTTTCTCTTTTTTCCTCTCCTCCTCAAGTTGGGATGACAGCAGCTCGGTGAGCAGTGGGATTAGCGACACCATCGACACCGATGACATCAACACCAGCTCCTCCATCAGCTCCTACGCCAACACACCGGCCACCACACGCAAGGGCCTGAGCGCACAGGTAAGCCTCTCTCCAGCCTCACCTGGGAAGCTGAGGACCTGCTATTTCAGTTTCCTTGAAATTAGCCAGTTTTTTAATGATCAAATGGTCACCTGACTTGTTTTCTTCCTGTGTAATATCTGAAGCCTGAAGTTGTGCCTTTGTGTGTGATATCTGAAGTGTCTGTAAATGTGAAGATTGTAAATGTGAAGACCGGTTGTTTGGTGTAAAGCAGTGCTTCTCAAAGTTTTTCAGACCGAGGACCCCCCCTTAAAAAAATCTCAAGAACGACCCCCCCCCCCCTTGTTTCTTGTGAACCACAAGACCACACTGAAAAACACTGTAAAGAATAATAATTTGCATTACTGGTTTTGAGTTTAAAAATCAGTGATGGCATAGCCTACTAGACATGGATGATAATAGCTGTTGCTTGTCAAGTGTTGAGTAACATAATGAGTTGAGTGACATAACGAAAACGGTATCATTTCACAAAACTTTTCTTAGAGTTATGCATTATAGATCCTCACGTGATCTCAGTAAGTATAGTTACAAAATCCAGCAGTCAGATGTATTGTAAGCCTGGGAGTCTGGGATCTGGGAGTGCACATACAGTCTCTGGTGTTCTTTACATTACATTACATTGAACTTAGCAGACGCTTTTATCCAAGGGTCACATTATGCAGTGGCTACTGGAAGCTAACAAACATATCATTGCCATCAGGAGAATGTACAGAAAAGGGCCCAGGTGTAACAATGCTTGTTTTGGGTTTCATATGTGTACATTTTTATGGGTAACAAGAGACAGTTTCACGTCCCAACGCAGCCCAGCGGAATCCCATGCCAGAGGCGTGATTTCATCTGATGGGAATCGGGTTCAAAAAATTCCCCACATAGTAGAGAGAAAGGGGGGGCAGGGGGGGGGTAAAAATCCTTCAAACCACTTAATGAAATATGTTTTCATGGAGATCTCCTTTCGCCGTCTCTCTGCTTGCGGTTATAGACGTCTGTGTAACACAACCTTGGCAGTTTGCTGGGGGTTGCTGATGCTTTGTTTCCGCGGTGACTCCTTCTTTGGGGCTGTGTTATGGTCCAGCCCACTCTCTCACTGATGGCTTTTATGGTTTGCTCACTTGTCTTTCAAACAAAGCCTCTCTCTAACCCCCCTGCTATTGGTAATGCACTGTGTGTACCAACTCATACTACTATACTGCACAGTGCATCTTTCCCCTTTCCGTTCCCTCTCTCTTTCTCTCTCTCTCTCTATTTTCTGTGTCTCTCTCTCTTAGTCTCTCTAACCCCCCTGTTGTTGGTAATGGACTGTGTCCAGATTCCTATACTACTGTACTGCACAGTGCATCTCTCCCTCTCTTGTTCCTTGTCTGTGTGTCTCTCTCTCTCTGTCTCCCTCTGTCTCTTTTCTCTCTATCTCTCTTTCCACCCCTCTCTCTCTCCCTCTCTCTCTCTCTCTCTCTCTACCTATCTGTCTCCGTCTCTCTCCCTCTCTCTCTTTACAATGCTTACTCTTTACAATGTTTACCATCCTCTCACATTCCTGCGGTAGTTAAAGAAGTGGGGGGGGGGTAATGCAAACTTGCCAAATGGGCAGTGGCTCAGTAAACTCTCCGGCCTAGCTGTCTAAATGTTTGAACAGGGCTCAAGCCATTAAATTCCAATTCAAAAGTAGCCGCCAAGAGAAAACACACACCGCGCGGTATCGCTGTCGGCCTGGCCTGGACGGAGCACCGTGTCGCAGGGGCCGCTTGGGTTTCCCAGGTTTCCCAGGCCGCCGCCCACCGCCCTAATCCCCTCCTGACGTGTTCTCAGCGCCAGTGCGGCCCACAGTGCACCTCTCCTGAGAGGGCCGCACCCCAGGCCAGCGCTGGAGGACAACAACAAAGGCAGGAGGAGACAAAGAACTCACTTGTGACCTCATTACGCGGCAAAAAAAGCCCTCATATGTTCGCTAAGTGTCTCTTTCCTCAGACTCACACACACACACACACACACACACACACACACACACACACACACACACACACACACACCTCAGGGGTTTGGTTTCCAGCAACAACAGAAGGCCCTCTCAGACATTTACCGGTTGCAATTATCACATGGAGGAGGGTGGGGGTGGGGTGTATGTTGGGTGAGTTGAACCCACCCAGAGGAGTTAGTCAGTGCATCTCTACTCTAACTCAGGTACCCTGTGTGACTGTGAAATCACCTGTATTCTAGCAAACATGCTGTGCTGTCAATCACTACAAAAACGTAAAAAGTTACAGATCTGCCATCACTGTCTTTAGGGACTATGTACTATTATATACATTATTATGGTAGACATTGAGTCTCTAAAGATGGTGCACGTTGATCTCCAGAAAATCAGATATGATTCATATAACAGAGGGCTTCCAAATAAAGTTTTTAAGCCAAACATATTACATGGCCAGCTCAAACTTGTTGCATTGCATGGACGCTCCACTGGTTCTTTTCTCTTTGCATTTTTATTGGCTGGTTTAGTAGTGATGTAAGGTTTCATCATCATACAGAATGTCCCTGCATGAGAACAAGGCAATCATGCACATACTATGGAGGCTGTATGGAGAAGAAGAGGTCAGTTATCTGTGAGCTGAGATGAAAGTGTGTTTCTGCTTCCTCCTCCTCCTCCCCAGCCCCAGACGGACGCTGAGAAACACTCGGCGGTCGAGCGGCACTCTGCGAGGTCCAGCGACGAGGTCAGGAGGTCGGACGGAGGCTCGGACAGCGGCGTGAAGATGGAGCCCGGCTCCAAGTGGAGGCGGAACCCCTCGGACGTGTCGGACGAGTCGGACAAGGGCAGTTCGGGCCGCAAGATACCCGCCATTTCACAGACGGGCTCCTGGCGACGGGGGATGACCGCACAGGTCGGGGTGACCTCGCCCCGAACCAAGACCAGCACCACGCCGGGCAGCACGGGCACACTCAAAACACACAGCACTGGTAAGAGAGAGGGGCGTAGATTCTATAGAATCTAGACTAGATTACATTAGGCCTACATTACACTCAACTTTATTGTTAATACACATGTATACATACAGGGTAACGAAATGTGGTTTAGCATTCAATCAGACGTGCAAGGAGCAACAAGTGCAAGATATACAGTATACAGTATAGTACAATATACAGTGTAGTACAGTAAAAAAATTATGTTAGATTAGATTCAACTTTATTGTCATTACACATGTATATATACAGGGTAATGGAATGTGGTTTAGCATCTAATCAGAAGTGCAAAGAGCAACAAGTGTATACAGTATATACATATACATATACAGTATACTACAATATATAGTGTAGTACAGTGTAAAATTATGTAAAAATAAAAATAAATAGGGCAGTATGAAGAGGTGGGAATAATTTAGCATTACCTTTTAATAATTAGGCATTACTCCAGCAGTCTGTAACTGATTTAGTGCTCTGTATAGATGTATATCTCTATTATATTATATATTTTTGCCACATATACTGTAAATTGCTTTGGATAAGGACATCTGCTAAGTGCAGTTGAGCAAATTTATTGTAATCTTCGTAGGTAAGACAGACGATGCTAAAGTTTCCGAGAAGGGCTGCCTGCCCACACACACACACTCCACCAGCATCCAGCGGTCACCCTCTGACGCAGGCCGCAGCAGTGGGGACGAGGGCCTGAGGAAGCCTTCATCATCATCATCATCATCGTCATCGGCCACCCCCACCAACACGTCGTCCGCACGCATCCCCACCAGCACCTTTGGCTTCAAGAAGACCGGTGGCAGTGGCGCCATGGTGACCACGGGCAGCATCACCATGGTAACGGCCAGTGGGGCCACCATCACCAGCGGCTCGGCCACCCTGGGCAAGATCCCCAAGTCCTCGGCGCTGGCGGCCGGGGGGGGTCGAGGGTCGGCGCTGAAGGGGGGTGGTGCGGACGGGGTGCTGGGGGGCCCTCATGAAGACGGCTACCTGTCGCCGGCCGCACGGTCCACCCTGCAGTACCGCAGCCTGCCCCGCCCCTCCCGCTCCGGAGCCGCCGCCCGCAACGGCAACCGCTCGTCCACCAGCAGCATCGAGTCCGGCCTGAGCACCCGCGCACCGGGCCTGTCCGCCCTCACCAGCGCCGGCCAAAACACCCATATGCTCTCACACACACACGCTGCCACCGCCGCTGCTGCTGCTGCTGCCATGAGTGCCCCCACCACCTCCATCTCTGCCCCCACCTCCAAGCCCTGTGACGTGCCCAAGGGGGGCAGCAGCACCCTGCCGGCCAACCAGACGGACCGGGAGAAGGGTGCGTCCGAGCTGGACCCCATGAGGGCCAGTCCCCTAGGCTCCGGAGGGGGGGCCGCCACCATCCCACAGACCTCAAGGCAGCAGAGCAGCAAGTACGCAGAGGTGTCCTCGCCAACACTGCGCAGGTAAGCACACACACATTCATGTATGCGCACACACAGTCACACACTCTCTCTCTCACACACACATTCATACACACACACTAAAGCCATGCACTTACATAATTACATATGTACACACATATACTCATACAATGTGTATTTTGATAGATTTTAAGTGTTAAAATAAGTATTATTCATGTGCCATGGACATGTAGCATACTGTATGTATCAGTTTCTGTATGTAGTGCTACCCATCTATTTACATAATCCATCTCCATTTTTTGCTGTCTAAAATTAGAAATGAAATACACTTACTCTATATGTGTTCCTAATAGATCCTAAAAGATATTTAACACAAATGAATATACACACACAGGCAAAAACAAAAACACACACAGACATTTACCACAATAGTGTTTTTTTTTATTTAAGTGAACATGTCTCTCTGACACTCTCTTTGAGTGAGGGAGCTTCTCCTCCAGTATTGGCCCCTTATGGTGCTGCAGTGATGTTAGTCACGGATAACAGATGGAGCGACAGATGAAAAGATGAGAAGGAAAGAGATGTTTTCCTAAAGCTCTGTCGTCACTTCTCCACACTGGTCCTGTCTAAGTAACTCTTTATACAGACAGCACTCTTTGGTGAGGTCATGATCGGACAGCCGGGCTTGGGTTTCAGCACCCACCTGTGTGCTGTTATTCATGACAAGAAGCAGTCTTTCAGAGTTTCTTTTTCTCTCAAATTGTATTTTTTTTTTAATGTTGCATCTAGAGTAAAGCAAAAAACACACACCCCCTTGTCTTAAGTGTGGACACTGGACCAGGCAAAAAGGCCAATACAATGAAAATAAGTACAAGGCCAATACAAGAAGAATAAAAAAAAATTCCCAACAATCTTTGATGTTTCAGGCATTAGTTCATATTTATGGAGCATACTACTAACATTGTGGACTTTATCTTCTTCATTGTATTGGCCTTTTTTCTGTGGTCCATTTATTTTTTTAAATGTTGAATCTTGTCTGGCCGTAAGTAAAGCTTCGCCCCAGAGGAGAAAGTTGAGGCAGAAGATGAGAAGAGAAGAGATGAGAAGAGAAGCGAAGAGCGAGGCTGGCCTCTGGGGCCCCTGTGCTTGTTTTCTGAGTGTTAAAACATGATACTTGGTCATGCGAAGGGCAGATGTCAAGACCATAAATCTCCTCTCGCCTCGCCAGGTCTGCTCTTAAGTCCTCCTGGGTTGCAACTTGCGAAGACAAATTTGAGCAGGTTTTACGCAACAGCTTATCACAGCTGTGAACACTGAACCCTACATTTCTTTTTCAACCCCATTTCTTTTTCTTTCTATCTTTTTCTTTCTTTTCTTTGTCTTTGATTCCCTTTTCACTCTTACTGTCTTTTTTCTTTCTTTTGTTAATCTCTTTCTATCTGTATTTTTTACATTATTTTCTCTCTCTCTCTGTCTCTGTCTCTGTCTTTGCCTCTCTCTGTCCCCCTCTCCCTCTCTCCCTCTCTCTCTCTCTCTCTCTTTCTCTCTGTCTCTCTCTCTCTCTCTCTATGCTGTATCTCTCCCTCTGTCTCTCTCCCTGTCCTCTCTCTCAGGCTCTTTGGTGGGAAGGCCGGCAAGCAGGCTCCGGTCACCACGGCCGAGAGCATGAAGAACTCGGTGGTCATCTCCAACCCCCACGCCACCCTGGGCCACACGCAGAGTTGTGGTCCCGGCCCCGGTCTCGGGCTGGACTCCCCCTCGGCGGGGCCGGGGAGCAGTGGGGCCAGCAGCCCCCTGTACGGGGGTCGGGCCACGGGCACACTGGGCAGCGAGCAGGCCTCCAGCCCCGGCTCCGTCTACTCGGCCGGCACGGGCACCTGGGGCACCAACATGAGCAGCTCCTCGGCGCTCGGCTACCCCTCCGTGTCCAGCATGCACACCAGCAGCGAGTCCATCGACATGTCCCTGGGCAGCGGCCCCCACCGCGACGACGGCCACGCCACGCTGGCCAGGACCGGCAGCGTCAAGACGGGCATGTCAGAGAGGTGAGAGACGGGGGAATGGAGGCCTTTCTGTTTTGGCTTGTTTCGTATCTTCCTGTGTGTGTGTGCTGTCTAACGTAAGCAAGCCCATTATCAGATGGGTCATTATCAGCCGGTGAGAGACTTTTCCATTGGAAATTAGTTTAAAAAGAAATGCTTACTCGTACTGGTTTATGGTAGCTAAATGTGTCTACTTTCATGGGATAACTTCTTTTTCACAGGTTAAAGCCTCATTTTAAGTGGAACATACTGTACAATAAATGACCAATATTGGGCAATGTGATGATAGGCTTCCTTACGCTACATGGTCCTCTGATGCTTTCATGTTTACTGTGGTGTGTAGTACTGTATCTTGGGACATGGGGGGTGAAGTGATTCTATTATTGTTTTTGTCTTTATTCCGTCTGAGTGGCTTTCTGAGGCATTCCTAATGCAGTGTGTAATACCTTTGAGGTACCCGTCAACGAATGATAAATAACCTCAGCCTGTGGAGTTACCGTGAATTTTTGTTTTTCTGTTTTTAAACAGTTAATTAGTAAATGGCCACTTGTACAGAATTAAAGTATAGTTTGTGGGCTCTGAAGGACATCCTAAATATATTCCAGTGATCACAGCACATCATATACTGTCAAGGCTCTATGTTTTCTGGGTCTCTTAAGCTGTGGGTGTTCTCTGAACGTTTGGGACTCTCTGTAATGCCTCCTCTTGTCTCATCCCTTCTTTTCTCTCTCTCTCTCTCTCTTTACCTCTCTCAAAACTTTCTCTTTTCCTCTGTGTGTTTCTCCTTTCCCCCCATACTCCTCTGTTCTCTGAACTCTTCCCACCCCACCCCCACCCCCACCACCAGTCCCCTCTCCTCCCCCTCTGCTAGTCCCAAATTCAGCCGCAACACATTACCACGGAAACAAGAGAGGTAATGGTTTTTGTGTGTTTTTGTGTGACACGGAGCTGCTGCTTTTGGCCTTTTGTGTGCCTAAACTCTGTGGCTTCTTTGTGGGCTTCTTTGTTTGTGTGTGTGTGTGTGTGTGTGTGTGTGTGTGTGTGTGTGTGTGTGTGTGTGTGTGTGTGTGTTTGGATAACCCTCCAGTTGATGAGACATGAACTCTGAGAGAAAAAGATGAGAGTTGTGAGGACGGTTGTCTTTTTTCCCTCTGTGCTCAAATAGTGCCCCCTAGTGGATATTTTAATCAGGCAACTGGCTTTTCCTCACCAGAAACACCCATTCAATGGGTTTTGGCGTTAAAAATAATACATTTTTAAAGACAGAATTTTAAGTTTCCATTTGGCACAAATGAAAGTTTTTATCTAAATATACCTTAAATGTTAAGGTATGATTTTTTTCCCATGATTGTGATGATGATGTAGTAAATACATAGTTATGACTCCAAAACATTTAATGGGGACATGAAGCAATTTTCAGTATTACGTAATCTGTGTGTGTGTGAGAAAGAGAGAGAGAAAGAAAGAGAGAGCAAGAGAGAGAGAGAGAGAGAGAAAGAGAGAAGGGTGTATGTGTTTGTATATTTTACTAAATTTACCATTCTGCTTTTTGGAGATAAAAGACATTGTGAAGTACTATTACTGAGCCATACCATCTCTGCTGCCCCCCTTCCTGAAAAGTCTCTGTCTCCCCCTCCCCCCCCGACAGCGAGCCCAACAGCGATAGAAACACTCTTCCCAAGAAGGGGCTCAAGTACAGGTGCGCTGAGCCGAGGACCCGCCAGTGACCCTACGCACAGCGGCCTCGCTCTCTTTCACAGCACTCCTCCATCACGCCCTCCCTCCATCTCCCTCAGTGCTTCTCACTCTATCCTGTCCAACCTTTCTTTTCTTTCCTTCTTGCTTTGTTTTTCTTTCTTTCTTTCTTTCTTTCTCTCATTTCTTTGTTTTTTTGTGTCTATCTTGTCTATCTGTCTGTCTTTATTTTTTTCTTTGTCCTCCTTTCTGTCTTTTTCCTTTCTTTTCTTCACTCTTTTTTCACTCCCCCTGTGCCCACCGCAATCGCCCCCCACTCCCTCACAGCCTCTCCTCCACTCACCAGCTCTTTCAGGCTTGTGCACATGCAGTCTGGTCTCGTCTCGTCTCCCGGGCGATGCTTTTTTTCCACGTTTCACGTTTTGCACACGTTTTTGCGTTGCGCTTCCCCGTGAGAGCATGCCACCAACCAACCACGTGTGTGTGCTCACAGCTCACAGTCCCTGCTGTACCACTGCTGCTCTTTTTGTGTTTGCACTTCTGTGTGGGCTCTGTTTTGGTGGTTTTTGTTTTTAGTTGCTGTTAAATCCTATTTTCCTCCTAGGTTCCCTTGTGCTGACATGTCTGTGTGTTGCCGTAGCTATGACGCAAATTTTGTGTCAATAAAGTGTGTTATTTCTGTTTTGAAAAATGCTAACAGGCTTCTTTTACTTCTGTTATCTTGACTATTAACCTGGTGTTTTGTCAGTGTTTGTTAATGCCCAAGTCATATCAAACTTTTTTAAAAAGTCAAACTACTGCAATAAGTGATTTCTGTTTAATGATCAAGTGAGGTGTGTGTTCTTAGAGTGACACCACTTCTCCAGAAAACTAAAGTAAATTAAAGTGAACAACTCCTAAAAAAAATCACATTCACATTTGTGTGTGTGTGTGTGTGTGTGTGTGTGTGTGTGTGTGTGTGTGTGTGTGTGTGTGTGTGTGTGTGTGTGTGTGTGTGTGTGTGTGTGTGTCTTCACTTCACTGTTAGATGAGTTGTTCTGTGATGTGACATGACGTGATGTGCTTTCAGTGATGACTGTGTCTTACATGTGTCCATCTGTGTCCACCCTTGGCCAGGTACACTCCCTCCTCCCAGCTGCGCAGCCACGAGGAGGCCCGTGATTGGCTGCGCTCCCACTCCACCAGCGGCCTGCAGGACTCGGCCAGCAACTCGCCCTTCTCCACGGGCTCCAGCCTCACCTCGCCCTCCGGCACACGCTTCAACTTCGCCCAGCTCGGTCAGTCTGGGCAGCTCGCACAGACCCCCATCACCACCATTAACCATACTATCACCCATAGGCGTAGCAACGGGTGGCCACCCAATCAGAGGGCTCCCTTTGTTTGATTGATGTTTTTATTAATAATGATAGCCTATGTGTTTTGGGCTAGACCCACCTGATTTTTTGCTGGACCTGTGTAATCCTGTGTGTCTTATCTTTTGGACTGGAGTATTCTTTCTGTCCTTCTTTATCTTTCTTTCTTTCTCTCTTTCTTTTGTTTCTCTCTCGTTCTCTCTCTCTGTCTCTCTCTCTCTCTCTTTCTCTATCTCTCATTTTATGATTTCTGACTACTAATCAGTGACTATGACTAGTTAACTAATGCTGTGATGTTCTATATCTGGTTCACAGCGAGTCCCACCACAGCCGCACAGATCAACCTGGCCAGCCTGCGTAACAACAGCCTGACCAATCAGGACAGCCCGCTGGACCCAGGAGACTCCCGCCTACGCAACTCCTGCATGTCATTGGACGAGAAGACCAGGACCATGAGCCGCTCCGGATCCTTCCGTGACGGCTTTGAAGAAGGTGAGGAATGAGAGGGTTGAGATCGGTGACAGATTGCAAGAACGAATTGAAGTGTGTGGATCAATACATTAGTGTGTACATAGAAGATTGACTGTTTTATAGAAGGAGTGAATGAGTGCACAAGTGAAATAGTGAGCACAAATGTAGATGAGTTAGCGAAGTAGTAAGGAAGTAATAAAGTAAAATAATCAATGGCCCAGCTACTCAGTCAATATGTAAATAGTTAAATGAGGTACTCGGAATGATTGTGATTGTAGTGACAATGTGAGTGAGTAAGTGCCTAGGTCACTAAGTGAATGTGTGGGCTAGTTAGGGGGTTGAGGAATCGGAGAGTAAATAAAGTAAATGGGAGTGTTCTGTTAAGGATTGCAGATAGTGCCATTGCTTCACCCAGCCAACTGTTCCTCCTCTTTCTCTTCCTGCCTCTCTATCTCTATACCACAAATGCCTCGACATGCTCTTACGCTGTTCAGGAGCCAACAAAGCAGCAGAATGAATGAATGGATAAGCTCGGCTGCGGATCGTGTCGGCCAAAAGCATCATGGTCATCCAGCAGCAGGACCCCATGTAATCGCCGTGTTTGTTTAATGTAATAGAGGCAGGATTACAACAGCAAAATGCTTTTACTCCCCCCAGATCAGGGATTAAATAATCCTCCACCCCCGGCCCATTCTAATTGGGACTTAATTTCGTTCTTTGATGCCATTTTACTCGGCCACTTCTTGTTTGGATCCGAGAATCACTACGTCGGCCAGCCGGATAGCCAGCCAGCCAGTTGGCCATTCTTTTTGGTGTGCCTGTGTGCGGTCCTCAGTCTGTCTATTCTCCGTCTTGCACCAGGAAAAGGCAAACATTTGCTCGCCTATTCACAGGACAAATCCTATCAGTTAAAGCACACACACACACACACACACACACAGAGAAACACAGACTGCTGGAATGGCTGTCTGCCTCTCATCCGCTGCCGGAACTTGAGCTAGTCAAGAAAATGGCCATTGTGCACCATCAATGGAGACTAGTGTGGCAGCAGTGTCAGTCAGAACTGCCCTGTTTGTTGCCTGCTGGCCTTTGGCCACGTATCATTGCTACACGTCTCTGAGAGGACATTTCAGAGGACATCTCGCAGGTGCAAGGGAAGCTTCTTCAAGAATGGGCCAAGACACCGTCATGTAACGCAATCTGACAACTTCCTCCAGAGAAGTGATACTTCCTAACAATGAGGTGTTGGTGTTGGAATCTCAGACTGCAGTTCATATCTTTCAAAGCACCAGCAGTGTGACTAACAGAGGAACAAAAGCTTTCAGCACTCTTCTTTGTCCCAATCAATCTTTTTTAGTCGGTTGAGAATTTTGTTGCAATATAAACCTAAGCCAACTGCCTCAATAAAGATGGAAGCAGACCAAGCAGAGGACAGATTAAACCACCTCAGCAGTGTTGCCGTAGAACAGCTTAGTGGGGAAGACTCGCTCTTGGCACGGATTGTAAAGATGGCAGAGCTTTCGAACCCTCTGACACTGTAACTGGAGAAGCGTTTGTGGAGAGAGCCGTGGGAATTTGTGCCATCCTCTTACACATAAATACACACATACATACACACACACACATACACACACACACAAAGTATGTATATTATAAACCCTCCTCTCGAAAAGTGTAATCCTGTGTGTCTTATCTTTTGGACTGGAGTATTCTTTGTGTCTTTCTTTCTCTCTTTCTTTGTCTCTTTCTTTGTGTCTCTCTCTCTCTCTCTCTCTCTCTCTCTCTCTCTCTCTCTCTACGCCCTCTCTCTCTACCCCCCTCTCTCTTTATTTCTCTCTTTCATGCACACACACAAGCGCACACACACACAGATACACACACACACACACACCTATCTGTCTCACATGCACACACTTACTTTTTGATCTCAACTGTTTCTCTTTCTCTCTTTGTCTCACTTTCTCTCTCCCTGCCTGCCTGCCTGTCTGTGTAAACCCCTTCACACTCCAAACACGCAGTGTTCTCAGTTCCCAGCCCGAGGTCTCCTAAAACACTAATTACAAAGCTGCTACAAGCACAGAGGGGGTTTATTATCAGGAAGCCGGATAAGTTTCAATCCAGAAACACAAAGCTTCAGGACATGTGTGTGTTTAATGTGTATGTTTGTATGTGTGTCACGTGTGTGTGTGTGTATGTGTAAAGGTGTGTGTGTGTGTGTGTGTATGTGTGTGTGTGTGTGTGTGTGTGTGTGTGTATGTGTGTGTGTCACGTGTGTGTATGTGTAAAGGTGTGTGTGTGTGTGTTTGTCACGTGTGTGTATGTGTAAAGTTGTGTGTGTGTATGTGTGTGTGCGTGTGTGTGTATGTATGTATGTGTAAGTGTGTGTGTGAGATATCATGTCTGTTGGTGTGTGTATGCTTGACCTCCAATGTGTGCGTGTGAGTGTTTGTTTGTTGGGTGGTTGAAGGGTCTGCGGGTATCGTGTCCATATTTGTGTGTGTGTGTGTGTGTGTGTGTATGCGTATGCATGACCGCAGGCGTGTGCGTGAGAGTGTTTTTATCGGCTGGTGTGTTTTGTGTTTCGGGGGAGTTGAGTTTCTGGAGCGTTGTTTGATATGATAACACGCTGTCACTCACCCTCACAGTCTAGGCCAGGGCCCCGCCCAGATAGTCATTACCACGGTTACACAGCGTGACACTTGACCCCGTTATCCTACCCCCGTCCTCCCGAGCCCACCCCACTCCCAACCCCACCCCACCCCCCCGTCTGCCCTCGTCTTACTGTGGTCTCTGTCAGAGGAGTCTCTGTCAATGACCCCCCCCCCCCCCCACAGTGAAGGTCTTGTGGCAGAACTTATTGAACTGGCCAACCTTGGCACCACATCTGAGGAAAAAAAATCTTTCAAACATAAATTGTATCTCTGTCCTTTATTCAGTATTTTTTTTCTTTTCTTTCTTTTATTCTTTCTTTCTTTCCATTCTTCTGTCATTGCTTTTTTTTCTTTTTTGTTTCCTTGTCTCTTCTTTCTTCCTTTCCTTCTTCTTTTTCTTCACAATCACTTTCTCTCTCTCTCTCTTTCTCTCCATCCATCCCTCCCTCCTTAACTCCATCTCCACCTCCTGGGTGTTCTCTCCTCAGCTCTCGCCATAATCACCATTTGCACTGATCTCTCCATGAGGTCTATCATCAGCCTCCCAACCACAGACCCACTACCACACACACACACACACACATACACACACACACACACACACACCACAACCCCCTCCCACTACCACCACCAGCAGCAGCCCTGGCTCTGCATCCCCCCCAGTACAGGAAGTGAGTAAGTGAGCGCGCCCAAAGGGAGAACTCTGATTGGCTGATTAAAGGCGCCTATGTTGGCTGGCATGATTTATGGGGCTGTAATTTGCTATCCACACCCTGACACTCCCCTTGACCATGGGGAGCAGGAGTGTGTGGTTTGGTGTATGTCACTGTTATTACTATATCACTGAGGTGGAGAAGAGTCAGGTTAGGACAAGTTAGGTTGAACTGAAGGTTTCCTCACCACTGATGTGGGGGTCTGGGAGGAGTTTGTTTTTTTTTAAGAAAAAGGAGCAAAGATAGCCTTTATGAGTCATGTTTTGATATTATGGGTCATTAACTGGGTTGAAACACATGGCTTTCCTTTCTTTAAAGAAAATGTATGACAAAGGTTTAAAAAAGGACAAAAATCTGATAAATGTTCTTTTGTGTGTTTTCTTCTTTTCTGTTTGTAGTTCATGGGTCGTCTCTATCTCTGGTGTCCAGCACTTCCTCCATCTATTCAACGGTGAGTGTCCCTGTCATTTGTTCCTCCATGTAAAGTTCCTGTAAAAACCCAGGGGGATTTACAAACTGATTGTCCTCCGTCAGCAGACTGTGCTTTTGCGTGAGGCCTTTGGTACGCTGCAATCCCACAAGTGCACAACCGCTCCAAATCTCCCCGAGCAAACCCGTAATTAATTGCTCAGATCAGTCGCTTCTAAATTGCTCAATTCAGTGTAATTACCAGCGTGTATCAAGTTTCTGTCCCTCGGTGTAGCGCCGCGCTTTCTACCAGATGCTGCACGCAAGACAGACTTTAGCCAGCACTCCGTGCCTCAGCAGAGCCACGCCCACTATAGACACTAGGCTACCCATCAGCCAATGCATGAGGCCCACATTGGCCCCGCCCTCCACAGGTGTGCCTGTGTGACAGTGTGAGCCCTGAGTCTGTCTATATTCACCTGAGCAGGTGCTTCACACACAGATCCCGCAGCGGGTGTAGAGAGATAACTAGAGAGAGAAAGAGAGCGAGAGAGAGAGAGAGCGAGAGTGAGACAGAGAGAGAGTAACCTGAGCCGGTTAGTAGAGCTTCGTGCACAGATTATCTTTGCTTGAGGGGGCCACGCAGGGGACAGGCAATAGGCTGAGACGGATCCAAGATGATGGCCACTCTGTCCCTCACGGGAGCAGTCACAGCCTGGGGCAACACGGTAGGGAGACGCTGGCTAATCAGCATCTATATTTAATCAATATTTAGTCAATTTTAGTCAATTTGTCAGTGTCTAATGTCTATCCAGGCCTGAGTGAGAAACAGAGATTACTGTTCAGTTTCATGTTTCTTGTACACAATGGTGACATCCAACTACTCATAGTGAACGTCTCATAGTGAGCCTTTCTAGGAGCTGATCTGGAATTGATGTTCTCCCCTTTATAAATGTGACTGTGATAATTGTGTTTTGTATGTCTTTGTTGTTGTTTTATTGGTGTAGTGAGTCATGCAGTGTGTTGCTTTTGTTGTCAGTACAGATGTGGAGCTGTTGTGTTATGTGTTGTGGTGTGTTTGTAAGACACAGGACTGCTGTGCTTTCTTGAGGGTGCAAAGATTTGTGTTGTGACAGTTTGGGCACTTCTTTTACACACACAACACACACACACACACACACACACACAAACACACACACACAAGCGCATGCAGGCACACACACGCACATACAGGTAGACACACGCAGAAAAAACACTCCTATTGTTATGACAGCTAAAGGAAAATCATTTTGAGAGGCCCTGTGTGTGTAAAAACACTACCTGTGTGTGTCGACTCCACCCTTGGCCTGTCCACACCTTTACAGCAACTGCCACACGCAACCAAAACAGCAGCTTAATAGGCCCTACACAAATTGCAGGCAAATACTACACATGCCAAAGGCCTCATAGACAATTACCTGCCTGGAATTCCCTTCAGATTATTTACAAAGAGTCACATGTCAGAGGGAGGTCATTTGTCTCTCTGTTACTATGTGACGACATGACTTGTTAAGTAACAACATGGGATGCTGTAGCATAGGAAAATACAGAGAACAGCTATTGTTTGTTCTTTGCTTGTTTGTGTGTGTGTGTGTGTGTGTGTGTGTGTGTGTGTGTGTGTGTGTGTGTGTGTGTCTGTGTGTTTGTTTGTTTGTTTGTTTGTGTGTGCATGCTATGGATGGAAATTCGTACCAGCCACCAGCCAAATATGAGGGATTCAAATACGAAGGATTCATATTCAAATATAAAATATGAAAGTGGTTGGTAAATTTTGGACATAATATAATAATTTACTATTCAGTGGCTGGTGAATTTTATCATTTATTTCTTGTCAGTGGCCGGTAAAGGTTTACATTTTGCAAAGTTAATTTCCACCCCTGGAGTGTATGTGTGTGTTGTTCACCATATCTCAACAACAAGCCCTTTAGTTGTATCCAGACAACCATTAGTCTAGTTTCCTCATCTGAATAAATGCCTTGAGGGGCTGTCTGTCTGTCAGTCAGTTATTATGCCTATCTGTCTGTCTGTCTGTCTGTCTGTCTGTCTGTCAGTCAGTCAGTCATTTTCTTTGTCTATGTGTCTGTCTTTCTGTCTGTCAGTTTCTATGTCTGTGTTGTTCTGTCTGTCTGTCTGTCTGTCTGTCTACCTGTCTGTCTGCCTGCCCGTCTGCCCGTCTGTCTGTCTCTCAGACAGACATCAGATAACACTGATCTGGCCCACCAGCCCTCATTTTAACACCTACCCCATAAATCAGCTGAAGATCCAGAGGAGGAATGATATGTGCTCCAGGCCCCCTGTCTGGGCTAAGTTATAGTCTGAACAAAGCTTTGTTGGAGACTGGCAGTGTAGCCTGGAGGTGTACTCTAAATTTGTATGTCTGTGTGTGGGTGTGTGCAAGTGCGTGTCTGTGTGTGGGTATAGTAGATGGGCGTGTGTGTGTGTGTGTGTGTGTGTGTGTGTGTGTGTGTGTGTGTGTGATACTGCATGCCTTTGAGTGTGTGTGTATAAATACATGCACGTGTGTGTGTGTGTGTGTGTGTAAGAGAGAGAAAGACTTCCCTTCCCCCAATGGTTCTGTGAAGAACCCAAGCTGTGCACTGCTTCTAATGCAGCATGATCTCATCCTTCTCTCCTTTCCCCTCTTTTTCCAGACGGAAGAGAAATCCCAGTCGGAGGTGAGAACGACTTCAGTCTTCTTTTTTCTTTTTTAGCCCCTTCCCTCCCCATTCTCTCTCTTTCTGTCTCTGTCATTCTCCCCCTGTTCCTACACTCATCTAGGAACCATCCCTTCACTTCTGTTGTCCCACCACCTCTCCCTCTGCATCCCTCCATCTCTCTCTCCCTCCATCTCTCTCTCCATCTTGTTTGGAGGGTTTGTTTTCCTTCCCCCGCTGTGGTGGGGCTGTTGTGAACAGAAACTCAGGGGCCACTATGGGGCCAGTGTTGAGTTTCACACACACACACACACACACACACACACACACACACACACACACCTGCACCTGTACATACACTACCGTTGGCCCTGGTTTCATACACATGCACCTGTGCGTGTTGTTTTTTCTTTTCTCTCTGTTCTCTCTTCTTCATCTCTTCTTCTCTGACATTCTCTTTTCTTGTGTGATGGCGTGCGTTCTTTTTTTTCTTTTCTTTTCTTTTCCTCCATCTTTTTTCTGTCAGTACAGATGTTTTTATCCACCCTGCCTCACCCACCTGGCTGAAAGAAATAACACATAAAGAGAATAGTCCTCCATCAATCTGTCTTACTCTCTGTTTTTCTCTCTTTGTGTTCTCTCTTAGATACGAAAGCTTCGCCGAGAGCTGGACGCCTCCCAGGAAAAAGTGTCCGCCCTAACGACGCAGCTTAGCGCCAATGTACGTCCCAAGGCTTTGTTTTGAAATTGTTTCTTTGTTTTGAAATTGTTTGTCTGTGTTGTTTTTTTAGTGTGTGCAGCGGGAGGGGGGTGTTGTTGTGATGTCACAGTGTGCTATGTGTTTGTTCGGTGTTGTCTATTGTCTATTTTTAATGTACAGATGAGTCTAAGGCAGATTTGCTTTTGGAACAACAAAGTATATTACATCGATTCGTATTCGTCCAATCATACCCACAAACCTTGGAACAGCCACTGTTTGGCTTTGTTTTTTTATTTTGTGGTTTGCATTTTTTCATTTACTCTTCTTTTGTTTTGGTTTTGAAGGACAAACCAAAACAAACATGGTCTCTGGTTGACCTTTGTCTCCAGAGTGACCCGGGGCAGCCTGTGTTTGAACAGGATAGCGTGACTTGACTGAGTGAGTGAGTGAGTGAGTAGGTGTCGTTGTTGTTGTTGTTGTGGAAAGCCCCACAGGTAGCGTACCTGCCCTGCTGCAGTGTGCTATGTAAAGCAGCCTCCATGCTCCATGCAGCAGCCCTTAATCCCGTCAGACGCGCTAGACTGAAGTTTCCGGTAGCTGTGGTCTAGACGTGCTGCTGGCTGCTGTCCACTGTTATTGCCGTGGCGACAAAGCTCTTTTGTCTGATCACTCCCAAACTGTTTTGCCGCGGGTAAACATGCTTTAAGGAAGCAAACTTAAGTACTGTGATGACACACGCCACTGGAAACAAAAGATAAGATCGATTATTTTCAATGATTCTTTTGTGTGTGTGTCGTTCAGTAATGATTCCGTTTAGTCAACTGTCTTTGTTTTTGTTCCCTACTGACTGTTGTGGTAGTGTATCTAGCAGATTTTTAATCAGAATTCTGGTCTTCTTTATAGATGACTAAACTACAGTTGTGTCAGACAACTAGTCATTGAAAATTACATTTTATATTTACACAAAATAAATTAACATTTTAAACCTGAACTGTTTAGGATACATAATGGAGGATTACATAATGTCTGAGACAGAATCCATCAACTGTCTGCCTATTCATGTTCCAGGGCAGCACAAAAAGGTGCTTGTAAGTCTTGCTTCAGGTTTTCATTTTTTTAATTGTTTGCTAATCATTAGGCCTGTCATCCGTATCACTGGTGAACCGTTGCTGACATTGTAAGCGAGCGAGAGGCAGCTTGAGTGCTATAGTCAGAAGTCAGGTCTAAACAGGGTGTAGTGGGCCCATCCCGAAGGCAAGCTCAGCCCCCCCCCCCCTTCTTGATCTCTGAGGATTTATGGCCCAGGGTGGGGGAGGGGGGCAGACAGAACAAAGCAGGACTCCTCCCCCCTCAGCGTTTTACTACATGTTCCAGACACGTGAATACATAGGTAAGGATCACAACAAGCACGGGCCTCTGAGGTGCAGACCAGGGCAATCATCAGTCACAGCAGGGCAGAAAGAAAAGAAAGAAAGAAAGAGAGGGAGAAAAGAGCTTCTTCCCCTTTCTTGTTAGGAGGAGAACGGGGCGGCCTGGCGGAGAGGCAGGTTGGGCTGTCGGCAGCGCACACCTGTTGTGTAACTGAGCCTGGCAGGGGCTTGGCTGTGTGTGTGGAGGTGTGCGTAAGGATGTGGCTCCTTAGTTTGATCGATGGAGACTCGTGTGTTATGCGGCTCTGTGGGATTACTACAGCCGCGAGAGTGGGTGGATGTTTGGGTTTGGTTTTTCGTGTGTGTGTGTGTGTGTGTGTGTGTGTGTGTGTGTGTGTGTGTGTGTTGTCATTGCATACTGGAGCAGCTTATGTAATGCGCTGTTTGAGTGGAGACGAGGTCTCTGCCTGCATTTGCCATCCTCTGGCCTGATGAGAATCCCTTTTGTGGGGGGGGCTTTGATCTGAGAGCCCCCAGACTCCAGGCATTGTTCCTGCTGCTACACACACATTCACATTCCCCTGCTCAGCCTGTTGACTCAAGCCACCCTGGGCTGCCTCTCTCTCTCTCTCTTCGTCTCTCTCACTGTCTCTCTCTCTCTTTCTCTCTCTTTATTTCTTTCTTCTTTTCATTTCTCAGTCCCTTTCTTCCTTTCACTTCTTTCTTTCTCCCTCCAATTTCTTTCTCTCTCTCTCTCTCTCTCTCTCTCTCTCTCTCTCTCTTTCTCTCTTTCTCTCTCTGTGGCTGACCTCTTGGGATGGTCGTTTGTGTCTGGATGGGGGAAGCAGGCATTAAGTGTGGCCACACACGTGTCACCATGCCTGTGAGAGAGAGAGAGAGAAAGAGAGAGAGAGAGGGAGAGAAACACGAGGCGGTAGACAGTAAGCCAGCTAGTCATGACTGAAGTATGCCAAGGTCCCGACATGTCTCTGCTTTGTCTGCAGCACTTATCAGTTTCAGGCTGCTGTGTGTGTGTGTGTGTGTGTGTGTGTGTGTGTGTGTGTGTGTGTGTGTGTGTATGGACGTGGTGGGTAGGTAGGTGTGGCATGGTCGTCTCAGAGCATCAGCCTAGTTTAGTCCTCCAGCATCGGATCAGTAGCAGTAAGTGTGTATCGTGCTAATCAGACACACACACTGCACACTGCTGGCTGTATGGCGGACGGTAGGCAAGACCCTGCGGAGGAGGGGGGTGGGCTGCCCTGGCTGCCCCTGAACAGCTACCCTCCCCTAAGGCTGAGCCAGAGGAGGCTGCCCAGGGCACAGGCACCAGGGCAGGAGCAGGGACGGGAGGGCAGCAGCAGTGGTGGTGGTGGTTGGTCCGCAAATTCGGAGCGTGAGGTGCAACTTTTGTGTGTGTGTGTGTGTGTGTGTGATCATGTGAGAGTGCAAACGTGTGGTTTGTGTTTTATTAGGATATGTTTGTGTTTTTAGTATGTTGCAGTGTTTTTTTCTCAAGACTTCAATTGGCTTTGGTGTATTGTAAAAGCTGATGTGGGAATCACATTTATTAAGGAATCATTTTCATGTTAATCTTTTTCTCTTTCTTGTCTCCTACAGGCTCACCTGGTGGCTGCATTTGAGCAGAGTTTAGCCAACATGACCATACGTCTGAAGAACCTCACCATGACGGCAGAACAGAAGGTGAGAGGAGGGGACAACACAACCAGCCAGCCATATTACATATTATGCCAAAGCAGCATTGAAATGCATCGGGAATCTTTTTCAAGATTGCTCCAGTGTTAATTCTGTTTGTTTGTGTGCCTGTGTGTGTGTGTGTGTGTCTGTCTGTGTGTCTGTGTGTGTCTGTGTGTGTCTGTGTGTGTGTCTGTGTCTATGTTTGTGTGTCTATGTTTGTGTGTATGTGTTTGTATGTGTCTGTGTGTGTGTGTGTCTTTGTTTGTGTGTGTGTGTGTGTGTGTGTGTGTGTGTGTGTGTGTGTTTCTGCGCACTAGGACTCTGAGTTAAATGAACTGAGGAAGACCATTGAGTTGCTGAAGAAGCAGAATGCAGTAGCCCAGGCGGCCATTAATGGAGTCATCAACACCCCAGAGCTCACCTCCAAGCCTGACAAGACAGGTGAGACCCCCACACACAAGCTTTACAAATACACCCACCATTTCAGTAAGCGGATTCAAATAGTAAAATACCATTTACATTTTTATAACTTCATTAGTTAATTGTTAACAGACTGT
>CM059280.1:19392782-19412782 GCA_030347295.1 Setipinna tenuifilis | reverse complement strand
ACAATGACACCATCAACATCTCACTTAAAGGTAAACACACACACGCGCACACACACACACACACACACACACACACACACACACACACACACACACACACACACACACAAACATGCAGTCATGATGCAAGATCTTTTATGTCGTGTAAACAAGAATATTATATTTTAATAGATATTGCATATTTACATATTAAATGTACATGTTCCAGTAAATCTATTCATACATCAGGACATATGCATGTAAAAAAATATTGTACGTCAAATCAATATTTACATTATTTAAAACCATCATGAAGCTATGAAAAAGACTGCAGTGAGGTATGTTTTGTAGGGCAAAGACAAGCTGTTTCAGTGTTTATATTACATTTGTGAAATATTCATTTAAAGTGATTCAGTTCAGTTGTACATTGTAACTGTGTGTACATTATAACGTCACTTCTCACTGCACAGTTTCTGTTCACCTTATTCAGATGCCTATTAATTCAGTAAGTGAAACATTGCCATGCGTTTGCAGACTCTGTGTTTGTTTGTGCGTGCGTGAACACACATGCTCATTTATTTCCATATAAATTAATTAGAGTATAAATCAATACATACACAGCTGCACATTTTCACTGATTTGTCTAATTTGTCAGTGTGCAACTTCTGTGTCTGCAAGTCCACCATTAACCATGATGCGTGTGCTTTGTCTCCCCCTGCAGGCGTGAGCGAGCAGTCGCAGGACAGCCTGGTGTTTGACACGCTCATCCCCAAGCCCATGCTGCAGCGCTACATCTCCCTGCTGCTGGAGCACCGGCGCATCATCCTCTCCGGACCCAGTGGCACCGGCAAGACCCACCTGGCCGCCCGGCTGGCCGAGCACCTGGTGCTGCGCGAGGGCCGCCAACCCAGCGACGCCACCATCGCCACCTTCAACGTGGACCACAAGTCTAGCAAGGTGGGCAGAGGTCATTCTAGACTCCGCTGGGGCCACTAAAAAAACACCACTACAGTTTCCAGAGATGCAGTGTTTGTGTCTTTTAATGTGTAAAGAATAACATGGCCCAATCATTATTAGAGAGGAGATTGTTTGTTTGGTTAATATAAGGGCTGTTGTTCATGTTAGCTGTAAAATGACTAGCTACTGTAGTTCAATTCTGTAGTTGTGTGCCTTTTTTATCTTTGGTAATTACAAAGTGGGTTTTCTGGTCACCCAAATAAAGATTTATGGTTGTGCAAACTCCTCCTTTAAAAGGGTCCTCTTTGGAAATATTATTTTTAAAGTGTGTGTTTTTGGCACCCCCTTGTGGTCAGGAGTTGCGCCAGTACCTGTCCAGCCTGGCCGAGCAGTGCAGTGTGGAGGGGCAGCAGGCAGAGGCGCCCCTAGTGGTCATCCTGGACAACCTGCACCACGTCAGCTCACTGGGGGAGATCTTCAATGGGCTGCTCAACTGCAAATACCAGCGCTGGTGAGCCCTCTCTCTCTTTTTATCTTTCTCTTTCTCTGTTTCTTTCTCTTTTTCTCCCTCTCTCACACCCCAACCTCTCTCTCTTTCTTTCTCTCTCCCTCTCTCTCTCTCCTTCTCTCTCCCTCCCTCTCTCTCCCTCTCTCTCTCTCTCTCTCTCCCCCCTCTCTCTCTCTCTCCCCCCTGCATTCATGTTCACACATACCCATCCATATATTAAAAAACACTCTTTATTCTATCCTCTGTCTTCACAGTCCTTACATCATTGGCACTATGAGTCAGGCAACCTCCTCATCTCCCAACCTGCAACTTCACCACAACTTCAGGTAAAACAGCCTTCCCTCTGAAACACAACATATTTCCAGAAAATTTACAATAAAACATATCTACTTGGAATTAGAAAATGTAATCATGAGAGGAGCATGCTTCTGTGGACATGTACAGTGTAAAATGTTTCCAAACTCATTTTGTGTTTGAGGAAAATCCTTTGTTTCTTTACTGATGCTTGACCAGTAGATGGCAGCAAACAGTTTTCATGTGGCTGTCCCTTGTGTGTGCCAGATGGGTGCTGTGTGCCAATCACATGGAGCCTGTGAAGGGCTTCCTGGGGCGGTACCTGCGCAGGAAGCTGATCGAGACGGAGATCAGCAGCCGCACCAGGAACCAAGAACTGGTGAAGATCATTGATTGGATCCCACGCGTGTGGCATCACCTCAACCGCTTCTTAGAGGCTCACAGCTCCTCTGATGTCACCATCGGTGAGAAAAACAACCATGATATATCAGTCACTAAAGGACATGAATAGCAACAGTTGCATATCTGAATGTGGGTATATCCTGTATGTATATATGCATACAAAGTATATGTATATTTCTGGTCACACCTAATTTGCATATATCACACCTAATTTGCAATATAAACAAACTATAAACATCAGTTGACACTCTGTGCCTTATTAAAGTTAGGGTTAGGGTATAGGGTTATACGGGTTTGGTTTGATTAAAGTGAAGTAGGTACACAAAGTCAAATTGAATTTCAACAAACCATCTGTAAAGTCTGTGGGTAGACTATCCAAATAGTGTTAACATTATTTTTGCCAAAGTTTGAGAGTTGAGTGCACTTCTTATACTCTCATTTGCTCTGCTCTTCTCTGCCTAACTGTAGCTTCATTTCTGTCCTCTATTGTAAGTTGCTGTGGATAAATGCATCCGCTAAAGACCTCTGCATACTGGCTTCAGTAAAGTGTGCAAACAAAATTTCGATTTAATACAATACAATCCAACAAAAATAGACCTTAATCGTAACAGAAATACTGTCAGCAGCAAAGTTTAAAAAGTTTGTTTTGTATTGAAAACAGTTGAGTCTAAACTAATTGAATGTCAG
This sequence comes from Setipinna tenuifilis, assembly GCA_030347295.1. Lineage (NCBI taxonomy): Eukaryota > Metazoa > Chordata > Actinopteri > Clupeiformes > Engraulidae > Setipinna > Setipinna tenuifilis. The sequence goes on along the minus strand of CM059280.1, from coordinate 19,409,955 downwards.
ATGCACAGTGCTCCACATTTTCGCTAGTGTACGAAGCCCTTAGGTGTAGTTTAATGTCATAATGCAATCTCATGTCATGAGTCTGATGGTGTGTTATCTCCCTGAAGGACCCCGCCTGTTCCTGTCCTGCCCCATGGATGTGGACGGCTCCAGGGTCTGGTTCACTGACCTGTGGAACTACTCGATCATCCCTTACATGCTGGAGGCGGTTAGGGAGGGGCTGCAGGTAAAAGCACCACAAAACTTGATGCAGTCATGCAATATCCAGCCTGCAAATCCAGCACAGAGCCATAAGTAGTTGGATTTGTTACAAACAAGTAATTCTTTCCCACTCGTTTGTTTAAGTCAAACCATCACGTCACATTATAGTGCATTACAGGCCCATGTGTTGCTTTCTTCATACTCCTATTTATGTCCCTCTATATAATTTAAACACTGAACTAGCCATACTCCTCTCACGCTCGCTCTTTCTCTCTGTCTGTCCCTCTCTCTCTCTCTCTCTCTCTCTCTCTCTCTCTCTCTCTCTCTCTCTCTCTCTCCAGTTGTATGGCCGTCGGGCAGCATGGGAAGATCCCGCCAAGTGGGTCCTTGAGACGTTCCCATGGACACTAAGCCCGCAGCAGCCTGATTGGCCAGCGCTGCTGCAGCTCCGCCCAGAGGACGTGGGCTTTGACGGTTACTCCGCCCCCAGGGAGGGCGTGTCCAAGCCCTCTACGCAGAGCGACAGCGATGCTGATCCTCTGGTAAGACAAGCAAAGAAAAGAAGTAGTAGAGAAAAAGAAGTAGAAGTCTTTTATTATTGTTACTATTGTTACTATACAGCGAGTTATTATCTGGAGCAACCCCACAGATGCACCGAGATGAAAACAGTACATAAAAGCTGTTAAATAGAATTAAAGGTTATAAAAATGTACATCAAAAATATACAACTAACAAATAAATTAAACCATAGGCTTTTACATTATAGTGGACCTAACAAGCGATGCTGTTAATATGACTGTAAAATAATTTAAAATAGATGGTGTTTGAGAAAAGTAGTTAAAATGATTTGCATTACTCAAATCCCTTAGTACATTTTTTTTATATCTTGATGTGTTAAAAGGTAATCTGTCAGAAAAGTTGTGTAGCCTGTGTGACTCTAGCATTGCTTGTAGTTGTTTGCCCGTATGTTTAATTGTAGTTTTCCACCATGAAATGAGGATTTATATGGACAGAGAGGAGGTTAATGGAGACATGGCAGTTACTGGATATGATTCTCTTTTCCAGATGAACATGCTGATGAGGCTGAAGGAAGCTGCCAACTGCTCTAGTCCACAGAGCTACGACAGCGACTCCAACAGCAACAGTCACCATGACGACATCCTTGACTCCTCACTGGAGTCCACGCTGTGATCAACCTTTTTTTCTGTTTTTTTTTTTTTTTGTAACTATCTCTTCTTTTTTATTTTCCTAATGACTTTACTTTTTCAATTGATGTTATGGCCAGGCAACAAAAATCGAATCGCCTCTATGACCTTATCTTCAGTGATGAACGAATACTTTGGGTGCAGGTAACCCAAAACCCAGAAAAAAGATGTGACCACAAAAGACAAGGCAAGAGGAGAACTAAAAAATAAACTGCACTACTTCTATTTTTGCAACTGTATTTCCAGGGGCTTTTTTCAAACATTGTTGGATGTGAAAATGGGACTTGGAAACAAAGACTTTAAAAGCATTTAACACTGTGGAGGGAGTATTTTTGTCCAAATCCATTACCTCACACCCCCCCATTATAGTATCCAGCAAAACAGTTGGTGCTAATGGCTCCCTCTGTAGGCAGTTTGTGTTACTGCACAGAGCCCATGCCACATCCACTTGTAGCAGGCTGAACCCTTCACTCTCACTGTGTCCTCCCTGCTCAACTCTGCCATTAGCCAACACTCCCTCTCTCACCAGCCTATGGGCTGCTCATTACCACAACACCATCAACACCATCTCCCCTCCAGCCCACAACTCTACACCAGACCAGCAGGAGGCGCTAGGGAGACGTCGTCTCTACGGCTGCGATAAGAGCAATGCACACGTTCTACCTGTAAGGAGCACAGCATAATCAATCAGTAATGGTAGCATCACAACATTTACAATACGGAAAACACATGTGGAAACTGTTCAGACAACTCATCATCATGGTGTCCCAGATCTGAGAGGGTGCTCATTTATCTACAGTGAAGACCACACACGAGATGAGATCAGTCAGCCTTCTGATCAGGCCAAGCAAAGTCACTGACATGCAGCAAACACGAGATGTTCAGAACTCTCATCATGGTTCGTATTGGACCTTATGAGAGATGACCACTCTCCTTCCCAGCTCATCTGGCATTTTGGGCTTGGGTCCTCCTAGGAGAAGGTTGGACTTACATGAAGTGCTTTTTTGTAATCTTACGTTGACCCTAAATGCCTGAGTATCTGCCTAGTTTTGTGTGAAGCCTTGAACAAAACAGTGTTGCCTTCCAGCTGAAGATCCTCCCGCTGGTGGTATCCCATGGTGCATCTGTCCACCCTCAGCAGAGGCCAAAGGGCGCTGCTGGACCATGGCCTCCTCTGCTCTCTCAAACGGGTAGCTGTAGCACAAGCTTCTACGAGTGGCTCTCTCTTTGCTTTTTGGTGCTGAAATCAGACTATTAAAAAAAAAAAAACAGATGCCTTACATTTTTGTAATGACATGGGTACGGTGTGCATTAGTAGTGTTTTTTTCCCTTTTTGTTGGTATTTTTTTGCTACTGAAACACAGGGCTGTATGATGCTACGTTCTTTGGACTCCTTACTGTGCATTGGCCTCTTAGAGGAGTAGCATCCTTCTTCATATCAAAACCCAATGCCGTATTATTTAGGAGTGGGGAGTTAAATTGGTTGTAAGAAAAGGTAAACATCCAGAATAGGCATATAAGTGTAGCACCTCATGTGGGATTTTGAGGTGCTGTAAGATATCGGTCTTGTGTGTACTGATCCAGAGTCAGAATTGAAAGTGAAATTCAAGTCAGGTTTTCATTGCCCTAAAGCAAATCCCCATTTTTCTATGACAAGTCAGATGCCTGAGAGAAATGTTTCTTAATAAGGTAATTTTTTATACCTCATCAACCTTTGGGCCTTCTGTCATGCAACCTGACTGCTTGAGAAACTGTAACTGTAGTCTCGGTGCTACAAGTGTGTTCAAATCACTGTCGGCCATCGTGTATGCTGCTCTTCGTTGTCATTTGGCTTTAAAAGATTGATTGATTGATTGATTGGATAAACAGGAGAAGCTGAAGTGTTGGAGCCTCAACCTGAGCATTTTTAATGAGAATGTTTTTTTTTTTAATAATTATTATTTTTCTAATTTGGGTATGTGTTAGAGCTGTGATCTTCCCAGCTCTCTTGCTTCCATTACATTTCAGTGCGAGTGTGCCCAGTCTGCTGATCCTATGCAACATCATTTTGGATTTCAAATGGAAGCCAAATACCTTGGTTTTGTTTTTGCATTTTCTTTGAAAAAAAAAAAAAAACCTTTTCAGCACTGCCAAGATCATGTACATTTTGTAAATATAGCTTGTGAATAGTGTTTCCTCATCACCATGATCTCCCAGGGCTTTGTCTACACATGCAAGCACAAGAGATGTGTATGTTTTGTCTGTGTCCTTGAGTGAAAATCAAGACGCCTGGATGTCCTACATTAAAAGGAGGCTGTGGCTGCCAGAGACATTAGTCTATATAAAGTCTGTTGACGCTGTGCTTTTTCCTTTTGTACAGTTTTTGCCTTGTACAATAAAGCCATGTAAATATTTGCATAACTGCTGCAATTTTGATGCTATTTCAAGCCATTTATAGCAGAGCTTGAGTATATGTCTGAGTATTTTATGGACAGTCTTTTATCCATCTACCAGGTGTTTAGAGTTCATCGTCGACTAACTGTAAAAAGAGCAAGTGGATTGAACTATGAATCTGATGATCTCTGTACCAGTCTTAAATTATTTGTAATTCAATAAATGATTATTTATTCATAGTAGAAATGAAATGTGATTATGTGATGGGAAATGTATTCTTGATAGGGGGTTGTTTTGTATTTCTGGTATTTCGCCTCTTAAAATATGATATAATTCTTTTGAGAGGGGAGTACAGGAGTGAAGCATGCCTTTCCCAAGCAATAAACAAGGGCTCTCTTGTCAAACATTGTCCCACCTTCTTTTTGGTCTTTGTCTATATTTCGGATAGCTAGCTAGCTCTTTTCAATAAGTCCTGACAGCTAGCAACTTCAAATGGTCTGTTATCTTCTGGTCTAATGCCCAAAATTATATTCACAAGTTGAACAAGGAAACTGCATGAATTTGCCTGTAGAATTCTGCATCTAGTCAGTTAATATACTGTTTTCAACTCAACAGTCAACTTTTTTTCGTAGAAGCAAATATAAGTCAAATATAAGTTTGATCTAAAATTTACTTGGTATCTGTACAAAACATTAACAAAACATGTGCTGTAAAATACAACATAAATTCATATAAATTATACACAAAAATGTCTACAGATCTCAATATAAAATTATATCTATATGGAAAGTTCTGTCATCTCAATATTCTTGGTATAAAATATCCATACAAAAATAATTGTACAAAACACTGTACAGTTCTACAAAGCTGTGCAAGACAGCAAATCATTTAAGAAGCATGTCCTGACGTGCTCTCTGTGAGCGGGAAAAACAACAGTGAAATACATCCTTTCTGAAAGCATGGAATTAAATTAAACAGATACATCCTCTTAAAAGTAGCCACATATATATTTTGTGCTTATTAACAGTCAGTGTGCGAGAAACGGGTTACGAGACTGTAATTTCGTCCTCTGAGTCAGAAAAGTCCGAGTGTTTGCTGGAGAGCGATGGTGACGACATGCTGGACGTGAGGCTGCTGGAGAGGTCGCGCGCTGCTGGTGAATGGCAGAAGTCTGTTGCGCTCGGGCTTTCCCTGTCAAACGCGTCTTCCTCGTCCTCCTCCTCACCCGAAGACTTTTTGCCCACGTCGCTGAGATCTGGGTGTGGATTAGTTTTCGTGGGCAGTGTTTGCTCCCTGCAGCCACCCGAGGACAGCAGCTCTCTCTCCTTTGAGTTCCTCCATTTCATACGCCGGTTTTGGAACCAGATTTTGACCTGTTAAAGAATAATTAAAGACATAAGTAAGCCTGTTTACATTAATTATTCTTGTCTTGGGTATTGGGTAAGTATTGGGTATTTTTAGGGTTTGTGTGTTTAGTAGCCTACTTAGAACGAGAAAGGTACCTGTGAGTCTTTGAGGCCGAGTTTGGCAGCAAGCTTTTTCCTGTCTGGTTTGCTGATGTATTTCTGTTTCTGGAACATTTTCTCCAAGGCTTTGCGCTGCACATCGGAGAACACGGCCCGTCTGAGCATCCCTCTTCTTGGTTTTCCCCTGGCAGCCAACGGCCAGGCAAAAGTACCAGGAATAGGAACCACTGCTGATGAAGCTGTAGAAAAATATATATATATTTAGGTGAGGCTGATCTATTGTTAACCACATTAGACATCACAGACAAATAATTTCTGTACATGCCTCTATAGTAGCCAATATAAGGCCTGCGAAAGCTGGAGTTTAAAAAGACAATAAAGACTATGCATTATATATACATTCGATACTTTTCCCCCAAAGTCGCGAAACTCCTCTCTGTTTTCAGTGAAATGGCACGAGGTGACTAATTAGCACATTGCCCGGATCTACTCCGCATTGGTATGGTAAAAAGGGAGAGTATCCTTTTTTAGCAACCCCCCTATGACGGACAGAAGAGTTAATAAAGCGTGAACGGTAATTGTGTAGTAATGAACTGACGGAGAAAAGACTCCGGACAGGCAGCTAAGGCCATATATTATTGCCACAAAGGGAGATTTACACTTTCAAACTAAACACAACTGCATGCCAGCATACTGATGACCGGGGGCCCGTTTTTTGCCCCCAAATCATTTTCATTAAATGAACACGAAAAGCTATTCAGGGCGCTCAAGTTGTTTTGTTGAAGTATTCAGCGAAGCTCATGAAAAGAACTGCACTCTATTATCATTTGTCTGAATGAAATCATGGACTAGCCGCCCTAGTCTACCTCTAAAAGATTATTCTAAGGCCTTCAATGAATAGATCGCATCCATTCAAGGAGAAATCAAGGAGTAGCCTGTTTGAGGCCCAAGTGTGTTTGCAGATCATTTAGTGACACGTTTGGGTCCATAATAAACTGGTAGCCCGTTTTAATGTATTTTAAATAGTGAAAATGCGTTTAGGAACTTTTGGATTTTGTGTCTTTTTAGCAAAACTTTTAATAAGATTGTATATGTTTAATTTACCCTATAGCCTTTAACTGCTGCCTTGATGGGCTCTGGTGGAGCCCTCACAGGTACAAAAACACTCTATGTGGTCTTGTGAGAATATTGAACACACTCAATGGTCCCTAATGGAGAAATTAGTCCATGACCGGTAAACGCCCCTCTGCCGCCTGGTAAAAGTCAATCCTCCCTGGGTCTGTGTGTGGTTTGCCCCGGAGGGAGCTGGCCGAATTGGTCATGGTTCTGAAAGCATTGTTGGCAGCCAGTGGATTGAGTGCCCCCACACTGTGGGAAAACCGAGAACCTGCTGTAACGCCAAAATGCATTCGGTGCAGGGGGAGAAAACCCTGCCTCGCGCTTGAACCGTGACTACTGCGCCTAATTTGTAGATTTAAGAGGGGGGGAAGAGGGTGCGCGCTGTCAAAGGAGAAGTCAGTGCCCGCGCTAAATGGGCTATCGAATTGGCGAGACTTGTCTCAACAATGATATCCTATGTCCGACCTCTGTACAAGATCCGATATTTTCTCTTGTCGAAGAGAAAGGAACAGGAAAGTACACCGATGATTTTAGACGTGACAATGCAGAGTGAGTGATACATACCTGGAAAGTATGACGAGCGGACGAAGGGGTAAAACGATGCGTCAGCATAAGGGAGGGAGAATGCCTTTGGGTGTAGATTTTGAAGTGTGGGTGGAGAAGATGCTGTTGAAAATAAAAGTTAATGAGAATTATTAGTTATCTCTTTGAAAACGTTTATGCCAAACATGCAATCATATGAACTACTTTTGATCCCTTAACTGGTGTCAAGCTTAAAGAACGTCAACAAATGTCAGGATAGAGAAGTTTGTAAATGGCTTGCATGCATAACTTAATGCATACAACGTTCGGATTAAATAATTAAGGAAAACAGGAAAACATCTCGGTTAGGCAAAAAAAAACACTCACCTTTCCTAGGCGATGGTGCTAGAATAGCGTTCACTCCGAACTTCAGAAAAGTTGGGTCTTTGCTAGCAGGTGAACTTTTAGGGTTGCAGGAGACATGCGTCCTCGCTACGGTGGTGGTGACGCGATCCGGTAAACTGTGGTTAACTGGCATGTTATGGGTTGTTGGAATTGGTGGAGAGGTACTTGGTGGAGCCGCAGGTCGGCTCAAGTATGCTGCCGGTCTGCCAAGGCGCAGGAGGTCATCCACCATGAAGCCGGAGTGGGACGGAAACGTCGCCTGAAATGATGGATGCAGTGCCGCTGCAGGTCGCAGAAGACCTGGGTACATCGCTGGAGGTGCGATAACGCTAGGAATCATCATCTTCTTGTTTGAATAAGTGCGATTACGGCGTTTTAGAATGTAGTATTCCGCTAGCCAGAAACAAATGTCTTCCCGGTGAGGTCCTGATAGAATGTGTGATGGCGATCATCTGAGTCCTCCTGGGTGGAAAGTGCCTTTATAAAGGACGACCAAACAGCTTGGGCCCTCTGCTGACAGGCACAACAATGCAGCTCAATAAAGTCCTCCGCAAGAGGTTCTTTCAAGGGGGACAGAGCGGCCTCTGATTGGCTAGTGAGTGCAATTTATGATTGGATTAGACTTCATAAGTTTGCAGTAGACAATGCACGCCCAACAAAGAAGGCGTAGTCATCAGTTTTGCATATTGACGAAGTTTCATTGATGCTCTGATGTATTTCAGCTGGGAGCGGGCACAAACAGGCTAATTAAATGGCTATAATTAATGGACGCAAATTTAGAAATCTAAAGGACCGGCTTTGTCAAACGAATACACACAAGACTGAGGTACAATAATAGGCGGATAACCGTCTGTTAAAAAAACAGTCATACACCAGGGCAGTAAAATTAGAGCCATTTGCATAGCGCAGATAAACTTGAATTTTAGGTATAAACATTTCTGAAAGTTGCTAAAGTTGTTAAACATAATTTTACAAGGGAATAGAAAACAATCAAATAAATATATAACTTATTTAACAAATTAATGCAAAAATCTACAACTGTCATATTGCAACATTGCCTTCGCCTCCAGACAACTGGCAGTTTGGCTCATTCTGTGCAATTCATTTGGTAACTGCCATTTATATATTTATTTAATAGCCTACAGTTTAATGCGCTCGCATAGGATACAATCTGGACTCCGTCATGCCATAATGCTATAAAAGGATTTTCGGTTGGGATCTCTTTAACAGATGTGTTAAATATCGAGAGTTTGAAAAAGTGTTCATTCATTTCTCGGGCTTCGCTGCACATTCGCAAAGAGAAGTGTGCGGCTCTGGCGGCGCAAACCTTATCCTGTTAACCATGAACTAACTGTCACCCTCAGCTGTTCCCCTCCTCTTTCTTTCCTTAAACAAAGGTTTCTAGTAAAAAAAAATCCCGCTTTATTTCCATGGACGGATTTCACTCTGCTGGCTTAAGCGCATGAATAAAAGTGCATCTGTGATTTAAAACGCGCCCACAAAGACTGGACACTTAAACTCACATTAAACTGATATGAACGACACACTGAATGCCTCCCACACTGGGGCGTGCCGTGGCTCGGTTTGAATTCTGTCAACTTTTTCCTCCTAAGACATTCCGTTCAGAAACAGTGCCATGGTTTACCCATTCTTTGTACAAGTAGACATTGACTATGAAATGAAATCAGACGCGAGTGTGAAAAATATATATATATTTGGTGCCAAATGCTGGTGAATCAAAGTTTCCTTAGGTCCCTCTAATATTCATTGAGTACAATATTTAGTTTCCTTCCCCTCATAGAGTTTTCTTTTTTATGATGAATAGATGCAATCTGAGAAGGAATATAAATTTCAATAGGTCTGCATATATTCTTTAGTCTCCTCCTTTTCGGCCATTTAGATGGAAAATAGAATATTATGATCCATGATTATATTGCCAGTTGGTTTGAATTATTTCCCTAACGATTGGCTGCATCTATTTACTTACTTACTGACTGACTTAGTAAATCAGTTTCATAATACAGCATAATACGTATATAATTTTAGATTTTTTTTCAAGGATTAGACTTGGTCCTGTCATAGTTAACTATTTTCTGTCCCTTTGTCGTCATCTATGAATGAGAAGTAGGCTAGAAGAGAGGGCTAAGACCTGTGACTAATGATGCTTGACCAGCGCTCGCTTGCCATTTTTGTTTGGCGTACGCTTCAATTTCAATTGGGTCCTCGCACAGTTTAATTTCTAAAGTCAACAGATTTCTTTGAGATGCCTCGATACATTTTTCACAGCCTTCAGTTGACACTTCACGTGTGTCCACCAAAGACTACGTTTTTTTCTCCTCTGCAAAGCATCCACTCCACTCCATTGTGTCCACAGATCTGATTCCAAAACTATTTACGAGATAAACCAAAGGCTAAAAATAATGCATAACACATACTAATAATAGGCCATTACTTAATAAAATACACATTTCACACACCCCAGTCAACATTATTCTACTAGGCTGCTTCAGTTGATGGTGTTGTTAAAGTTTGCGCAGTCTTTTAGACTAGGGTTAGACTATAGTGTTCAGTGTTAAGACATTTCATTGATATTTTATTATTGATGCTAAAAAACATTTCATTCTGTAATGTTTCAAGCCATACCACTATTTCTTCATGGTTTCTAACTTGATCATGTCCTATAATTGTCTGAGAAAGATGTTAAAATTATTCTTGCATCGAGTTTTATTCCAACTTGTCCGCCTCCGTGAAATCATTCTCTTTAAGGGAGAGTGAACGCTCATCAGATCTGCATGGCACAAGTGACCCCAAGTCGTCAGTGTTTCAACTTGTATGACACACACACACACACACACACACACACACACACACACACACACACGCACGCACGCACGCACACACACACACACGAGCATTGCTTGTTTGAAAACAGCGGAGAGACAAAAAGCAATTACATTATTACATTGCACGTTACAGCACTGCATTTCTTTAATTTCTATTGCTTTTTGCACTTTTGATATAACGTGCTCACCGTGGGTGACACGCAGATGGTTATCTAGACGCTTGATTTTAAACTAATTTCTTCTGTGGGACTGGCATCCCTAGATGTTTTACTCTTTTACTGAAAGGGAGCGGAAACGTTTTTATTACAGCCATTGAAAACATATTTAAAACATTATTATCCTTTTCAAAATTCGCCTCTGCATCACCATCTTTGTGAGCAAGGGAAGGTAACGCACTGTCAGAGTTGTAACTTTAGTTACAACCGGTGGCTACTTAATGCACACCCATCATTTCAAAACAATTTACTAAATAGATTAAGTGAAGAATTGTTTCACGCCAATCTTGGCCTCGTTAAGTGAATGGTTGAGTAAATATATTACCCATGCGCGAGGGGCTCTTTTAAGATCCCTTTATGGCGTGGCGGCAGTGACAGGTGGTTAACTGTTTATTATTCTGCCACTTTCTGGTGACCAAAACGCCTCTGAAAAAAGAAGGTGGTGGCTTGAATGGAATGGAAGAACATATTGGACCGGCTGTTTTCCTGCTGTTCTCTCTGATCAGCATCTTATTTTCTCAGCTATTCATTTCAGGTGAAGCCCGACTGAAATGAGTTCTGAGCTACCAGGACAGATCTATGAATTTTATGACATGTAAATAATTAATGAACAATTGATCGGAATAGGCCTATTATGTTTTTAGCTGAATTTCTCTGTACACTCACCCGTTTTGTACATAGAATGGAATATCTTAAATAGGCTAATTTTATTGAAATTAAAATGTTTACTTTTGGTTGCCTACATAACGCAATATAATCAAAACTTTACAATTAGGCTACTTTCTATGATTAATATGAGTTTTTATCAACTCTTCATGCCGTTAGGTTTTCGTAGGACGCGTTGCTCCTCTCGTGGTGTGTTCGTGAGCTGTGGAAGCATCTGTTTCGGGGTTGTGCCCCAGAAGCGAGGCACTGTGAGCGGATTAGCGCTGCTGCGAGATACGGAGGACCACTGACAAGCATTAAATCGATATTAACTTTGCATTTAACATAACCCCAACTTTTTCAAATGGAGAAAAAAAGCCCACATCTCGTCGGACAAAGCTTCTAGTCTGTGCGGACTGCGTGCACCTGTTCTTTGATATTCCAAGCAGCCAGCCCCGGGGGATTAACTTCCCTTTTTGCCTAAATCCTCAATTCACCTATTGCTTGTCAGTCATAAACCATGACCTGTGTGTGTGTGTGTGTGTGTGTGTGTGTGTATGTGTGTGTGTGTGTGTGTGTGTGTGTGTAAAGGAGAGAGAGAGAGAGAGAGAGAGAGAGAGAGAGTGCGTGTTATGTCATCCCAACCACACTTTCTTATGCCGTTGTGACATATGCAACTTACAAAACTCTGGGGACTCATTATGATTTTGGTGTGATTAGAAACACGAAGCATTTTTCTAGTGTTTTCTAGTATTTCTAGAACTGTAAACCTGGAAATGATATTAGTGGCAAAAAATGAACATTGAGGCATTTTTCACATAGTACATTGTGACATATACAACACTTAATCTACACAGCAGATTCCATAGTGTTAAGTCAACTCTGAGAGAGTCCGTTTTAACACTATGCCAGTGTTAATCATTGTATTGTCATTTTAACACTCCTGTCTTACATATTTGACTCCTTTGTACAGTTGAATCAACTTTTGCACTGTAATTTCAACTATTCATTTTACACTTACACTCTTAAATTTGATGAGAACATTGAGAATTTTGCTGTGTACTACAGAAGTGTTACCAGTGCTGGTCACTCAATTCCATAGATCACTGTACTGTGTCCTGTGTTAAACATTGTGCATGTTGTAAATGTACCCAGGAATAGCTTCCTTCCTGCTGGATAGCTAGCTCTGCAGGTCTATAACTTATTATGCCAAACACTGTACAGCAGCACAAAGTCTGTACTGATAGGCAACAGCACTCTTTACTGTAATGAAAGCATGGTCTAGTTTAGATTTTTCAAAGGCAAGAAAATATATCATTTGTTGATCATTCACTGTCATAAACCATTGCACTGGCAGGGTGTAGCATGAGGAGAGCTATGAAATGAAAAGCCTGCCTTGGCACAGATCACAGCACCTTCTCCTGTCTTGGGAATGTACACAGGGCAAGTTTTGTAAGCAATGTTGCTGGAGAACATCATTAACAGATGTTGTTTGGATCATAAATCATCAGCAGCCAAATTATCACAGCAGCCATTATCACCACATTTATACTCGCTGAAGCACTGGTGGGTCAGCATACAGGTGAACAAACTTGTCAAAAGGTCAGAGGTCAAGGCAGATTTGTGGAGTTGACTGGAAGCTTTTTTACAAGTTGACAACGTGATGTAAGTCAAAGCAATTAATATTTCCGGTACTTAATTGCACCAATTGTGTGTTTTCTACCCAAAGGTTTTGTGTATATACAGTATATGTGCAACTCATGCAGCTGGCGTTCAGTTAACCCAAGACAAGGAAGAACAATGAAAGGCCACAGACTCTAACATCAAGCCCCTGTTTACAGAGTTGAACTGTGTGTGTGAGAGAGAGAGAGAGAGAGAGCGAACGAGAGAGAGGGAGGGAGAGAGAGAAAGAAAGAGAGAGAGTGTGTGTGTTTGTGTGTGTAAGACCGAGAGAGAGAGAGAAAGACAGACTGTGTGTGTGTGTGTGTGTGTGTGTGTGTGTGTGTGTGTTAGGGTTGGATGGGGTTGGGGGTGGGAGACACTGGGCGGCAGCGCTTGTTGGCAGGCACTGACACGTTTCTGGGTGCGTGTAATCGGATTGTAAGTGAGCCCGGGTACTTATGTCAGTTTGCGTCTTGTCAAATACAAAAATACGGACGCTAGGCCACCACTAGTTAGGCGTAGCGCCTGTGTCACACATGTAACAGACTTTGGGGAGGAAAAAAAACCCTAAAGCCTTATTTAATTCACATATGATTCTCACTCAAGCATAATAAAAACATTAGCATAACAGCAGGAAAGCGTTGCCTTTTCAATGGCCCTGTGCATGAATGTGTGTGTGTGTGTGTGTGTGTGTGTGTGTGTGTGTGTGTGTGTGTGTGTGTGTATGTGTGTGTGTGTGTGTGTGTGTGTGTGTGTGCGTGGTGTGTGTGTGTGTGTGTAAGTGACTGCTCGTGTATGTGCATTCGTGCGTGTGTGTCGGTGTGTGTTTGTCTGTGTACGTGTGTGTGTTTATGACCGCACCGTGTGTTTTTCATTCTTCTTTAACAGTTCAGCCAGTGTTGTGTGAGGACAAAGGCAGCATGTCAAATCTGGGCATCTCCTGCCTCAGGGACATCCAGGGTACAGCGCCCTACATTTCACTTTCTCAGCCTTGCAGGCAGGCTGCCAAACCTACAGGCCACTGGGACATGGCATTGCACTGATAGCAGGACTCCACTAGTAGCAGGCCAATACGTCCACAGACTGTCACTAATAAACACCTTTGCAGATTTGAAAGTGGTTGTTTTATTACTAAGACTTTATGTGGTTAAACAAACGCAGCTTTGCTACCCTGTAGAATTAATGCACATTAAGTGGAAGGGCAGTGCTAGGACTGCATGCTGTACGTGTTAACTTGTATCTGGGAAAGTTAGTGAACTTGTTTGTGTGTGTGTGTGTAAGTTAGTGAGCTTGTGTGTGTGTGTATAATATGCTGTGTGTTAGTTTGAATGTCGGTAAATTAGTGAGTGTATGTGATGTGTTATGTAATATGTAATATCTGTTTGTTCATGTGTGTGTATATCTGTGTGTATGAGGTTGTCTGTGTGTGTGTGTGCATGCATTTGTGTGTCTTAGACTGCTATAATGTCACCGCATTTAATCCAGGATGCTGACCCTTCAAATCTCTTCTGCGGCAATGACCAGATTCATGGTCAGGGCCTTTTTTACTGAGACTCCCTGCCCTAATGCAGTCTGACTTACTTTACACTCAGGCACAGCATGGCCAGCCCCCCACGGCCAGGACCCCAGCGAGACCAAAGCTGGCACTCCCTCGGGGCACATTGATTACTTAAACACCTCAGTCATCGGCGCCAATGGAGCCTGTAATTGATCCCGTTATGTCACTGGGGACTTCTGAGTCCGACTGTGGTCAAGCGTCAGTGTCACTTTCTTTTGGAGCTCAGTGGCTTTTGGAAAAAAAAAAGAAAACCCCTTCCAAAGCCCTCCTCGCACGCTACTGAACATTTTGAGCTTAATGAAGTAGAATTAATGACATTTGAGGAGATCAAACAAGGACCTCTTAAATGTGTCCATGTGACTTTTGTGTGTGTTCTGTTGGAGCCACTGACTAAACACAACACAACCCGGATGTGAGCTTAAGCCAAAGTCTGCCTCTTTTTGTGCCTCAGACTGCGGCAGGGCAGAAAGCCACTGCAAAGTCAGACCAAGGAGCCAGAGGAAAACACTAACTGGCTAAGGCCATACATTCACGCTTGGCTGTCCACTACTACCCACAGCCCCTACAGTGGGGGGGCCTGCTGTCCACAATGAGCCCTTCAGTAGTGATACACCATGTTGGCCACAATTGAAAACCATGTTTGAGCCAAGAGCTTTTAATATATAATTCATAACAAGCTCACACAATCGCGATTTCCAGGCTCACTGGAGTAACATTCACCTGTTTGTGCAGAGACTTGGTCACGCTTTAGGGAAGCTCCATTCGAACCTCGAGGGGCTCAGAGTGTTATTGTAAGAGGGTGTAAGCCTCTGCCTCTCCTCTCTCTTTCTCTCTCTCTTACTCTCTCTCTCTCTCTCTACATTCCTCTTTAAGATTTATAGGCATTCTCTATAGGGAAGTAAAAGTCCTGCTTGGACTGGAAGCCTTTGCTGTGTAGCCAGTCATGAGTGAAGAAGGCCCTTTTTCTGCACCGCTCTGTCTGTCCCAGCTGCCTGCCGATGAATGATGGGGTCCTCTGTCTGAAGTCTCTCGCTCTCTCTTTTCTGTCTCTGTTCCTTTCTTTCGCTCTGTCTTCTTCCCCTTTTCTTTCTGGCCCTCTGAAACTCCTACTCCTACAACCAGAGCCCTCTCTCTGCTGTCTTTCTGTCCACCTCTCCATTCTCTTTATTTTTTTCTTTCATTTTTTTTCTCTCTCCTCAAGTGTCTTTCTTTGCTAATGCCTCTCTTTTCCCTTCACTCCAAATTCACATTTTAGTTTTTTTTCTTTGTCATTTATCTTGGTGTTGCATTTTGAGATGTGCAGTCAACAATTACATCATCTATTTGGGTTTGAATAAAGAGTGCAGCACAGTGACTACACTTGCTTTTTTTTCAAAATTTCTAAGCCATTGTAAAATTTGTAGGGCTATACTTATTCTCTGTCTCTCTCTTTCTTTCTCTCTCTCTCTTTCATTCTCTTTCTCTGTCTCTCTTACTTTTCTCTTACTCATTCTCTCTGTCTGTCTCTCTCTCTCTGTCTCTCTGTCTCGCTGCTTCTCTCACACACACACACACACACACACACACACACACACACACACACACACACACACACACACACACACACACACACAGACTACCAGATGAAGGTCCTGAGTGTCTTGTCTTCCCATGCTTCCCCCACAGTTATTATCTGTTCACGCACTCTATCTTGGCATCAGATCAGGCGCTGGTTCTCAGCTCTGGTGTGGCTGTCTGTCTCTGAAGACAAGGCTCTCAAGACCCTGCTACTTGGCTCCTACCTCCCTCTAAATACTTTCCCACTGCCATGTGTACACACACACAGATAGGATTTCATGGGCCCTGGCCATTCTGCTGAGACAAAAGGAGGCAAGGCAAGGCGAGGGGAACATGGTGCCAAATTGATGGAGTGAAGGGAGGGCTGTTTTGCAGCAACTCTCATGCAGACAAACAGAGTTATCGTTTTTACTGTGTGTGTCCGGCATGAAAAGCTTGAAATCCTCACTGCACGCTGCAACAATAGTTTTCTCATCCAAAGAACTTGTGTGCTGCTAGTTCTTACAAACAATGGTGATGTTTATATGCTCAGTGATGTGAATATATCCAACTGTCTCAGGATCAGAAATGAGTTTTGATTGCGTGGCAATAAAAAAACTTGATTGCAGAATACAAAATGGTATACTTACTTTGGGTAAATTGCACACTGGTAGTGATTCATTGAGATGGATTTAGTGGTTAAGTGGTAAAAAGAAATGTAGGTAAATGGCATTTGCAGCAGTGAAAAACAGGTGAGTAAACTAAGCATGTCTTCAACATCAGCAATTTTGCAATTGCAAGGAAATGTTGAAAGTGTGTGAACATTTATGTGCATTTGTCCTGTACTACACCAGTAAACTGTGCTACCTCAAAAGCACATGTCATTTTCCCCATGAAAACATGGCTATACATTGTGATCAGACACCATCATGAATAGTACGTTTGAAAATAAACAACATCAATGCCAGCTTTGGAAAGCATCAAACGAAGACCCCTTTTGAGGAACATAAGCATAAATGTGAAACATCAGTGTTTCTTGAGACCATCTGGCTCACAGTGTAACACTGGAGCTCCCTTCTTTTTGCGTCGGATTTGGATGATTACTTTGCATCTCCCAGCTCAGTGGCATCAACACTGCAACAGTCTGCTCCCATTGTCAGGACCTGCCTTAAATCCCAGGTCAGATTTGAGTATTCAAAGTGCCGCCAAATTATTCTCCCACTACCAAATTTGCGCCATTCATGTGTGACTGAGGGGCCTGCGTTCAGAAGCTCCAAATGCCTCCCCCTCCTTTTGCATCTGAATGTACCCATGAGCCTCTGGGCTGCCTGTGAGATGGCCGCCGCAGTGGGCATCTAATCCCTGAAATATTGTCCGGCCCCTGTGAATGGCGGCTCATCAGAGCGTATGTGTAATTATTCTG
>CM059280.1:19320282-19385282 GCA_030347295.1 Setipinna tenuifilis | reverse complement strand
AGAGAAGTGTGTCTGTAAGGGACAAGCACAGTGTTGGGGTTTGTGGCATTGTGGAACCCTACAATCACTCTGAGGCAGTGTCTTGACACAGATATGTATTAAAGACGTGTTGCAGGGTTTTATAGACATTTTCCATGGTTGAACAGACCTAGAGGGCTGAGGGGTTTTGTTGTATGTTATTTGATGGCTTTCTTCCCCTACACGGATAGTCTTTTTAGTCCTTAGAGTTTTAACAATTCCTCTTTGGCCGTCTTGGAGGTTCTTTGTTTTGTTTTGTTTCGTTTTGCTAACAAAAGTCTGGGACTGTCAGTTTTATTCGGCCTGCAGATAGAAGCCTCACGAAGCCTGTCGCGCTGTCATTCAGCCCATTCAATTCCGATTTCATATATTGGGCCTAACCGTAAAAAATCAGCACCTTTATGGTCACCAGCCACCTCTGGCCTTTATGAAAGTCAAGCATTCGCACTCATAAGGCTTTAAATACATTGCACGTCTCCGTAAGGATGTGTCATCCATGCATATGCAGGGAGATCATAGCGGCTGCTCTGAACGCGGCCCCTGCATGGACAGAAGGGGGCATAATTGGCGTTTAATGTATGGAGAGGGGGCTAAATGGCGCAGAATGGGGAATATTCAGCGTGGGCCCATGTGGCGCTTTGTTAAGGAGACACTGCCACACCCCTCATTGAATCCATTTGCCTAAATCAATCTCCACAGAGGCATGGGGGATAATGTACCAGCCGAGGTTTGTAAACTGTTTTGTTAACAATGCTCTCTGAATGGAGTAAAAGAGAGAAAGAGAGAGAGAGAGATAGAGAAAGAGAGAAGGAGGGAGAAAGGAGGACACAGCTGAATGCCAAACAGTTGGGTGGGTGTGGAGGGTGAGGGGAGGGCTCTATTCCGGATTGGAAGGGGGGGGTGTGGTGGTGGGATGACACTCCCCACACACTCACCCACACACACACACACACACACACACACACACAAACACTGCACACACTGCACACACACACACACACAAACCCAATACCACCACCACCTCCTTTCTTCCACACAGTCACCCGTCAACTCCTCATCCTCCTCCTCCTTCTTCTCCACACAGATGCATTCACCCACCCACACACACACACACACACACACACACACACACACACACACACACACACACACACAAACACACCCATCATTGCTGTTCAAAACCATCATACGCCTCATTCCGAGCACGTCAACACACCACCTGCCTCCCCCTGTTTTACACCCACACATACTGCTGTTCGAAACCGATACACACACACACACACACACACACACTGACAAATATAGACGCACACACATACCTACATTGATGCTCTAAATACATATCATTGCCACATGGCATCCCCCACATCAACACACACACATACACACACACACACACATACTCACTCACTCTCTCTCTCTCCCAAACACACACACACACAGAGTCCCACATAAACACATCTAAAGAGGCAGCAACAGACGGCGGGTGACCCCGCCGAACCCCTGTGTCGGCCCGACACACCCCGACCCGTCCTGCCTGGGCCTCCCCGCTCAAAGGAAGATGACAGCGGAGACAGAGGAGCCGTCAGAGTGGGGACACGCAGCCATAAATTGAGCAATCAATAACATCACCATCAGAGCACAGACTCCGGCGTGAGCGCGGTCGCTCGGGGCTAAGGGTCCCAGCTCTTGACGGGGTTATTTAAATCCTAATGAGCATACGATTGTTCGGTCACCCCCACAATATTTCAGAAGAAGATGGGTGTTTTGGGAACGATGATAACACAGCACTTTATATGGGCTATATATTTTAGCGTGATGTCTGAACATTGCGATAAATGCTAAATTGAATATATATATATATATTATTAATTCCAGCCATTTTATGGATTTATTTTTAAAATATTTTGTCATTACTGTATGATGCTTTTTAAGCAACACTGAGGAAGTCACAAGTCACTGAGGAAGTCAAAAAATTGTATTTTCATGTTATTAACAAAACCTCTTTTAACTATTTAAAGACAAAAAAACCTGCAAGAGAATTGTATAACATCCCTGACACATTGACACATTTGTCAGCATTTTGCACCCAGTCCTGGGGCGTTATTGCCTATCAAAGACATCATATCCAGAATCGCGTCTGGCAGGCACCCTGTCACCACCTTCCCCATGGGGACCCGTACACCAAAGTCAACACCAATCCAGCGTCACAGATCACTCAGCACACTTTATTGGCTCTTATGTTCTCCAGCAGGGGGGTAGGGGGGAGACGCAACAGAACCATTCCCCAGTGGAGCGCCCCCCCCCCCCCCTCCTCCCCCTCCTCCAGGCCTGATAAGGAGCTTAAAGCCCCTTCTGATTAGCTATTAGCCCCCCGACCTCGGCAGAGCCATCTCTGGGGCCAGGGGTAGCATATGCACCTCCTTGCCTTCATCCCCTCGGCCTCTCTGTGTCTTAGGCCCTAATTGGCACAGAGGGGGCACTGGACCGGGGGGTCAGGCCACGCGGGGATTGTCCCTGACATCTGATCCGATCTCCACTTACAATCAAACTGATGCTAAACTGTAGCGTCTAGCCGTCACAGTGGCACCCATCCTCAGGGAGACACATGTGGTCACTGAGGCGGTGGGAAGTCAAGGCTGAGTCCAGGTTGGGACAATGTGTTCGCGCCCTAACCAGGGGATGAGTCAGAGGCTCGTTATGGATCCACATATGAAAGTGCAGCCCCAGGCTGTAAAATAAGGGTGATGTCATTAATCAAGAGGAATTACATCAGAGGGACATCACACTGTTCTAACACTGTACTGGTTATGTGGCTAAAAAGACCAACATGCACATGTGGTCGTGGTATTGGATGTTCATTCACTGACAAGTTTTGTGACATTTAATCCATTGCATTTTTTTCTAATAAAATACACATGTTGACTTGCAATGCTGTTTTTTAATGGTATATAATAATAACACATAACGTAATGTTTGTGCTAATGTTTAGACTGGTGAGAAAACATAAAGTTCATGAATTATTATTTAGATTTCATGTTATGTTTACTGACATTTTGGTCTGCTGTGATACCAAAATTACAGTGTTACTTTCTGGCACACAGCATAAAATATGGCTTACATGGTAATGGCAAGAGGGGTTGAAAAACTTAGAGTTAATCCACTGTAACTGAGAATATAATAACCATCGTTCCAGTCCATTTTGGTGTATCATGGCTTTAGAGAAAGCATTCACAATTACTAATAAACTGAAAAATCACGGTCTACTTTTTTGCCTTGTTCTGACAAGTTCACAAGCTACAAGTAGTGAGTTTGATTTGACATCCACAGCTGTACCGACTGTAATTCATGCCAATTTGGCCGGTCCTTTACTCCAGTTTATGGAGCAGTGTTCCCTGAATGACCCCCATGCTTTTGTGGTCATCAAAGAGAAATAAAATGGTCTGGGGCTATTATGTGGTGTTCAGGTTTCAGTTTGGAATTAATTTGGCATGATTGCTGTAGAGTATTGTATTAGTCACAGTAGCAAAACCATGTATCCTGCAAGATGCCAACGTCTGCACCAAACAGAACACTGCATCTTGTGTAAAATGGACCTCTATTCCATATGAAAGTGATGTCATCAATGATGGAGGATACTGTGTTTGTTTATGTTTGTATCTAAGTTGAAGTTTCTTGGCAGATCCTTTTGTCCAACACATTTTAAACAAGGACAGAATAAACATGTAAGAGAGGTAGCTGACCCCTACCCTCAGTGCTCTCTGAAAAACTCTACACAGTTGGTAGGGGGACAAGCTGTCCCTGTGTTGCTTGGAGTCTGGGCTGTGTAGGAGGACTGGAATTTTTTTTACAGCATTCTAATTAAATGAAGAGCTGGAAGATCACGAGGAGATAGGAGCTGAATGTTATGTAAAGTTTACAAAATGCTTAAAATTAGTGTAATTAACGTAGACGGAGCTTGGTCGGGCAAAGATCCCATAAACAGGAAATTCTTAGAGGTGGGCTTTATAGACATCTATCAGATGCATCTGTATACTACTGGACAGAGCTACAACCAACCAGACCACAGATTCCAATGCCATATGAGGAAGCTCATTTTTCATTGGTTCCCTATTTCAGGGGCAAAGGAACAGCTGGAAATAGGCCGGTTTGCCAGACTGACTTGAATGCAAAATTCTATGCAGCGTAACAGGCAGTATGGGTGGATGAAAGCTATGTTCATATCAGATGGCACCTTTAATGAGAAGCAGAGCAACAAAAATTCTGATACAAGAATGATTGTCAATATTCTGATTTTGGGAGAGACTATACTTATACTAGACTTAGACTAGACTTATACTTTTAGGTCTATCTTTACCAGCCCAGAATTTACTTACAGTAGTAGAATATATTGGCAGGTCGAGAGTAGGCATGGCATATGGCATTAGGGGTGGCATATGGTGTCAGTGATGTTAGAAGTAGTCAACAGTTGTCTGACACAGCCCTGGTACTCTTTGTAGTTTTGGTGAAGCACAAGGCACTTAGCATTGTGTTTCTGCTCTTTGTATAAGAACATGCTAACACTGGCCAGCATGGAGGGCTGACTGAGTGTGGTCCAGCTCTGCCTATTCTCACCCGGGCCCACTTGAGCACTTACACGTCTATCTTTGATCTGCGCGCTTTGTTGTCCAATCAGATTAGCTTTGTGAACATCCTCCAGGCCCCTGGGCTTCGGACAGGAAAATTCCTCCGCACAGTTCCCACCTCACGCCTTGCCCCCCCCCCTCTCCTCTCCCCTCCGTCTACAGCACCCCACAATGGACCCAAAGTAGAGCCCTGAGACTGGGAACCAGAGCGGAGGCTTATTCCTCAGCAAACATGGAAGGCTAATAGAGCTCCCCGGCTACTCCACCCCTCAAATTAGACCTGATTGTGACAGCGGGGTATGTAGTGTGTCCTGCCCAGCACACACAGGCGCTAATGCTCCCTTAATCCCTTGCACACACACACCGCTCACACTCATCAACATGGGTATCAGATAATCACCGAACCACCCAGGCAGTGAGAGTGAAAGTGACCGAATGAGAAACCCCCGACATGCTCGAAACAAGAAGAGGGATGAGAAAATTGCCTCCTCTGGGTTGGCAACTTTCTTGCAGTAAGAGGGGGTGAATATGCAAATACTGATTTGGTGGGAGTGGCAGTTTGGGTTTTTTTGTCAGGGATTAGAGCTTGTGTGCTGTACTCCCCGCCGTGCTAGCGCACTAATACAGGTGTTGGTAAACTGGCGTTAGCCTCAAGCTAATTTAGCTCCTTTCACTTTGCCATTGTCGGCCCTGCTCTGCCATTTGTAGCAATGTTTGCACCCCGGTGGGGAGGTGCCTCTGTGCTGTGGTGGGTCTGATATGATCCCCCTTTCAGTGTGGCCCACGGGCTATGGTCAGCCTGGGTTCTCCCATGATGAGGCTGTAAGCTGCAACAAAACCCCAAAATGGGCTTCATGCTGCGAAGGCCTTCTGCCAAGGACATACAACCACGATTTTGTGCCTCCAGACAGGAGTTTCCCCCGTCACAGGAGTTTCCCTCGTTCTTGTTGTCCATTCTTTTGGCACATAGAAAGTACCTTTAACCAAATAAACATACGATTGACTTTATTTCTGTAGTCATGCAAACCACAAGGGCTTGCCATTGACCAGTCTCCGGCTGAAGTGTGGTGGCGTAATTATGTTAAGAAAAGTGCAGTAGAAGCAAGCTAAAGTCCAAATAATGTCCATGAACCTTCACGGCCTTTACCATACACCTTTTTAAGGACTTTACAGGATACACACATTCAGAGCTCCAACAGGGATATATGAGGGGGAAAATGTGTTTCTGCGCAAAGAAAAATGCATTTAACCAAATAAACCTATGAGCAACTTTATATCTATATTCATGCAAACCACCAGGGCTTGACAAGCCTCTCGCCGTATGTGCTGGCATATTAATGTAGTGATAACAGAGGAAGCACATTCAGAGGTCCAACAGTAACACATGAGAGACATGAGAGATGTTTTAGGAAATTATATGTTGTGCTTTTCTGAAAAAGAAGCAAAAACATTTGCTGTCAGTCAGTCCTTATCAAATCATGGACCCAGCTTGGTCATACTTAGCCTGGTAAACCAGCCCCTTGTACTACACTACCAGAGGTGTAGACTCTGCTGATGTTTAAAACGATTGGATTGCCTCTACCCAGTCACTAACATCTGGTCATGACATGCAATTAGCCTGGCTATAAGTCTGCCGTTGCAATTCAAATGTAGCACACAAAGTCAACGTCATCGCTCAAGAACACTCTCTCTGTTCGCTGATTGGTTAGGCAAAATTCTACCTGAACCAACCATGTCAATGGAACCTCAGCCAAAACCTCTGTACAAAATGTACAGAGTACGCGGAGCTGGTTTAGCAGGCTAGGTCATACTGGGTCTTGGACCTCTTTCCCCACTATGATTGCTGTGTTCTGGCTCAAATGACAGCAATCCACTATCTTCAGTATTTTGTCACAATATTACAGCATATGCCATTTCTTTTTGCTTTAAGATATGCAGTTTCACATCACAAAGTTTACATTAAAACATCTCAGCAGCGGAAAATAATTTTCGATACTTGGACATTTAAAAATGATGGTATGCCAATAGCAGGCAATTGTCGGGAGCCCTTTATGTCTGTGCTTAGCTGTTGGGTCTGTGTGGATGACACTGGGTATATGAATGGACAGACCTGTGGGAAGCTATGCTTGCTGTCTCCCAGATGGTGTATGTGGATGTGGGAATGATTGTGAAAGCGTTAGCATGTGACTACGGTGGAGACGTGCACCAATGTGTTTTGTGGGGATGGCGGTGGTTCAAAGAAGTAATTAGTCCTCTTGAGATGGCTAACAAAGGAGAGATTTTAAACAGCAAACATTGCTGACTGAGTAAACCGAAACCAAACATGACATATCTGTTAAGAGGCTTTCGCTTTATTATCGGATGTATTCGAATACAAGACACCCCAGTTTTAAACTTTCAACGATTTTCTTTCTCCTGGGAAAACCACAGAAGAAAGGATCATGCTGACAATATCATCAGCTTTATTTGATCTTAATGAAACCATGACAATTTTATGTACATGGACACACAGGTATGTATTCATGTTTCATTAATCTATGATGTGTTAATGTTTATTTTAACATCATAATGACATAATCAATGATTTTGTTTTAAAAAGAGAGGCTGTAAAAATACCCTCACTCCCTATGTTTCACCAGTCTTGACCAACTTAGGTCACATGGACGTGCCCCAATATACGTCTGTGTCCCTGATAAGGAGCTTAGAATCAGGATATTCACATTTGTTATTCAGGGGATCCATTTCAGTTTTTAATGAATAACAAGAACAAAGAATTTAAGGGTTTCATGAGGAACATGGGGACACTGCCATGTCCCCCCTGCCTACAATAACCAGTAGTAGGTTGGACAGATGTGCCCGGTGTGTCTTTCAAACTCTCATCCACCTGCTGGGGCCTTGCAGGGGCCTAATATCCCTGCAAGGTTGTCTGCTTAAAACCACACTAATCTGTTTGTACTTTTAATGGCTGTATTGTTTCCAAGGGTCCCACTCGGCGGCTGCAGAGGCAGGACTCAGCCTGGCTTTGTGCTTGCCACGGTGACCACAAAGCCCAAAGCCCATCTGAGCTGCACGGACACTCGGCCTCTGTTCTGTGCTTAGCGGTGAGCTGAGTGGAGGCCGTCTGTTCAAAGTCTGAGCTCAAACTATGGTGATAGTACAGTGACACAATTGCTGGACAACTAAAAAAAAACATGAACAAGTCTGCTTTTAAACATGTATCACATATTTTACCTCAGACATTTAGTGGAAAATATTACTAAACTAAACTAAACTAACTTATCAGCAATGCGTGTTTACAATCATTTTGTGATCATTGGTCATTTATTCTATGCCTCCACTGTTTTTTAACACCTTGCTGTATAACAACAGGAACAAAAAATTAAACAGTTAGTGCTAAAGTGCAAGGATACACTAATGTGTTTGTACCACTGCCCTTATCAAAACTCAAATTAAACCACGATTATGCAATGTGTTACTTTTCCCAGCCACCCCACATCTTATGCGTATTGGGGTTAATTGGGTATTGCATAATTTATCATTAATTTCATATAAAGAATTTTCTCTGTCAATGAAATGCAAAACCAGCAGAGGATTCACAGTCAGAGAGGAGTAAAAGGGTATTTCTCTGGCCATTGTTAACACACACTGACATGAAGATAAAAAAGAGGCACAGTCAGGTCTAATGATGTATTTCTCATCTCATCTGTGTTTAGCACCTAGTGGTCTCTCCAGGGGCTGTGGAGCGAGGGAGGGGGGCACACACCACAGAGACCTGGGTGGCATTAGGGGCCACAGTATGGGACTGTCATACCGCACACTCTCTCTGTTCTTTGACAGCGACTGCCAGTTGGTTTTGACTGCAAGGGTGTCGAGTCCTAATGAAGCTAATCCGCACCCAGGAGATCAGCTGGGGCTCTTCTGGCCCTCAAGCAGCCTACCCCGCACCCACCAACCCCCACCTCCATTCCCTGCCTCCCCCCACCCCAGCTCAATGTCCAAATCTGCTCCCCTGTCTCCTCTGTAACCCTCTTCCCTGCTAGGTCCTTCCCTTCTATCCCTTTGGTTAAGATTTGCAACACTGTCCCCAGACGCAACCCTCCACCCCCACCACCCCCCACTCCGGCACATGTGAGCAACAGATCCTCCAATAGAGAAACAATGAGCAGCAGATTGTGCTGTCAGGGCCCATTAATTACCATCATTAGCATCACACTCCACAAGCAGTGGCACAGCAGCTTTAAGCTGTCAGAGGCTCTCGCTCTCTCTCTCTCTCTCTCTCTCTCTCTCTCACTCTCTCTCTCTCACTCACTTGCTCTCTGTGGTAAAAGAGACAAGATGTGAGGTGTGTGTGTGTGTGTGTATGTGTGTGTTCGTAGTTTTTTGTGTGATATGTGTGTGCATATGTGTACGTTTTCGTGCACTTCCTCTAGGCAGGATGTGGGAAACACTAATTATGATTGATTAGAATAATTAGCTGCTAGCATTCCCCTGGCTGTCTGACCATTTAGCTTGTTTGTTGAGCATTCCAGGAACCCCAGTATGTTTATGTTTCTCTGGAGGAAGGATAAAACATTGCCTCTTAGTGTGGATGTCAAACATCAATTCACACTCAGAGTGTCTTTATGCTAAAATGTCATTTTAATGACTGTAGTGGATCCCATTAGCTATACATACATACTGAGACATTGACTAAGTTTTGTAAACCCACATCCCATTTGGCCGCTTCAGAATCACAATGACTCCTCAACATGTGTGTATGACAGGAACTCCATGGAGGCCATCTCCACTCCACAGGCTCTCACAAACCCCCTACTACAACAAAACAATAGACAGCCATTTTGATTTTTACTCAGCAATAATTAACACACTGTTTTCCCTCTTGGCATTGGTAATGATTGCTTGTGGTGCACAGTTTCCTGTTGGAATAGAGACAAATGCTTTCTGTGGATTGAGAGTAAAGGATGTGGATTCCTTTTGGTGCTGAATGATATGCATTTCTTTTCTTGGAGCAATTTGGTTAAAAGGTGCTATACAAAAGAACAATACACCAGTGAGTTATTCACAAACCAAGTGAATTGTGTATAGCCAGTCATGTTTAATAGACAAATATAATAGTAGTATATAATAAGTCAGTTAAAACTTGACTATTCAGTGTTAAGTATTTCAACACACCGTTACTACCATGACATGTTTACAGAATCCTTATATTTGAGGGGACTGCAAGACTTGAGCTGAATGCCCCACTAACACCAGGTTACCATTATACTGATAGCAATGGTGGCATTTTGCTATGGATTGTTTACAAAATTCAAGTTGTCTTAACCCTCTTCAGAGTAACGTTGTGTCAACTGGTACAAGGTGCCCCATTATCCCCAGACAATCCCTAAAACTGGTTAACTTTGCCCACCTTGTGGAGCTGAATATTAGGAGTATTTTGTCCTTCTGGTATGCTTGGAGTAGGCCAAAACATCTTTGCAAGACCAACACAGGGAATATTGCCATGCCTAGTGCAAACAACTGGTGAAAACCAGCTGAAGTTACATTCAGTTATACTTAAAGTTTTTCATTTTAAAATTAGAAGGGGGTGGGGGGCACTTTGGTTCTAGGACATCCTTTCAAATGAGGAGCTCACTTGGATCTTCTGAGACTAGTGGTGACATTGCCCTCTGCTGGTTTCATTGCCCATTTTGGCATCTTGGCTAGAAGCACCAGGGGCTTCATTTATCAAGCGTTCTTACGAACAGAAATGTGCGTAAAGGGTGCGTGCGATCAATCCTGCGCAACGTGTGGGATTTATGAACTCGTACTTGAACGTAGGAATGTGCCTAAATATACGCACAACTCTGACCAGTCGTACGCACAGGAACCTAGTGGTAGAATAACGAAACTGCAAATAGTATTGATTCTAGAGCTTCGTTTGCTGCACAGGAGCATATATTGGACCTACAATGTTGCTTATTTTTGTATGACAGTGTGTTGGACGGTATTTGGGTCCTTGTGTCTCAGTAGGCCTACTGTGGTCTTAAGCGTGCTGAATAAAGCGCAAATAACATCACAGCGTAAAATATAATTTTTTGCATTTAATTTAACATCACACCACTTCTTTTTTTATCTCGGTCACAGTCTGTGATTCCGATCATACAGCATTTACGCCGCTTGTCACTTTTTCCCACGCCATATTTTTTCTTTTGTTTGTAACCCACCTCCAACGTGCCAAATATGATTTTTTCATTTTGTTGGACAGTGTCGGAGAAATTGCGTTTCTTCGAGCGCCTCTCCATCATTCCACCAAGGCTCAATTAGGAATTCCGGTGGCTTTTAAAGGGATTGTTGATGCCATATATGGGTAATTGGGGGCGTTGTGGGATGTAAATTAGTCTGCTCGTGCCCGCGCAAGGTGATCTGGAAGGTGTGGAATTTATCATTGCAGGTTACCTACCGGTGTGCGTACGCACGGTTGATAAATGCCGAAATTTCCGTGCTTACGAACATTCTAAATTTCATTCGTACGACAGATTTTAGGAGGAATTCTACGAACTGATGATAAATGAGGCCCCAGGAATATAGTCACTGCTGAAGACACACTTAGCCTACAAATACTGTAGAGCAGCAGAAGAGAAAGCTCACCACTACCATTCAAGCCAATCCACAGCACTATTAAAGATTGTCATTTTGTACTTTTTCCCCATTACCTGGAGAATGCTACCATTTAAAGCCATTTTTGTCTTGAACTCAATCGAGCCTCACCCATTGAAAACACTGTTCAACTCCTACATCCAAGAGTCAAATTTTAAAGTGACAAAAGTAAACTCATTATAGGGCATTCACGTGAATCTCAGCGAATTTGGCATGTCATCTGCAGGCTATGCTGACAAAAGTATTTATCTTCAGATGAACCGCTCAAAAAAGGTAGCTTAAAATTGATAATCCAGATCTTGTTTTCTAATGTACCAAACTTGGTCAAATGTGACAGGCAAACTCCACACTGCACATTTAAAGAGCGCTGTGTGGAGTTTGCTTGTCAAGTTTGAGACATTAACACAGGGGTCGGTTTCCCAAAGTTTGGAGTCCAAAAACAGTTTGCCAAACTTAGCAATTTTGCCCAAAAACGAAAATTTTTACTTAAATTTGTTTTGCCCTGCTCCAAAGCACAAGAGCATCTTCAGGACAAGAGCCACGTTTCACACCTACATTGTTATGAGATACTGCAAACACTGGCCTTGATCTTATTAAATCATTGACCCCTTTTTGAGAATAGCCAAGTTAAACCTCACAATAAAGTGCATAGGAGTGAAGCCACTGCCCCTCGAGTGGCAACAAATTCTGTAGACACAATTAATTCAAAAAGATTTATTTTTGTATTTAAAACCAGTAGGGATCATGCACAGTGAACTTGATGGCTGCTTCAGCTTCCCACTGGTCGCCTGTAGAGAGAAGGGAAATATTTATGTACAGAACAAGAAGCAAGAAATGGCCAAAACTTAGCTGGACCAGCTTTCATACCTGTAGACACATCCAGAGCACTTTTGGTTGCCAGGTCTTCACAAGCAGTGTCACAACAGAGGCACGCCGCATCATTCCCTTCAGCACTGGCCCATCTGTAAAGACCAGCGTTAAAGACTTTGCACACAATAATGGAAATGAAACTCCTTGGCTTTTGCCTACCGATTTGCAGTAAAGGAGCAAGCCTTGTGGTCAGAGTCTGCAGATACAGTGGTTGCCACCAACTGGCAGGTAATGTAGATCTAAACACAAGAAAAAAAAAAAAAAAAAAAGTCCAAGTTACACCAACAAAGATGGCCAAATACAGAATCAATTATAACCTCTTTACTCACAGTGTGATTGTCTGCCTCGGCAAAGGTGAACGCCTCCAGCTCAAACTGCAGCTTGTCATCTTCAGCCCTGGGCAAGAACCGAGATCTGGAGCCAGCCAGCTTCGCATCAACCAGACACCTACAGGAAGATGGACACACGCATATATTTAGCCAATTACATCCATCAGTGACGGAAAAGTCATCGGTCAAAAGTGATTTGAAGCACCTAATTCCATTAGAATCTTGTGCCAATGACTAGCCTGGCCAGTCTTTCATATTAGAATTTGGAATCATGTATGGGTATTATGCAAGAGGAGTGCAATTTTAAAATGGAGAAACTGGCTCACCCATGGTTCTCAATAAAGGAGTATCTAGGTGCAGAGTTCACATCTGGGACTGCAGTGGCCACACAGGAGTGGACAAAGACACGCAATGGCACATGGCTGAACTGGATCACTGAGGCTTCAATGTGCAGCATGCTTCCCAGGTAGTAGATGTTGGAGGCTCGCTCAAACTTCCAGTCATCTGAGGGCAGTAAACAGCCAAGGGTAAACAGGTTTTAAAACAATAAATAAATAATCCACACAGCCACCAAAAAGTACCCCCACCCCCCAATTTGGTCTTGTGTGCATCAATACCTTCACAGTATCCCACACCCAATCCGAAAAGCACCATATGCAATGGCTGCATTTTGGTTTTGCTTCTAAAGTGAAGAGCAGTGCAGACAAACCTGTCATGAGCCTTAAGGTGAACACCAGGATCTCTTCAGCAGTTTTTGTGGCAGCAAAGTCAGCCCAGTTTGGCATGAGGCCATTACTGCTCACATTATGCACCCTAATATTTCAAAAACAAAAATTAGTCTCTCCACTGGGGCATCAGGAGAACATCACTACCACCTGACAGAAGACAGATATTACCTTGGATAATGACAGGAAACCTCAACTGTGGCGGCAGGTGTTCTGAATATAGGAAGCCCAAAATCCACTGGTGTGTAGACGAGGTCAAAGGTATAAACCAATTCATCTTCAGAAATCTGTAATGGGAAGTTCAGCAGGTGGTCATAGTAAAAAATGTGCAATTCCTTGCTCAACACTAACCAGAGCAGGAGAACTAAACGCTACATGAGAAATACGGTACCTCCAGTCTGCTACCACAGGTGTGCAGTTCAGACTTAAATATCAGGACCTGAGCAGAAGAATCCTCCCCTATAACAGCACAGTCACCGAGAGATACGTGTTCAGGCTGAATCAGCTGGCCAGTTCCAAAGAAGTCCTGCTTAACCTCCACCTGCACATCAGTCTCGCCACACCGCACAGCCACAGAGTCAGCTGGTACCATCTCCTTTGGAACAAACGGCACCTTTGGACGTTCAGGTATTTCAGACATCTTTGGGTAACTCCAGACCAGCTGCTTTGTGGGACCTTGCAGTGTTTGCTTGGACTGAACGATGACAGGTTCCTGAGCGGTGACCGGTGCCTGGGTAGCAAGAGATCCTTCTGAATCACCCGGTTTCTGAGGATGAGATTTAAACCACTTGGGAAATCTCCCTCCGCTTTCAGTCCTAAAATAACCCCAAGATGGCCGGACAGGTTCAGGTTGGAAAGCAACAAAAATCAGCACCAAAATAACACTAGGCCAAGCTCTGGATCCCATTGTTAAGATCTGTGATGCACTCCACAACACCTGTACCATCCATCTCATAGTCTACACTGGCTTTTTTATTTGGTGCTGCATTGGTCCCTCCCCATTCATTAGTGGTTGAATCATCACCCGCAGCTGCAGACACTCACGTCACCTCTTCACAATAATTGGGAGATCAGGTGTGCATCGTGTGATTAAATGGGAAAATAGGGTGTTCATCTGAACTCCATCAAGATCTAATAATTCAGTAGAAAAGATAGTGGGCTCAACGACCAGCTAATTTAAACTTTTTATGCACATTTAGTACAATGTAGCTAAATTAAATGCAAGTAAGGTTTCCATCAGCTAATTATGCAAATTCACATGGACTCTCTCCTGTTCAAGGGAGGGATGGAGAAGTGTAGGCTCTATGCTTGAGAAACGCAGAACGCTTTAATGGACTTCACCTGTGCCCATCAACCTGAGGCATATCTGTTTATCCACGTCTGTGTGGTGAATTAATCTCCTGTTTAATATCATGTATGCTAATTGCTGGTCTCACTAGTTAGGTTTTCTTCGAGCTTTTAAGTCTTGTAACAGAGCTAGACAGAGACCTAGCTCTGGATTTATGAATTGGCAATATCTTGAACTGAGAAGGCAAGAACTGCACAAAATGTCATGTAAAATCAGGACAACCTCTGAAAACACACCAAGTACTATTGCATTTGGACCATAGAGGGTACTGTATTTTTACAAAATGACATTTTGTAAAATGACACTAAAAATGCTCAAATTTGATTGAATCTCATGCATTGAAAACACCCATCCATACCCACCATCAACAAAAACCAAAAGTGAAAGTAAACAAACTTGTCATAGGGTGTTCATGCATTGACAATATATTGGATTCTTACCATATTTCATCATTAAACCTGAAATATCATAGGGGACAGTGTTACCCCTTAAAGGGGTCCTTCCATCGTTATTTTTATTCATATTTCTGTGTCGCCACTATGGCTGAATGCATTGTGCATCATTTCTGTGAAAAAAATATGTCCTAGTTCTCTTGTTTGACGCTGTTTTCTGTAAGCTAGAACAGGTCTAGTGGTTGAACGACTGGCTTTTGCGGTGTCCCTTGTGAATATCCATGATGTGTCAATAAGGCACCTCTTATTGGGCAAATTCGCGGTCTTTCGTTGACCTAGCTTCTGTCCACTGTTCTCAATGGATATGAGCGTGCCATACATGGCTCTGGACAGGGCTTACGACCTAGTGACGTAGATAGGTTGAGCCTGCTCTGATCTGCTCGTTTTGGTTAGCTTGACCCTTCAATGACCAGTAAAACCATGAGGATCGAATTTCACGTCTTGGAATGCTGTGTGCATATACTGCTTGTTGTGACCCACCACATTGTAAAGAGCTACTAAAAGTGTTTTTTGACGAAAGGACCCCTTTAAAGCTAGATTTCCAGGAAACATGACAATTTCATTTTGGCATGTCTGTCACAAAAGAGCATCAATCCAGCCCATAAACACTCGTTTTTGGCATAACTAAACATACACACAGCTAAAGATACAAATTGCCGACATCTTGGGCTTGAGAAGGTGGGAAATGGACAGAATGTCAACACACAATCAGCAAGACAACCTCTGGAAGCATGCCAAGTACCTTGAAATCCACACATAGAAGGCACTTTTAATTTCACAAAATTACATCTTGGCTGCTTTCTGAAAACACTTCTTATATTCAGTGGAACCTGTCCAGTTCCAATAATTGCGTTAACATTTATCAAGTTGAAGTGAGAAGAAAAACAGAAACGGGATTCAAACCAGCTTGATGGGCAGGGGAGAAATGGGGAAAAAAAACCCCATAGTACCAGCACCTCCACCTTAATTTCCAGCTCAGCAGCAGCTTGTCTAGTGGAGAAAGACCACCAGTTAGACCAACACAGCATAACCATTTAAAACCTGGATGTGTGAATGCAAGGCCCCACCAAAACATTATACTACACTTGGCCATTCCAACCAATTTGTATTTCATAAAAGCCAGTATTACTTTATGCAGTCATGTATACCTTTAATGTAGCACCTTGGTACAGAAGGAAAATGTTACTGTACTCCATTAGTTTTTCTTTATATACAAAGCCCTTGACCAGAATTCACATACAAATGTTCCCATTCCCAAGTGCAGTTTTTCCAGGGTCAATTAACTCCCTGCCTAGTACAGATCATTGAAGTCAATATTGAGGCTGCAAAACCAAACTCATTGCTCCAAAGCACAAGAGCATCTTCAGGACAAGAGCAAAGTTTCACACCTACATGGTTATGTGATACTGTACACACTAGCCTCGATATTATTAAATCATTGACCATTTTGAGAATAGCCATGCACAAAAAGCATGTCAAACTGCACAAGACCCAAGTGTATAGGAGTGAACCCACTCCCCCTCAAAGAATTAACACAAATTCTGTAGACATAGTTAATTCAAAAAGATTTATTTTTGCATTTAAAATCAGTAGGGATCATTCACAGTGAACTTGAGGGCTGCCTCAGCTTCCCACTGGTCGCCTGTGGAGAGAAAGGAAATATTTATGTACAGAACAAAAAAAAGAAATGGCCAAAACTTAGCTGGACCAGCTTTCATACCTGTAGACACATCCAGAGCATTTTTGGATGCCATGTCTTCACAAGCGGTGTCACAACAGAGGCACGCCGCATCATTCCCTTCAGCACTGGTCCATCTGTAAAGACCAGCGTTAAAGACTTTGCACACAATAATGAAAATGAAACCCCTTGGCTTTTGCTTACCGATCTGCAGTAAAGGAGCAAGCCTTGTGGCCAGAGTCTGCAAATACAGTGGTTGCCACCAACTGGCAGGTAATGTAGATCTAAACACGAGAAAAACAAAATGTCCAAGTTACACCAACAAAGATGGCCAAATACAGAATCAGTTACAACCTCTTTACTCACAGTGTGATTTTCTGCCTCGGCAAAGGTGAAGGCCTCCAGCTCAAACTTCAGCTTGTCATCTTCAGCCCTGGGCAAGAACCGAGATCTGGAACCAGTCAGCTTCGCATCAACCAGACACCTACAGGAAGATGGACACACACAAGCATACATTTAGCCAATTACAGCCAACAGTGACTGAAAAGTCATTGGTCAAAAGTGATTTGAAGCACCCAATGCCGTTAGAATCTTGTGCCAATGACTAGCTTGGCCAGTCTTTCACATTAGAATTTGGCATCATGTATGGGTATTATGCAAGAGGAGTGCAATTTTAAAATGGAGAGACTGACTCACCCATGGTTCTCAATAAAGGAGTATCTAGGTGCGGAGTTCACATCTGGGACTGCAGTGGCCACACAGGAATGGACAAAGACACGCAATGGCACATGGTTGAACTGGATCAATGAGGCTTCGATGTGCAGTATGCTTCCCAGGTAGTAGATGTTGGTGGCTCGCTCAAACTTCCAGTCATCTGAGGGCAATAAAGAGCCAAGGGTAAACGGGGTTAAAAAAATAATAAATAAACCACACAATTTTAATGCAAAACCACCAAAAGTACCACCACCCCCCAATTTGCTCTTGTGTGCATCAATACCTTCACAGTATCCCACTCCCAATCCAAAAAGCACCATAGGCAATAGCTGCATTTTGGCCTGCTTATGAAGTGAAGAGCAGTGCAGACTACACAAACCTGTCATGAGTCTTAAGGTGAACACCAGGATGTCTTCAGCAGATTTTGTGGCAGCAAAGTCAGCCCAGTTTGGCATGAGGCCTTTACTGCTTACATTATGCTCCCTAATATTGCAACAAAAAAAGGGAGGGAAAAAAAGCAAAAGCATAAAAACACACATTAGTCTCCCCACTGTGGCATCAGAAAAGCATAACTACCACCTGACAGAAGACAAACATTACCTTGGATAATGACAGGAAACCTTAACTGTGGTGGCAGGTGTTCTGAATATAGGAAGCCCAAAATCCACTGGTGTGTAGATGAGGTCAAAGGTATAAACCAATTCATCTTCAGAAATCTGTAATGGGAAGTTCAGCAGATGGTCATAGTAAAAATGTGCAATTCCTTGCTCAACACTAACCAGAAAAAAAACAAAAAAACGCAACATGAGAAATACAGTACCTCCAGTCTGCTACCACAGGTGTGCAGTTCAGACTTAAATATCAGGACCTGAGCAGAAGAACCCTCCCCTGTAACAGCACAGTCACCGAGAGATACATGTTCAGGCTGAATCAGCTGGCCAGTTCCAAAGAAGTCCTGCTTAACCTCCACCTGCACATCAGCCTGGCCACACCGCACAGCCACAGAGTCAGCTGGAACCATCTCCTTTGGAACAAATGGCACCTTTGGACGCTCAGGTATTTCAGACATCTTTGGGTAACTCCAGACCAGCTGCTTCCTGGGACCTTGCAGTGTTTGCTTGGACTGAACGATGACAGGTTCCTGTGCAGTGACGGGCTCCTGAGCAGTGACGGGCTCCTGAGCAGTGACGGGCTCCTGAGCAGTGACGGGCTCCTGAGCAGTGACGGGTGCCTGAGCAGTGACGGGTGCCTGAGCAGTGACGGGTGCCTGAGCAGTGACGGGTGCCTGGGTAGCAAGAGATCCTTCTGAATCACCTGGCTTCTGAGGATGATATCGAGACCACCTGGGAAGTCTCCCTCCACTTTCAGTCCTAAAATAGCCCCAAAATGACTGGACAGGTTCAGGTTGGAAAGCAACAAGAATCAGCACCAAAATAACACTAGGCCACGCTCTGGATCCCATTGTTAAGATCTGTGATGTGCTCCACAACACCTGCACCTGCACCTGCACCATACCATCTCTTAGTCTACACTAGCATTTTATTTGGTGCTGCATTGGTCCCTCCCCATTCATTAGTGGTGGAATCATCACCTGCAGCTGCCGACACTCACGTCACCTCTTCACAATAATTGGGAGGTCAGGTGTGCATCGTGTGATTAAATGGGAAAATAGGGTGTTCATCTGAACTCCATCAAGATCTAATAATTCAGTAGGAAAGATAGTGGACTCAACGGCCAACTAATTTGAACTTTTTATGCACATTCATTAGTAGAATGATGGAGAGTCACCACTCATCTGTAACAAGGTGCAGGATCTAGTTGTGACCTCAAGGATGAAAAGGAAGAAAAGTCTGCACACTTGAATTCTGTGCAATAGATAAAGCTTTACTGGTTTTGCAAGCTTTCGGTCTAGAAGACCTTCATCAGGCAGAGTGCATGTTACAATCCGTGCTTGAGCTTAATATACTTAATTAGTAGCACCTGTAGTCAGTGGTGGAGCACTCAGTCAGTATAGCATTCTGGGTAATGTAGTAAAGAACAAACATGAAACATACAAACAGAAAAAGAAGAAAGAAAAAGCCTATACATATCAGGCCCTAGCCATCATAAACCAAAGCACAAACAGTTCAGAGTTAAATCCATATTTCATAATCATATAAACACACTCATGTCAAAATCTTCGTTTAGACCTGATGGTTGTGATGCATCTAATGTATATATCCAAGAGTTCTCGTTGACATAATTTCCTGTCTACATCACCCCCTCTGTATAGGGTTACTTGTTCTATACCCCGGAATCTAAAAGAAGAAATGGGGTGTGACATATCATTAAAATGACATGCAACAGGATCTTTTCTCCTAATAGAGCTCTTATGTTCACTTATTCTTTGTTTCAGAGGGCGAGTAGTTTTACCAATGTAAATTTTATGTTAACATGTAAATAACATTTTTTGTATTACATGTGATTATTCCCCTGATTCCAAACTTAAAGGTGTTAGTTTTCACTGAATTATGACAATGAGCACAATTTCCACAGGGATAATTCCCTTCACTGATAGGGGTCAATAGAGTTTGTTTTGGAGGGGGCAAGATGTTAGCTCTAATCAATTTATTACGGAGGTTTGGTCCCCTTTTGTGAATGAAGAGAGGCGGGTCCTGAAAAAGTTCAGACAGGGCTGGATCTGTGGTTAGTATATATATAATATATATATATATATATATAATAGTTTTTTTGATGGTGTGTGCCTGGGGAGTGTAGGTGGTAATACAAGAAACTTTTTTTTAAAAGGTCAGTTCTAGACTTCAAAAGTGCATTTTGATATGCCGTATCAACACAATGAGCTGTGTAGCCCCGTTCTAAGAAACGTTGTTTCATTTCTACTGCCTTCTCAATGAAGTCATTATCAGAATGGCAGAGTCTTCTTAATCTATAAAACTGGCTTTTGGGGAGGCCATTCTTTAAAGCTCTAGGGTGGTCACTGGTGGCTAAAAGGAAAGTGTTACGGTCTGTTTCTTTCTTGTATAAGGTGGCAGACTCCCATTATCTTGTATAATCCACATGTCTAAGAAGGATATAAGTGATTGGTCACATTCTACAGTAAATTTCAAATCAGGATTACAACTATTCAGATAAATACCAAATGCAGACAGTTCTTCACTTGTTCCTTGAAACAGACAGAAGACATCATCCAAGAAACGATACCAATTCAGGATTTTTTGACAAAAAGGGTTTATATCTGGGTTAGAAACAAACTTCTGCTAAAAAAAAAGCCCACATATAGGTTGGCATAATCCGGAGCAAAAGTAGAGCCCATAGAGGTTCCTTTAAGTTGTAAAAAGAATTCCCCTATAAAAGAAAAATAGTTTAACTTTAGTACCATGGAGGCCAATTCAATGATAAAGTGACTAGGTGGATGGTCTGTATGATCTTGAAGATAGAAACCTAAAGCGTCTAGTCCCTGGTCATGTGATATATTTGTATAAAGGCTCTCCACATCTAAGGTAACTAACAATGCGTCAGCAGGTAAATCTTTAATCTCAGAGATCTTATTGATAACATCAGTAGAATCCTTGACGGAAGATGGAAGTTTGCAGACATATGGCTTGATGAAATGATCCACAAAGTTAGACAATGGTTCTAAAAGAGAGCTAGCTACAATAGGCCTTCCCTTAGGATTTACCAAACTCTTGTGGATTTTGGGTAACATATAGAATACTGGAGTCACAGGGTGTTGACAGCTCAGAAAAGAATGTTCATTTTTAGATATCCAGTGCATTCCCAAGGCATTGGATGGTTATGCACATTCATTACAATTTTTTTCAATTAATTGCGTGTTTGTGTATATATTTAGCTGTGTGTACGTTTAGCTATGCTAAAAATTAGTTATGGGCTGGGTTGATACACCTCTGTGACACTGACATGGCAAAATAAAATTATGATGTCCTTTTTCTGGAAATCTAGCTTTAAGGGGGGGAACACTGTCCCATGTGATATTTCAAGTTTTAAGAAATATGGGTGATAAGAAGCCAAGCTATTTGTCAATGGATGAACACCCTATGATAAGTTTGTTTACTTTCCTTTTTTGTTGGGAGTGGGTGTGGATGGGTGTTTTCAATGCATGAGGTTTAATGCAATTTGAGTTTGTAGTGTCATATTACAAAATGTCATTTTGTAAAAATACAGCACCCCCTATGGGCCAAATTGAATGGTACTTGGAATGTTTTCAGAGTTTGTCCTGCTGATTACATGACATTCTGTGCAGCCCCTGCCTTCTCAGTTCTGCCTATTCAATTCATAATTCCAGTTTTTACATTTACCTATTCACTAAGTGGTGCTACAAACAAGTTTTAGTCAGCTAAAATGGTCTGTTAAAACACGCGAAAATAATACCCAGTTACAAATTTAACGATCCATTTGCCTATAGCATTCATGTTCACCTCTGTAGGGGTGCTGCTACAAATATTAGGCCAAATAAGAAAACATAATTTTGTGACTATAGCTTCCTCAATGTGCCCTCTGTCCATACTGGGCCCTACAGTCGTCCTAACCTCTACTTCAGTACACCGCTACACCTTTGGGTCACTGCTCCTTCTACATGAATGTTTACTGCAAACTGACAGTTAGGATGTGGATTGCTGTGGAATGCACACTGTGTGCATATACATTTGTGCTATGACCCTAGGCTGTATGAGCCTCCACATAAACAAAGGCAGACAGAATATATGGTGCAAACAAGTGCGTTTTTATAACAAGATCAGTGAGCCAGATATCTGGGGATAGCTGGTTCAGCTGTGTATTACAGAATCTCCAGAGGTAAGCAATGGAGGCGTAATGAAGGCGTGTGGTTGCAGCTTAGGTGGCTTGGGATGTCTGCAGTAAGAGTGCAAACTGAGTGAGTGAGCGATAGCGAGCAGTGAGGCAATTAATCCAGGTGCTGGGAGCAGCAGCCAGGTGCAGACAATTGCTAATCAGCCAATTCCTGTCCACTAGGCACAGGTAATGGGCAATAAGATGTTCTCAATCACCCAGGGCTTCATGGTAGCCCAACTGACAGTGGTGCAGAGGGTAACAATTTGATTTAAGTTTTTAACAAAAAGAGGATGCAGTTCAGAAGCCAGCACATGAAAAATATGTAGCTAGTAGTCATTACTTAGCAAAACTGTTTTGGTGTAAGGATGGAGAAATAATTCTCCACTCATGTAGACATTTGTAACCCCACAGACAACTAGTAAGTAAACAAAACTTCTAAGTAAGGACTTAAATTTGTTGCACAAAGAACCAACACTATGCATAAAGTCTTTGATTGGATTTTATTTGGATTTATTTTATTAACTCAGTAGGCATCTTTGATCACTATGGGCCCCAAAACAGCGTCCGATTCCCACTGCTCATCTGTGGAGAGAAGGGAACATTTCACATACAGACCAAACACAAGGCAGGCAACAGCTGGAATTTTAACTGGACTAAGTT
Source organism: Setipinna tenuifilis (assembly GCA_030347295.1). Taxonomy (NCBI): domain Eukaryota; kingdom Metazoa; phylum Chordata; class Actinopteri; order Clupeiformes; family Engraulidae; genus Setipinna; species Setipinna tenuifilis. The sequence continues at coordinate 19,362,418 of CM059280.1, read as the reverse complement.
CCATACCTGTAGACAAGTCTTGAGGCTTTCTGGACATTCCACAGTTAGAGTCACAGCAGAAGCACACATCATCATTCCCTTCAGCACTGGTCCACCTGTGATGACTAGAGTTAGAGCGTGCACACAGGTGCGGACAGACGGACACACACACACACACACACACACACACCCCCCTTTGGCCTCTTGTGCTTACCGGTCAGCAGAGTAGGAGCAAGCCTTGTGGTCAGTCTCTGCCACTGCAGTGGTTGCAACCAACCTGCAGGTTATGTACATCTGCATAGAAAAAAATGCCTAGTGTGTATGTATGCAACTTACACACACACGTAATTAGCTGGAAAATCATGCCCAAAGAAAATAATTAACTTACAGATTGACCATCTCCCTCTGCAAATCTAAAGGCCTCTAACTCAAACTTCAACTTGTCATCCTCATCTCTGGGCAGGAATTGAGATTTGGATCCCGTCAACTTGGCATCAACCAGACACCTGCAGGAAAATCATTGGTAATTGGCAAAAGCTCATGAAAAAGCTTTTTAGTAAACCATCAAAGCCAGTAGCAAACCACCAGGGAGAATATGGCAAAGCACAGGAAAGGCACAAACTTATGGCAGCATTACATTAATATGTAACTTCATACTAATGCATTTAGCACAGTCTTGCTAGAAAAACTTCCTAGGCCTTGTGAAGACTACCAGCCGAAATCTGATTTTTGGCCTATCCAGATTGTATGTAGCTTGAATTTCAGGTGGTGTAAACAGCACACCCGGCCGTACTCCCAACCCTGTCCTAATTGGATCATACCAATATACAGTCATTACAGGAGGAAAACATAAGGAATGCATGAAAATATCCTCATACATTTACATATAAACAATATAGTTAATCCCCCTAACCCAGGAAACAATGAAGTTTAAAACAATGCAAAAATCAATACATAAAATCTTTGTGGGCGCAAATTAATCACAAGTGGGCGCCACTATTGCACAGCCTGTGCACGAGGGTGGCTCTCGAACGCGCCTCACGTTCTGCACTCGGTATAATAACCCTGCAGTGGTGGTGCATGATCCCTTTGCCACCACAGAACTACGACCGGGTAAGGTACAGTTTTAACTGTTTGAAATGAGTTTTGGACCTATATTATCACCGTTTTAGCAATAAATGAAACTTTGTGTGAAATACCAGGTGTGCTTGTTTTCTGTACCACGCTAGAGTTTTAGCCAAGTGTGTTTATAGCTTGCAAACAATGTTCCGCGTTAGTGCGGGCACTCACCAACAACGATGTTTAAGAACTCACGTGGTGATGCAAGTAGCATGTTAAAAGCAGCATGATGTCCCTGTACATTTCCACCACTCATTTTGATGTTAAACAGTAGTCATACGGGCCGCTGTATAAGGCAAACATAGTCCAGACGTCTTCAAAGGCAGCCGCCATGGCAGCGTTAAAGTCACGTGGTGTGGTGACGCCGAGTCACATCACCACAATCATGTCATTTACACCACAGCAAACAATTACAATTACAATTGCGTGCCGGAGGTGACTGATTTACCATGTGCCAGGGCTACTAGCCAACCTGAAGCCAAGGCAGATTCAAGCAATTTCGGGGTGAATAGCAGAAGACCAATGTTAAGCGAAACAATGCCAACAGTGAGCTGATGCAGAGTGTATTTTAGCCATTTTGGGGGATTTCTCCATCTAAGAATTCTACCTACTCAATCCAGGTGTGTGCAAGTTATAAAAATCAGATTTTGACTCCAATCCAAGTAACACTGCAGACACAGATCATTAGCACAGGCTACCAGTGGAAGTGACCAAACGTACATCCTCATACTTGTGAGGGGGGGAACTCACCCATGGTTCTCAATAAATGAGTATCTAGGTGCGGAGTTCACGTCAGGGACTGCAGTGGCCACACAGGAATGGACAAAGACACGCAATGGCACATGGTTGAACTGGATCACTGAGGCTTCAATGTGCAGCATGCTTCCCAGGAAGTATACGTCAGAGGTATATTCAAACTTCCAGTCATCTGAAAGCAATGGATAGCCATACATACACGTTTGTTTCACAAGTTATGCCCATGTCCAAAGGTTAATCTCACTTCTAACAGTTATCTTCATCTCTCAAATATTGACTTGTGATCCATTTCTCCTAAAAACCCACAATTCCATATACAGTACAACACCATTAAGACTTGATTGAACTCAAAATTGGACTTGCATTACACTTGGACATCTCCTTTGCAGTTAAAAAAAACCACACACACACGCTAGATCTCACTGGATTCTGAACTGTTTCTCCAAAAACGTCCTTAGCAGAAAGACAAATCGGCTTCTGCAATCTTAATTATTGTAATCTAAAATCTTTGTTTCAAAAACACCAAGTTTGCCCTTTGGTTTGGTTCTGAAGTAAAGATACGAGCAGACTATAGTATTATACAGTATATAGTATTATTATATATTTGTATACACCAACCTGTCATGAGTCTCAAGGCGAACACCAGGACCTCATCAGCAATTTTAGTGGCAAAAAAAGGGGCCCAGGTAGGCTTTAGGTCATCGCTGCTCACATTGTGTGCCCTTGCATTTCAATAAAAAAAAAAAAAAAAAAAAAACGACACTTTAGGGTCTCCACTGTGGCATAAAAACAAGATCCACAGCCACTGATGACAATGGTAGGCCTTACCTTGGATAACGGCATACAATGTCAACTGTAGCACTATTTGTTCTCAGAATGTGAGATCCAGCAACAGCTTTAGGTTGATAAACAAGGTTAAAGGTATAAACCAATTCATCCTCAGTCATCTACAATCGAGAGTAAAACACATGGTCAGTGTGTTTTATTGGTGTGGTAGATTCCATAACAGCATTATCACATGAGAGCTTAACACTAAAAAGCAGTATTAAAGTCACCAAGTCACTTATTTATAGAAACTGATACAGTTTCAATTGGATTGATTACACCAGACAAAATATATTAATTTACACAAAGCCACATAAATATGCTGCTAAGAGCATGCGAAACCTATAGGTGGAAGTGTAACAAGTATAGAGCCATGTTAGCCTATCAGAATCATGAAGAGAACAAAATAACAAATGACAACTTTAAGTATCTTCCTTGGCAAGTCTGTCTTGTGGGAGGAAAAGGCTCTGAAAAAATGCTGCACTTCTCTGCTCCTCAAAGCAGTTGAGGTTACAAATGCAAACAAACCAAGTGTTTGCAGAAATGTAAATAAAAGGACTAAAGTTATGGCATTCTTGATACCAATCAGCCAAATCAATGTGTTGATATGAAACAGCAATTCAAATAAGATCTACTTTAAAGGTAGCCAGTTATACAAAGTCAATTCCCACCTCATCAGCCAATCAGAAGCAAATTCCATTGTTAAGGGAGATCTACATTTTGAGCACCTGACATTCTGTGACGTTTCTGAACCTAAAACTCTGTTTTCCACTATTTACATGCAGGCATGAAAACATTGTTTTCACAAATCTCCAGAGTTCCTAAAAGGTGCCCGTTTTTAGTGACTTCAGTTATGGGTGCAACCACATAAACAAATATGCATTTTTATAGATATCCAGCTATGTGTAAATGGGGCCTTAGAGAAATCAGACAGTACCTCAGATCTGCTGCCACATCTATGCAGTTCAGACTCAAAGATGAGAACCTTGTCAGAAGAATCCTCCCCTGTAACAGAGCAGTCACCAAGAGATATATCTGCTGGCTGAATCAGTTGGCCAGTGCCAAAGAAGTCCTGCTTGACTTCTACCTGCACATAAGCCTCCCCACACCTCACGGCCACAGAGTCAGCTGGTTCCGGCTCCTTTGGCACAAAAGGCACATCGGCCTCTGCTGGTTTCTCAGGCATTGTTGGGAATGTCCAGACCTTCTGCTTCTTGGGGCCTTGCAGTGTTTGCTTGCTCTGCAGAGACTTTTTAGCAGGGCTCTGCAACTCCTGCAAAGAGTCACCATCAGATTCCAATGGAAAATTAAAAGTAGGTCTGTCGGACGGAGGTAACCGATTCTGATCACTGGTATGTGACAGCCAAGGTAGTCGTCGGGCATCAATGTGGAGAAAAATGTTATACAGCACCAGAATTATTCTAAGCCAATATGCAGGTCCCATTGCTAAGCTCTGAGCTACACTCCACAGTAAAGCTAATCAGCTTTGTACAACGCTCTGTCTAAACTAGCTTCTGAACTCGTGCTGAACTGATCCCACCCCATTAATCAGTGGTACAATCATCATACACAGCTGTTGACACCCACATGCCACTCTTCCCAGTAATAGATAGGTCAGTTAAGTGTTTTTCATGTGGTTAGCTTGTCAAAAACAGTTTGCTCACCTCAAACCCATCAGGATGATATTTTAAATTTCATGCAACTGATTTGTATATTTTAGACAACTTTATGCTTATTTAGCTGAAATAGCTGTATCTGTGACATTTGCTGTTTCACACGAGGTAACATGGACAATTTTACGGAAGAGTACTGAATAGCTGTGGTAAACATGTTTTACCCTGTAAAAACCTGCAATTACCCTTCAACAAATTAATGTCTTTTGAAGTTACAAGCTTGATTCCAATGACAAGAGTTTTCACTAAGGTTTTTCTGTTCCAGTGTTCGATGAAAGATATTTTATTCTAGCAATGTTGAATTATCCCTAATCAGAAAGAGCTAACAAGGAAGATATGTATTTCAGTACTCATACTTGGCCCAGTTCATTATTAGAAAATCAAGCAATTTTTGAAGAGACAAACATTGTTAAATGTAAACTGCCTTCAAATCAAATTAAAATGTACTGTATTACCCTTTGTTGCTGTCAGTCATGCGGATGCCAGGCTGTTTGCTCAAAGTAATCGCATCACATGACATGAATGTCCTTTCTGATCAAAAAGCAATGCTTCAATTTAGTTAGAAAACTACTGTAAAAAGTAGAACCCAAATGGTACACATGATTTACAGTCTGAAAACTGTGCTATCTGTGGGACAAAGGGTTTGCTTCAGGCATTGTTGAGTTCTCTTTTTCGGTAATACTTTATTTGGATAGTCCACCCACAAAGATTTAACAGATGGCATATTGAAGTTTAGCTTCATTTTTATTATTTATTTGCTGACTTATCACCTTAGTCAAACCAAACACCTAACCCAAGACACAGAGTGTCAACAGATGGTTGATAGTCTATGGACTATCGACAGAAAATGAGACTATCGGATTATCCAAATAAAGTGTGAACCCTTTTTCTTGTGTAATATACAAATCTTGCTGCCAACATGGCCCATGTTTTTATGTGGCTCGTATGAGGCATTACTGAGTATGCAAAGTTTAAATTGAATAGACATGTAGTACTGCCTCATCACCAGAGGATGGCAGGCTGACATAAAGTACACTACACCCTCTCATAACTTTTCCTGCGGGAGACCTTCCATCGATATGTCAGCATGCACATGGTAACTTTTTGCATTTTGTCATGATGTGCCACTTATGAGAAGTGCAAACATTGTCACATTGCCAATGGTATTTAGTCGTTTTGTCAAGTTCTAATCTCATTAATCAATTTCTCTCTTCCTCTTACAAACACACACGATTTGATGTTAACTGGCCTTACTCTACATCCCTTCCCTTTTACGCATTCAGGGTGTCAGTAGAATGTAACAATAACACAATTCTAATAATTCAGCACCCATTTTGTGTCTTTATTCAATACCCATTTTGCATCTTGTCATGTGCATAAGGAATGTATGCAATGTTAAAGGTATTTTGTCAAGTTTTGCTAACTTTAAAATAAATAAGCACATGCACATTCTCTCATCCTCTTACCTACACAGATGCACATTATTGGAAATTGCATGTGCTTTAATATGCAACATGGCTTGGCCTGCTCCTCCTTTTTCTAATATTCAATTTATTTTTGTCATTACTATTATTGTTATGTGTTTGTTGTATTTACATCTATAATATTTCTTTGTATAACTAATATTGTTAATATTAGAACTTGTGTTATAATTCTTTAATCACTTTTATTATCATTATTTTTTTGTTGAATTGTAATTGAAGAGCGCTTTGAATAAACCTTTGAGTTTAAATGTGCTATATAATTAAATTGTATTTGACTTGACATTAACATTTGCCATTACTTAATGCTAATACTAATTTTGAAATCACTGCAAGATATTCCAGTTTCTGTAATGTTGATGTAGTGTATAAAATGCCATATATGCCATGATAATTAAGTTATAGTCAATAACAGGCAGAGTACCAGGTTTGAGATTTTTTTGTTTGTTTTTCAAAAATGCCACGACGTAGGCTACACCATATTGCCACATCTGCGGTGTAAGTTACCTGGCGAATCTGAGCAGGAAGGTGTGCGTTAGGGAGGCAGGCAGAGATGACAGTTCAGGGGCCGGATTCACAAAGCTTTCTTAAGAAAAAAAAAGTTCTTAAGTGGTACTTTTCTCTTAACTTTTGTCTTAGGATAAAACTTAAGAAGATTCCATATTCTCCAATAAAATTCTTAAGTTTTTTCTTAACTTTCTTCTTATCTTTTATCTTAAGAACAATGTTAAGAACATTTGATATTCTTGAAAGCTTAGTTCTTAAGATTCTTCTTAGTATTTTTCTTATCTTTAAGACAACCCTTCACCATATCTTACCACAGCCACATAGAGAAGGTAAGCCTCTATTTATTTTAACAAATGTCTACGGAATTATAAACTATATTAAATAATTAAATAAATAAATAAAATAAAATAATAATAGACATGTTTTTGTAATTTAAGTTTGCCATCAATGTTTTTGTACATGTATTATTAGTTATATTATGCAGGCTACATACATTGACTCCAACTGACAGTTAAGTTAGGCCTTCTTATGATGGGCCTTCACACCATGTTCAGCTCATAGGCTGAGTTGATGTAGGCTATACCTTACATTAAATGTACCCTACAGTAATGTGATATGCAGACATTAGTTCATGAATCCAGGGTGTATTTAAGTTAATAATTTAATCATGGTAATTTTATGATGTTTGGATCAGTCATTTCATTTCATTAAAGTCTAGGCCTATGTGTGTGGATCATTTATTAATGCAGACATTGACTGACTGTTAATGCCTATGTACAGAACACTGATTTCTGTATTTGTTCCTTCTAATTTCTAGATGGAGATGTTATGGATTGCGCATAGGGAGGCACATCCACAGAGGCCTCTCAGAGATAGATTAGATCCCCTCAGACTGCCTGACCATGTTTTAGTGAGGCAGTACAGGCTCCCTAGGCCTGCAATTATATTTCTAATTCGCCTATTGGCCCCCGATCTCGAGCGACGCACTAAGCGTTCAGCACCTCTGCCTGTAGCCTTACAGGTAATGTTGGCCCTACGCTTTTTTGCTTCGGGGACTTTTCAAATGGTGCTAGGGGGTACATTGGGAGTCCGCGTGCCACTACCCAACATTCCCCCAAATGACCATGACGGAGAGGAAGAGGATGGCCTAAATGACCCTGCCCCTGCCCCATGCCAGTCGGGGATCCAAGTTAGGCAGGATCTCATCCAACGAAGATTCAATTTATAATCTACAAATACACAATAAATCCAATACATACAAATCAATATGTGCATCATTGTTAATTTATTTTAAAATTCTCTTTTTTTTAGTTCCAATTTCGCCTTTGCGATCTCTAATTTTTGTCTCTCAATTTGTAGCAGTTCCTCCTGCACTCTCCGTAGTGCAGACAGTTCCCTCAGGATCTGCCCTTGCATTGCGACCATTTCGTCTGTCGCAGTCCTTCCAGTTAATGCAACCCCAATGTCCCCCAGTAGGCCTGAAAGGGACAGGGCATCCTCAGGCTTCTGAAACAACATGTAAAAGAAAATTATGAGTTATGTATGATTGTGACAGAAAATAATACACATGACACAGATCAGTGAAATGCATTTGTTGCACCGCTTGTGAACTTACTTCTTGTTCCTCAGAGCTGGGTAACTGGGGAATGGTTGACAGTGACACTGAAGGAGAGGGCATGTTGTACAGTGTCAGGACCGCAGTATCTGTAACAGATTCAAGGACATTACTGAGCATGGCAGATATGCCTGTGTGAAAACAACTGTGTTGTAATGTGTTGCAACCTGAAGCAATTTTGCAGCAGTAGCCTTGGCATATTGCAATAGAACTAATATTTTAAATACAAAAATACTACAATATGGTATTACAGGATATGTAAATACAGCACTAAAATAAGCTAGGCCTATATGGGTCTAGGCATACTGCAATTCTTTATGAGAAGTTGACTATGTTCTTGCCCAAATCTTATTCGTTCATGGACATAATGAAATACACAATGTCATGGACTATATTAAAAGGTAAACATCACTGGGTAGCCGATTGGTAGGCTAGTATGTGTCACAACATCTGTGCTTGTGGTGTATGGGCACTGGGCAGGAGACGTGTTTTAAGACTGTGTGAAGAAACAACACGTCTTTATACATTGTAACAAGACATCGGAATGAAAACGTAGCCAAGTTACATCCACTGAGTGAGTGGCTCATTGTGGCTACTGAGAAGGGTGTAAACGGCTATTGGCTAGCTGAGTTAGCATACCTTCATTATTTTCGATGTCGCCGGTGTCCACTCCTCCCGGCTCTCCTTCCACGGCCCTTTCCCCAATAACAGATAGTATCCTTTCTTCTAGCGCATCGAGCTGTATTGTAGTCACCCCCTTTCCCGTTGCCCTCATTTCCCTGGCCCTTTCCGCCCCCTTCTTTTTGACTTGGGACTTAATGTCCGCCCACTTTTTTTTGACAGCTTCGGCGTCCCTTGAAAACCCTCCTACCGCCGACACCGATTCGGCGACCCTCGCCCAGCCCCTCTTTTTATTTTCCGCAGTCACCCCTACGTTGTCAAACTTCCCAAGCAGTAGTTTCCTCCTTGTAGCCACCTCCTCGACTAAAACTTCCATCTCTTGCTTGGTAAAGTTTTTGCTCCTCTTAGTCTCCATCTTCTTTTTTTACGTTATGCCAAACGTTTAAGTCTCGTGTACGTTTCCCCCAACAAAGAACGTTCTTTTAAGAAGTTCTTAAGTCATGCAAATAAGAAGTTCGTAAGAAATGCCATTGTTCTTAAGAAAATATTGGAGAATTTCACTTAAGGTAAATCTTAGGAACTTCTTAGTTTTTTTCTTAAGAAACTTCCTAAGATTTATCTTAAGAATAGTTTTGTGAATCCGGCCCCAGGTCTGCCAAGTGCTGTCAGCAGTTGGTTGACCTCACCGGAGTAGGTGTCTCCAAAGGCACGTCGTAAATTTGCACCACCATTTGTCTTTGCGATGAAGCAGTGTACAGTAAAAGGCGGGTCATCATGTAAAATGATGTTCGACCGTGCGCGTGCACTGAAGTGAAGAACAGAAGACGAAAAGCAGCGGGAAAGACCCACTACCGTTGTAGTGCATCTGGCCACGAGCATACTTGCGCCTTAACATGCCAGTTGTCATAATTACTCGATCTCCACGTTAGTGGTGATACATTAAGCATAACTGCATGTGCAGCTACATGATGTCGGACACGTTACAGTGAATGGTTGTAGTAAACCGCACAGAGGGACGTTCCTTTGTTCTTTCATTGCTCGCAGTATCTGAAACAGAAGGACAAAAGACTCGGACCTTAAAGCTGACTTTCGGAGTGAGCACGGTACGGATGTTCAACACACAACGCTTCGCAGCCTCTTGTCTTCTGCACGAAAAAGGCACACGTTGTGCGTAAAGACAAGACCATTTACTTCTTCAGTAGATCCGTGGCTTCATAACGAGGAATTGTTACTATAATAATGGGGACTGTTATATTTCAGTGTTGCACTCGCAACTTGAAAGGAAAATGGACATCCATGGAAATGTGTCCAAAGGTAAGGATTTAGGCTATATTGGTAATTTGATGTGAAAACTTGAGCAACTGTCTGTTGACATTTTTCTGTTGGTTGAAATATGTTGTTTTTTTGACAGTGCCCCTTTGTTTCAGAAATGTTGACATTCTCAAAATGTCATGTCGTTGTGCATGGCTGTATATTGTCTACTCTCACGCTGTAATATAATTTGTTACCTTTAAAACTTGTCCGACATCCCATGTTGTTGTGAATGAGCTGTGTAACAGCAGATGAGTTCTGGTTAAAGCAGCTTAATTGGTAAAGTCTTCCCAGTTACCCTACTGTGGAAGAAGCATGTGTTTTATAGAGATGACACATTCTTTTGTGTAATTTACACACTGCACAGAATAATGCTGACATTTTTTTCTAATATTTTTGTTTACGAGAATGTTGGCTCAGGGAAAGGCTGAGAATGTTTAATCAACTCATATTCTGTTCTCACCTTTTGTGTGCCTGGTGTTCCCTCCCTACTAGTAAATGCAGTTGCTATACATTTATATTTTCTCCATAACACCTGGCGCATTCTGCCCACTTCTCTTCTTGCCTCAACCTAGATCTTCCCTACCTTCTGTTCCCTGGCATCTCTTCACCTGACGGTCTAAACTGAGTGCTGTGAGGGAGACAGAAAGAGAGAGAGAGACTCCTATTGTGTGTCTGATGATGCCTCGCTTCCCCCTGAAGAAAATCCGAAAGCAACTGAAACTCCTGTTGCTGCTTGTGCTCCTAACATTCGCCGTGTGGTTCACCTACCTGCACATTCACCAGGGCAAGGTCTTCAGGCTGCAGCTCAGCTACGGCAAAGGTATGGTGTCAGCACATCATTTGTCAGGAAGGCAAAATGCCTTTGCCATTTATTTCCATTGACACCACACCTTCTTGAAAGTGTCTCATGTTGCATGGAATCTGAAACTGGAAATGTGGTTTAAAACGCAGCACAATTTCTGCAGACACTGTCCAGACATATAAATGGGATAATATTACATTTTTTTTCAAAAATGGTATCCTGCTTGTGATACATCAGTACAGTAGAATGTTATGAAGTAAGACTACTGCATACTATGACTACACTCTTGGACCTAGACATACACATGGAAATAAGCTCTCTCTCTCTCTCTCTTTCTCTCTCTCTCTTTTTCTCTCTGCCTCTCTCTCTGTTTCTCTCTCTGTCACTCACTCACTCACTCACTCACTCACTCACTCACTCACTCACTCACACACATACACAACTGATTATTGTAGTTGGCACACTGGCTGTAGGTATGTAAGTGGTACTCAGCTCAGTCTGTCTGAAGCCTGGCTGCCATAACAGATAGATTACATTGACATGCACAGTGTGTTCTCTTTCTGTCTCTCTCTCACTCACTCACACGCTCACTGCTGTCTCCGCAGTTGGCAAAGTGAAAGTGCACAGACTCATCGAATGAAACTGCTTTTTATTTTACTGGGTCCTGATGCAAAACTAAAGGTGCTTGTGCAGGGAGTATAACTTGGTGATAGTGCAATAAATCTAAGCATGCATTCAGCACTTATGAAATAGGTTACATAAGCAACACACACCCGCTGTTCAGGGTGGGTTAAAAGCATGGGGTGTGTGAATCACAAAAGCATTTGCACTTGAAGAGGCGTGACCTGGGTGTTTATAACAGCAAATGCTGCTTTCATCCAATGGAGTATTTTCTTGTGTGTGGGCACATGTCCAGTTTTACTCTGTCTTTCCTCTGCCAGACATATATGCAGTAGAGATATACTCTAAATATAGAACACACCTCCATACAACTATGTAATATCTGTTTTTTGTTTTTGATATTTAAGCCATGTTTTGCACCTACAGCATAAGCTATCCCTAGAGACCACAGCAATAATACCCCCAGTGAAATACCAGGGGGACATGAAGAATTAGGAGCAGGATATCTTTTACATGTATACAACATTAATTAATTATAAGGCTATGTACTCCTTCATTCAGGTGTGGTCTTGTGAGTCACCAAGCAGTTAATTTAGCAGACCATTAGGCCTCATTCACACCAAAACATGTGTGTTCAGGTACACATACATGGTTTGTCCCTTTTCTTTAAGAATGCATGTTAACAAATTAGAGCTTGTACACCAGACGCGGTACACGTGCGTGTTAAAGCATCTCGACTGCGCAGCCACCACGCTGCAACTACAAAATAGAAATCGAGCCTGTTTTTTGGCACGGGATGCAAGCGGCATTAGGGTTTTCAACCACAATCCTATTAAAAGCTATAGCAAAACCACACATTTCATGTTAATCATGCTATCAATGCATTGAGGAGGGTTACCTCAAAAGCCTCCCAACTGTGTGAAAACTATGACCACTTGCCTACAATGGCATGAAACAAAAGCTGGAAAAGAACAGTGACCTTGTCATACCAGATGTTATGGCTGTTTCAAATGTTTTCTTCCACCTCTCTCTTATTAAGGGTCGCGTGCATTTAAAGACGGGACTGGCAGTTGATGCACTGCGGACACACCGCACCAGAGACTAGCCTGGTGTGAATACACACACGTGAAAGCGCCGCTTACCACACAGCTTCCGTCCCGCACCACTCATGCGCAATGCGGTGTGAATGAGGCCTTAGTGTGTGTGTGTGTGTGTGTGTGTGTTCGTGTGTGTATGTGTGTGTAAAAAAGACAGCGAGAGAGAAACAGAGACAGACTAGAGTGAGACTGGAGGAAAGAGAGGAGGGCAAGAGTGATGAGACTCTCATGCTTCTCTAACCCTGGGGTTAATGAAGTTTGAGTTGGCGCACATCACTCTCTCCTCTGATGCTTCTTCAAATGAAATGTCTGGCCAACAGCCACTGTGTTCTAGGTCAATCAGGTGGTATGTGTGTGGGTGAGTGGTTGCGTTTTTGCTAGTGTTTCTCTCTCTCTCTTTTCTATCTACCTCTCTCTCTGTCACTCACTCAATCTCTTTCAGTCCGTCTGTGTGTTTGTGTTAAAATACTGCAGGTGTGTGTGTGTGTGTGTGTGTGTGTGTGAGAGAGAGAGAGAGAGAGAGAGAGAGAGAGAGGGAGAGACAGAGAGAGAGAAACCTTTCTTGGTCTGTGAACAAATCCCAGATTTATGCTTCTCTAAGATCATTTATGCATTGCACTCTAAAATTATTTAATCAATTGTATGTGATTAAGCTACTACTCAAGAGATGTTATTTGTATAAGATAAGGATGAATTAGTATAAAAAGTTAAATGAGCATTAAATGAAGATACGAAATGGGTGCAAAATAGTCAAAACTGTGTCATTGTGATATTGTAATACTGACACCCAGAATGCTTAAAAAGGAATGTATTTTTTACCCATCATCCAAAAAAGGCCAATGAATAATTATATCTGAAAAACAAAATGGAAACAATCCACAGCCCTGTTTTCTCCTTGTTAGCATAGAGTTGGATATAGTGAAAATCAGATATCTGCAGGCAGTGGTTTCTATCTGAAGCATCTTCAAGGAGAAAATGTGTGTTTATGAAGTTAGTAAGTCGACAAACTGGTTTGTTTTCAAAATTTGATCTATATCTGACATTTGATTCAGTGGAATAATGGGGGTTCTTTAAAAGATTATTGCTGATAATCTGATTCTGTGTCTCCAGCTATAATCTTTCTAGCCAGGCTAGCACCGCCATAGTGTCTCCATTCAATACTGTATTTTGTTACAACTCTCCAACAGGTTCCTTTACTAAAGCTCTCTCTTTGCTCGACCCAAATTTTGGGTTAGCAATTAGCCAACAGATGGAGGGTTATGTCACTTGGTGGGCCTAAAACCGATGATGTCAAACTTAAGTGTTGTTTGAGTATGTGTGCTGCATTTAGGCATTTGTGATTGATTGAAGTCAGACCCAATAGCTTTTCAGGTCACAGAAAGTATACCCAACAGGAAGCAAATGTATGCCTATGGGGAGCAGCCAGACTGCATGAATAAGCTATAAAACCTAGTACCCTGAACTCTCAGTCCCTTAGTTGTGATCCCTATTCATTCGTCACCAACCTCATCCATCTGCTGTGCTGAATGAAGGTCTTCATCATTCTATCACCCACATCTGTTTTCTTACCTTCCTAGCTCCACCAATGTGACAATCCCTCATTACCACTACAGCTACTGCAGTCATTCTGCTCATTTATTAGTGGGAGACTACGAAATAATTGCCTAATTTCACATATTCTTAAACCGTGATCTCTTAATCAATCAGTTTAAGAAATCATTAAAGAAACAAAATCCTAGTTGATCAGCCTAAGCTGTCATACGTGTTTTATCATCTCGGGTGTCTGGCTATCTTTCTAAGTGGGAAAAGTACTCCAGTTGCCAATACGTTCAACACCAATCATTACCATGACCTGCATGAAGGAGAATCCACAGTCTTTCTACACACGCTATGATTAACCCAAATGAATCCTGACCTCTATTATTTGGAATTTAACATTTTGAAATGTGCCTACAATGCATATGTGTGACATCTTCATATTCTAAAACAGTGGAAGCATTGTGTAACACACAAGTAAGCACAAAAACAAGTATTTTTGAAATGATCAGTTGCTGACATTGATTTGATGGATCGAAGGGTTTTTTTTCTAGAAAGACTGCTGTGGCAGTCATTATAGCAAGACAGTGAGTAATCTGATTCTATGCTCTCACAAAGGTCATGACAGAGCAGTTTCTGTCTTTTCCAGTTCTCCATGTAGCTTTACTTCAATTCAAGATTTTTTACTCCAGTAGACCCAATAATTTATAACTTCAATTTGCAGGATCTTTTGAATAAAACAAGTTAAAGCCTGAAGCCTAAAGCTTAAAGCTTAAAGAGTACCCGATGTTCACCACAGTATGTCTGTCCATCGTCTTTTCTTATGTCATTTTTCTCTTCCTTCCTCACCGGCCCCACTCCTTCCATTCTTTTATCACCCCACCCATCTGCAGAGCTATGTCTTCATTACTCCACCTTCCCCATCTTTGTTTTTTCATCCACGCCGGGTCTCTCTCTGTGCCACTGCAGTGACAGCTCCGCGTCCCCACATGGTTCCTCAGGCCTGTCCTCAGGAGGAGCTGCCTGCACAGGGAGCCTATCTCTGGGGACAGAGAGCCTGGCTGGCTGCCTGGCAGCCTGGCACTCCCTATGGACTGTCCCATTGATGGATTTACCTTCCTTTGCTCCTTTCCTTTCTTTACACAGCGCTCTCTGTTTGTCATCTTTGAAGAAGCAGACCGGGGTTAGACTGCACTGCTCTGTACATGGTTTGTGTGTGTGTGTTTGTGTGTTTGTGTGTAAGTGTGTCCCATAATCATTATAACGTTTTTTTTACATGCAGCTGGGCTTCAGCTTGTATATGATTTCAAATTATAAAAAGAAGAGTTAGGAAAGTAGAGCAACAACTGTCATACTGACAGCTTCCATGCCCACGGCCCATGGCCCAGCCCATGCTCACAAGCATACAGATGGAGAGAGAGAAATGTGAGTTTGAATTCATGCACAAAATACTTATGGAAAGACAGGTTGTGGAAGGATTTTACAGGCTGCATATCGGTGCTCATACATAAGCAATTTTAAATTATTTGACGTCGGGAGATATAGTATCCAGCCACGCTGCCTTTGAGCCGGTTGCCTGTGGGATATATTGAAATGCCACCAGAACCTTGCGGCTACAGACGAGCCCACAGGGGGAGAGAAATCCCTGTTGAAATTCAGAATTCGACAAGTGTGTGTATGTGTGTGTGTTTGAGAGAGAGAGAGAGAGAGTGTGCGTGTGTGTTTGTGTGTGTGTGTGTGTGTGTGTGTGTGTGTGTGTGTGTGTGTGTGTGTGTGTGTGTGTGTGTGCATGTGCGTGTGTGTGCGTGTTCATGCATGTATGCATATGTGTCCATTTGTTGAAGGGGTGTGTATGTGTGTGTGTGTGCGTGTGTGCATTCCAGTTGATGAATTGTTGTGGATGATGGTTTTGGTGGGGTGGGTTCCTTATATTATGCGTTGTTGGGATATATACGTAAATTCAACTTTGCATAATGTGTGGGAAATTAAATGGCATGTAGCTGATTTTTCGCTTTCCCTCCTATCTCTTTCTCTCTCTTCCTCTCCAGCTTTGTCTCTCTCTCTGTTTATGTGACGGCATGTATGTCTGTGTGTAAGACATTTTGTGCACGAGCAGGGCTTTGCATATGCAGTCATTTAATTCACAAATATAGGCTATAATGCCATTTTTATCATTTAGAACAAAAACTCACTTTTGATTTTAGTGTCACGAGAATGACACTTGTACAGTTGCATGCCTCTTCTTAGCCCCAAATTAACCACGTGCACACAGTTTGATTTTGTCTTCCTAAGAATTCAGAATCTCACCACCTCTAGTGTGCAATATATTATCTCTTCCTCGTAATTTCCTCCCCTAGGCCACCCATTATTACACCATGCTACTTTCACTGGGATGCTCGAGGAGGTTTTTTTTATAGGAGTTTAATTTCCCATGAAAGGCTTTCTCGTGTGTTTTACTGGAGAACAGATCTGTTGGGTGATGCTTAGTGCATTTGTTGACTCTAGTAATTGCTTTGGCTGAATCATTTCTGGTTGTATTATTTCCAAACATTCTGTGAGTGAGCGCAAATATCAGTGTGAAAAAGCATAATGAGGTTAATTTTGCTCAGCAAGCTCGGTATTTGTTTGATTTTATCGAAGGCTGGAGTTGAAACACAACGTTAGCAAAGACAAAGAATTCAGATGTGTTATTTGTTTGTGAAAGCTATGCGTATGTAAGCAGTGTGTTACCATATGTTTAATTACTTGTGTTGCAAATTACCTAATCTGAAAGCGCCTAGTTTTACTGTGTCCTCTGAAGGTTATGTCTTGGTGTAGGCAGCAAGCCTACAGGAGGATATGCACAGATCGCAAGACACATGGTGGGCAGAAACTAAGCAGCTGATGGGAGCCTGCCTGGAGGGACAAACAAACGGGTCATGCCTGACCAGAAGGACAGAGATGACCAGTAGCATCAGCAAATCTTTCCCTCTCTTTTTTTATGAGAAAATTATGTACACAAACACACACATGCGCATACTCACTCACACACACACACACACACACACACACACACACACACACACACACACACACACACACACACACACACACACACACACACATACATACATACATACATACAAGGACACACACACTACTCTAGGGGCCTGTAGCACACAGTTCAGGGAGGGGACATGGTAGGATGTGTGCCTCCCACTCCACACCCTGTGGCAGAGCATAGGTGCCAGGCCAACAAAGGGACATGTGTAAAGATCATCTAATGCATTCAGGGAACAGAATGCTCTCTGGTCACGGAGATCTGGGAACCCCTCTGCCCAAGGTGACCTCTCTAGAAGAGTACTTAGAGGTTTTAGGTCTGTTACACTACCCCCAGGTCTGCTGTCAGCTACACTTGGGGTGTAAGGTTTTACATCTCTGGCAACAATAAAGAGACCACTTAAATAATAGACCAACATCTCTGAAGTAGTATCTTAGTTTAATGAGCTAAATGTATAGTGTATATAAAACCTAAAACTTTTAATATCTTAATAAATGAATGTTAAATGGGATTATACTTAGGACCAGATATACAAAGATCTTAGCGTCCACTTCTTGCAAAGGAAATGTCTAAAAACATGGCATGGAAAACTTATCCACTGCACATCCGCTGTCTGAAAGTGTTTGCTCATTCAAAAGATTTTCATCAATTCCATCCACGTTCATTCTACGGTTAGCTGTTGCAGATGGCTAATACGTTGCAGGTGGCTGAGACAATTCTGTTGATGTCGCCTCACACATCACAGGAATCAGTGGCGGATAAGATGGGCCCAAATAGATACATTTTCATTCCATGATGACCACACGAACAGCCACATAACTGTGCCTATTTAAGCATTACTAAATTGCTTCTAGCAATGCTAACAGGAGGGGTAAAGCGCTAATTGTGTGATGAGCTTCAGGCAGTGTACATACCACCCAAAACCAAAGCAAACAACGTGCGGTTTCTGCGAATAGAAAAGGGCGCAAAATACATTGCGTTCACAAATGTATATATCTGGCCCTGAGAGTCAGAATGACAGCTGATTGCATAGTCACTCCAGAATTCAAAGCGATCTTATCTTTTCAACATTATTGTCAGTGGTCACGGATTTTGTCCATCATGTTACAGTAAGCAGTAGGATGTCAGTGATTAGAGGGAATGCAGCAGAACTTTTAGAATCAGTGTCAGCTAACTAGTGTAGAAACTAGTGTCAGCTATTGTGGAACGTGCACAATCTCATCCTGTCATTTTTGCCATTTGATTTTTTGACATTGTCAAGATGTGAATGTAAATAGATTATAACCTTTCATGTTTCTCTGCAATGTCACCTTAACATTCAACTCTCATTTTGATATTCTGAGTGAGTCTCTCTATAATTTAGTATAAGGATGCAAGACCTGTTTTAGCAACAGTGCACAGCCATATACCATGTCTATGGTGCATCCTCTTGTCATTATCATTGCCCTTTCATTCTCCTTTGTTTTCACTGCCTCCTCTCCTCTCCTCTCCTTTCCTTTCCTCTCCTCTCCTCTCCGCTCCCCTCCCCTCCCCTCCCTTCCCCTCCCCCCCTTTCCTCTCCTTGTCTTTCCCCACCTCTCCTCTCCTTTCCTCTCCTTCTCCTCTTCTCTCCTCTCCTCTCCTCCTCTTCTCTTCTCTCCTCTCCTCTTTTCTCCCCTCCTTTCCTCTCCTCCCCTCCTCTCCTCTCCTCTCCTCTCCCCTCCTCTCCTCTTCTCTCCTCTGCTCTCCTCTCCTTTATCCATACTGTTCCTTGCTCTCCTCTTCGTTACGAGTTTGTTTGGCTGCCTAATCAGAGGCAGTGAGCCGTGAGACAGAGGGCTGAAATAATAGATTGTGACAGATTCTTACAGAGAAGAACAGCTCCAACTCAATCACTCACAAGCCCTTGAGGATACTGGTCAGGATGAGAACCATACGCACGCACGCACACACACACACACACACACACACACACACACACACACACACACACACACACACACACACACACACACACACACACACACACACACACGCACACACAGACACATGTATAGTTACAATGCAAACACTAACATATTCACACAGGTAGACACAAAGTCAAGCCCACACACTCTGCTTTACAAAGGCAGCAACAGATATTCCTGCAGATCCGATTTGTGAAGGTGTACTCTTACCACTGTCACAATATTCTGTGATTGACATGCTCAGAAGGCCTTCTAGGCTTGAATATTACCGTCAATATTTGTTTTCATATTGATGATTGAGGCTGACAGGGTAAACCTATAGCCACACCAGTCAAAATAGTTGTGGACCCGCTAAAGTCAAAAACACCCACCTCCCTTCTCCCTTCACCTCACTCTCTTTTTTTCTCTCTTTCTATCTCTCTCTCGCCCTCTGTCTCTCTTGTACTCAGTCTCTCTTTTGCTCAATCACTCAATTGCTGTGTATGTGTATGCGTCTGTGTTTGTCTCTTCAGGTGTGCATGTGTGTAAGTCTGTGTCTATGCATGCATGTGTGTGTGAGTATGTCTGTGTTTGTATTTGTATCTGTGCAGGCGTGCACGTGTGTGCATGTGCGTGCGTGTGTGTATGTGTGTGTGTACGTCTGATGCGTGTGTGTGTGTGGTAGTACAGGCAGAAGGGCTGTCAAGTTGATCCCTCTTTCCCTCTGGCCATCTGATGGTCTTGATATCCTCTTACAGAAGTGTTCTCAGCCTCGTCTAACGTGCTTCACATCTCTGCTCTCACACCCACTTCCTGTCTGTCTCTAGCCCAGAGTTATAAGATCCCCCGCCTCTAATGTGTCAGCTCATCTTGCTCTCCACCATTTTAATTTTAAGAGAACTTGTTTCCCCTAATTCTGCCTCTGTCGCTCTTAACGCCCTCCTTCGTTATTTTGTCTTGACATGCAGACTTTCATCCCCCCCATCTCCCCCACCCCCGCGTTTCCTTCCTTCCCACCCTCTCGCTCCCCATGGCTTCCAGTGGAGGAGGTTGACCTCAGACATGTGTCAGAACAAGCTTTTTAATGTCGGTCCATTCCTTTTCTATTTCTATTTTTATTCTCTTTTTTTCTGTTCTCCCTTTTCAGGTCCTCTTTTCATATTTCCATCCTCAGCCCACCCTCCCCTACCTCCTTCCTACCTCTCTTTTACTCTGTCTCTCCCTCCCCTCCTTTCCCTCTCTCTTTCTCCCTTTCTGTCTGGGTCCTACTGCTACTAGGGGTGGGTATTGATACGGATTTCCTTAATCGAAACGATTCCGATACACAAGGTTATGATACGATGCGATTCTCGATCCGATACGATTTGATACAATGACAATATTTTTATTTTTTATTTTTTTAGATTAATTTGCTAACCAGCATATAACAGAAGAGACCTATTATTAAAGTATCGAGCTGCAAATGTTTGTATCAGTATTTCATTTTTTGAATACGTATCGATATGTATAGATATATAGATTTTTTAACACAGCACTACTAACTACTACCATCTCCTTTTTTTCTGGCAACTTTGCAATGATCTCATTGGCTTTGTTTGGTCACCTTAGCTCTGTTTCCCCTCCCTCTGCTCCTATGCTTTCTTCCCTGCTCCTCTCTTTGTCTCTGAAAAATAAAGGTGCTGCTTAAATGGTTTTTTAAGTCTCTGGATGGTTCCATCATGGAGAGTGAAAAATCTGTGCTGAACCATTACATTATGTGAAAGGTTCCTCACATTAAAAAATGGTTCTTCAGAGCCTCAGATCATAATAGGCTATGCTATGTCATATCGGCGTCAAATGGTTCTTCAAAGAACTGTAGCCTTGATGGTTCTTTGAAGCACTAAAGAAGGTTCTTCTGTGGCATCGCTCTGAAAAAAAAAACAGTACTGGCCAAATTATTTTCAGTCTTTCTCTTCTCCTCCTTTTGACTTGAATTCCCTTTGTTCTTCCCACATGTTGCTGATCCTCTATTCATTATCTCATATGACAGTAAGTTTTTGGCTGGCACGAAGTTTGGTAATGATGCAACCGTAGGGGAAGATTGGGTGTGAGGGGGAGTTATTTGCTCTCTCTGTCTTTGTGTCTGTCTCTCAGTCTCTGTGTCTGTCGGTCTGTCTGTATTTCTCTCTCTCTCTGTCTCTCTCTGTCTCTCTCTCTCTTGTACTTCTTTCTTTTTATCTCCTGATTACTTTGAATTGTGATGATTTGATGAAAAATTAAATTGGATTGGATACACACACACACACACACACACACACACACACACACACACACAAACACACAAACACACACACACGCTTATGTTTGCTCTAGGCACAGTACAGCTAACAGAGTATGGCAACAAAACCTGAAGGTGTAAGCCTCATTATTCACTTTAGACAGCATGGCCTTAAAGAGGCATGCCAGCTAGCACAAGCCTTAACGGACACACACACACACACACAAACACGCACACAAACACACACACCCCTTCTTGTCTTCTGCAGACTTGGTGCGGTAAAATGGCATGATGACCTTTTACTTTGCAGCAACTACAGAGCCCATTCTCTTTCTGTTTGCACTCTCTTCCACTTGCACTCCTGTCTCTGTCATTCTCTCCCTCTCTCACCCTTACTTACTCTCTTTCACTGCCATATGCCATCATCTTTGAGGCATTTCCTTTCAGTCTAATAATGCTCTGTCAATCATCCTTTCAGCCACTCTACAGCAATCATAGCCCGTTTCCTTTTCACAGACCCCATGAGTTTACAATATGGATTTTTTCCGCCCTGAATTAGTTTCTAGACTGTTCCTCATCTCTCTAACTCAGTTCACCTACTGCTTCCAGCTATGTTTTTTATTGGACCTTTGAACATGAGTGTAAACCTTCATTCAGCATCCAGACAGAGAAACACCGCAGAATTTCCTCCATTCATTTCCATGTCAGAAACAAACAAAACAAATCAAACGATGCATTGCTCATTCACTCACACAGTATCTTCACATAATTCATTTAGGAAATACAGTCACCAATCCCTTCAAAGAATCAGATACATGAGTCTTGCATGATGGCTCAGCAGAAACAGACGGCCAAAGAAAAAAAAAGAGAGAGCGAGAAAGTGAGACATGGTATACAAGATTGACATCTAAATCTATTAATAGCTTCTGTTCAGCAGCTAACAGCCACTTAGCGGATGGTTTCATTTTTATGTTCCCATTTGAGTTTGACAGGCCTGATGAAAGGAAGTGTACACCCTCCTAAGTACTCTAATTTCACACTAATGCTGTGTTCCATAAGAGAGCTGGAAAAATACACCAGTATTTGTTGTCAGTGTATAAAACTAACCCCCCGAAGGGCCATGATGGGCAGTGATTTTGTTTTAGAGGTGGGAGTTTATTTTCAGACTTCCCAATAGTTTTACATTCCCTCACAATAATTGACTTTTTAATTACTTTTTAAGTCCCTCTAAATAACTTTGCATTTCCCTTTAATTCTGTACAGTAATAATGTTTACTCGTCATGAATGTTCAAAATTGGACAAGCAAAACAAGCTCTGATGAAAATTCATTATGGCTCTCAATGGGCTGCAAAGTACAAATACCATATCACAAGGACAAAAAACACAGTATATCACCAACTGATTTTTTTTTCCGTTGTTGTTGTTGTTGTTCGTCAGTCTCCAATAGTAAACTATGCAGGCTGGACTGGATCTTCAGACCATGTCCCAGTGGGAGTCTGCTGGCTGGTCATCCCTCCTTCTGGGCTCTCCCTCCGTGCTCTCGTGCCTTGGTAATGATGATTAATTGTGGGTGGCTGTGTCTTCTAATGCTCTCCAGGTGGTTGGCAGAGACATGTTTAGAACTGGGTGAAATTCATGCAGGCTACTGTCCAGGGTCCTGAAGTGTTCTGCTCCTCCTGCTGTCTGCATTGATTTCCATTCGTAGAGTTTCAAAGTGTTCACTACTCTGTCAGTGCTAAGAATTTGTGGATATTTTCTCCACTTCGACTAAAGTGTCTCTGCTACGTCAAACTTTTGACCCCATCCTTGTCAGCAGTTAGTTGTTTTTTTTCCCCCTAAGATGTAGTTTTGTCTTGCCTGGGGTTTGACATGGCTATGGTTGGAGGAGGAGGGCCACGTCACTAACTACTGAAGCATAACAAAGGAAATGTTGACTGTTTGTGTGAAGGCAGCATGCAGCCCAAGAGCAGCAAAACAAAGCACGAGTCACCCGGTGACGCACTGCTCAGAGGACACAGCAGGAGGCGTAGCCGGCTGCCACTACAGCTGGAGCTCTGAATCTGGGCCAGTATCAGCTCGACCTTCGGTGTCAACTGAAAAAAAAAAACGCTCTACGCTGCACACAGTCTCCTCCGCGCACTGTTCAACTTCTCCTCAGAGTTGTTTGCTCACCTCTGGACAGGACGCCATGGTGGTTTTCCCTTTCCCCTTGGCCATGCAGCACCATACTGTAGTTATCAGCATACTTGTCTTGGGCCAGCGTCTTGATGAATGGGCAGGAGGAACTGTGAGGAGAGCACCTCTGGGAGGTGACTAATGGGGCGGGGGGTGGGGGTGGGCATGGGGTTTGCTGTGGTGTTGATTAGAGAAAGATGGCCTCTGGATGAGAACGAGAGAAAATGTAAGAGGTAGGGAAAATGGGAGAGAGAAAAGCAGAGATGTTGAGAAACAGAGAGAAAGTGATAAGCAGAGAGAAAGACGAAGAGCTCGAGAGAGAGAGAAACAATTTAACAGGAAGGGGAAATAGGATACAGAAAAGTAGAGATTTTGAGAAACAGAGAAAGTGATAAGCACAGAGAAAGACGAAGGGCTAGAGAGAGAGAAAGACAGGGAAAGCACAAGGGATGGGGAAGGGAGGGGGATGGGTGTACTCAGAAAGACTGAGAGAAGCAGAGAGATAGAAAGAGGGACAAAAGGGCATCCTCGTGGTGCTGGCGAGGGAGTCCTTGTCTGGTGGGGAGGTGGCAAACACAGCCAGAGGATAAACGATGGCAGCATAAAACACGCCATTTGCATTCAGAGATGTCCTTCTCCGATTCTCACTCAGCTCATTTTTCTAACAAATGGAGTGCTAACTCCTTCACTCCTGTCTGTGAAACGCTGAAGTTTGAAACTCCTGCTGCTTGTGTTAAAAGTCACATTCCTCCACTTATGTTAGAAGGAAGGACTGTTGAATAATGCAGAACGTTTTTTTTTTTCCACTTGAAAAAAGTCTCCTCTTCGTTTCTTCTGCAGTGCATGTATCCCATCAAGGGGAATTGATCCACTCTCTTGAGTTTCTTTTCTTGCTCAGAAGAGAGAGGGAGAAAGTCAGATAGAGCAGTCTGACCTGGATCTGATCCTGGAAATGTACTTTTTGGTTTAAAGTTTGGATATGGAGGCAGGCTTAGGGTTGCTAATGAATGATTGAATATTCCATCCCACTGGAGATTCCTTCAGAAGTAATTTAACACACAGCAGAACAAGATGCAATGATGCAAAGTCGTTATGTGTCTGTGTTGCTTTAGCAACAGCACACGTTTCCCGTATGAAGTAAGAGCTAAATGCTACGCCTCAATTGCTTCAGGGCTTCTGTATAAGGGTTAGGGCTGTATGTGTGTCCCGTTGTGTTTTTGTGTTTCCAGTGCTGTTTGTTCCTCTGCCTTTCCCATTTGAATCTTCTTGCTCTGGTCATGACGTGATTAGCTTGATGAGGAGCACCTGGCCATGTGATCACAGCCTGCTTAAAACCACCTGGTTCCTGCTGCCAAGAGCAAAGCTTCTAAGGTGGGACTGCTGGCTGTTGCTGCCTCTCAGCCTGGTATTTGTCATTATGCTTTGGACTTGGTGTTTGTAGATTTACTTTGATGTTGAGTGTTGTCTTTCTCATTAAATCCCACGGGTTGAGTACATTTTAAAGGTGGTTTAGTTGTTCGCCTCAGTAGGGCCAACTAAAGTGGGGCGTAACATAAGTGATTAAAACCAACCCAAGGATTCTTTTAAAAAGCAGTAAGATCATGATCACACAAGCAAATTTATCACAAAATTGACTTGCTAACTAACATTACAGTCAATTGTGTCATTGGTCTGATTGTACTTGTCTCAGAGAAGCATGTTGATGACTGGACAGAGAAACTCCATGAGTTGACCAATAGGGAAAGGTGGCCATGGAGTTTGCTGTGGTGTTGACTTTGACATAACACCTTGTGGATAACAGGGTGACAGGCAAGATTGCGTTTTGTGCTATCACATTCAGTAATATGGAGCCTTTTTGTTTTGTAAGTACGCATGTGTAACATGATTGCTTTGGCAGTACTAAAGTGCCTGCTTCGTGTTGCCAATATTTTTTTCTCTACTATTTTGAGCGGAAGAATCCACCAGAAGCAACCTAGCAACCACAGTTAATCTGTTGTGCCAAGTTTGTGTTGGGGTTGAGTACATTGCTGTCAATGTTAAGCATTCAGCTCAGTCGTGTTTGGTGGGCAGGTCTGTGCGCTCGAGGGAAGGTCAGTCAGCCAGCCATGATGTGCGAAGTGTGAAGCCGTGTGGCGGAGCCCCTGGGCATAAATATTGATCCCGAGACGTTCACTGTGGAGTGGGTTTTATTGACAAAACATGCACGTGTATTAAATTACTGAGTGCAGTGGCATAAAACAAAGTGTGGATTCTGTCGGGCGGCTGCTTGCGAGTGAAGGTTGTTGCATGCTTTATTGATTGTTCCCGGTCTGGTGCCTTGCTGAGAACAATTCAATGGCAAATCAAGCATTTTTATGGGATTGTTTTTATAAGGCTGTAAAGCTGAGAGAGAAATATTGAGTCTTGGTAATCTTGACGGTATTACAGGCACCTAGCAATTGTAGGGAAGCAGTTGTGTAGACGTCTCAGCCATTGCCTAGAAGGTTTTTGGTCTTATGCTGTTAAAATACCTGGTGAAGAGTTTAATCATCCTGTGAAACTGAAAAACAATAACTTAATGAATGACTGCATTAAAATACTACGCCTTTATTACCTCTTTAGAAGGTCTATAGATTGGCATAAAGAGTGTGTATGCGTATAGGTGTGTGTAGGTCTGTGTGTGTGTGTGTGTGTGTGTGTGTGTGTGTGTGTGTGTGTGTGTGTGTGTGTGTGTGTGTTTAGTGGGGCATGGGTGTGTTTGTGTGTGTGTGTGTGTGTGTGTGTTTGTCTGACTGTGTGCATGTGTGGGTGTGTCTGTGTGGGTGTGCCTGTGTGAGTTTGCGTGTGTGTGTGTGTGTGTGTGTGTGTGTGTGTGTGTGTGTGTGTGTGTGTGTGTGTGTGTGTGTGTGTGTGTGTGTGTGTGTGTGTGAGGATGCTTGTGTGTGTGGTGTATATCCAGTCTGCACCATGATCCCCAGTGCAAGTCACACTCCCCCCACTGTCTCTCAGCTGCTCTGAGTCATTCCTCATGGGGTCACACACATAGTGACTTCACAGAGGAAAGGCCTGACACAAACACACACACACACACACACACACACACACACACACAGAAACACAAATGCACAGAAACACAGACACAAACACACACACACACACACACACACACATACACACTGTCACAGACACCTGCCTGTGGCTCAGAGATATACAAGACAAATAGCTCTATTCATCCTGCATCCATCTGCCAGACTGTGTAACAGATGTAGTAGGTATTCTTCCCATACACCCAAAAATACACCCCTCCATCCATCCACCCAGCCACCCACCCATCTACCCATGCATCGATTAGTCTGTCTGTCTGTTTGTCCATTCTTCCATCTGTACATCTAGCCAAGTGTTCTTCTTTCTGTGTGTATGTGTGTGTGAGAGAGAGTGTATACATGCACATGCTTGCGTGTGTGTTCCCTCATGCTGCCCGTGCGTGTTTTGTTCCTGCAGATGCAGAGAAGCAGGTGGAAGAGGGGCCACGGAAGTCCCCCCGTATGCCACATGGGCACCGTTACCACGGCGACACCACCGACAGCCGAGAGGAGAAGCAGGACGTAAGTATTGGCCTGTCACCAGCAAACTCTCATAGCCTTTCACTGCAGAAGAGCTATGTGGACTGGCTCTTACCTCTCTCTTTTGTCAAAACCTTAGCTGCCTAAGGCAAACCATTTTTTTTTACTTCCCCCATACACACAAACACACACACACACACACACACAGAGTACAGACCAGCAATACTGCACACCAGTACAAACCAGCATACTTTTCTCTGTAGAAAAGCAATGTGGACTGTCTCTTCCCTCTTTCTTTTGTCAGAACCTTGTTGCCTAAGGCAAACCATTTTGTTACTTTCCCCACTCTCACACACACACACACACACACACACACACACACACACACACACACACACACACACACACACACACACAGAGTACAAACCAGCACACTGCACACAACTGTAAGTTTTTAAACAGGCTCTATCTCCCTTCCCCAAAAATGTTTTGAACCAACTGCATGCCTGAGATCCCAGCTCAGCAGCTGTCTGCACCTGCAGCTGTCTCCTGCAGGGATGCGGTGTTAAACTTACCCTGAGGCCCAAAGTGGATGGTGGTCAGGAAAGCACAGACTTTTCCTTAAGATAACCTTCAGTCTGACACCGTGTGTGTGTGCATGTGCGTTTGTGTGTGTATGCCTGTAGATGTGTGTGTGTGGACTCTTGGGTACTTGCTTGTGTGTGTGTATAAGAGAGAAAGAGAGAGGTCTTGGAAGGGGTCAAGCTGAGTTGAAGAAGCCAAAAGAGAACTTTATAGACATCTTTGATTTGTTACCCTCGTTACATGCGTTTATGTGTGTACCTAGGGACATAAACAGGAAGTATTGGTGACACTTTGAAATAAAACAAAAATACACCAGTTTTAAACCAGACTAGCAGCAGGGCTCCCTCTGTTTCTCTGTTTCTGTTCTCTCTCTCTCTCTCTCTCTCTCTTTTTCTCTCTCTCAGTGTCTTACAAACCAATCAGGCAGCACGTTAACCATATCCCCCGCCAGCACCTGCAGGTTTGTAAGCAGTGGGAGTGCTGCGTGTTATAGCTGTGTATTATAGGCTCGAGGAAAAATTGCTATTATTCTAAATGGCTCTAAAATGACTCTGCGATGTCCTTTAAAGAACCAGGCAGTTCTGTCACCTGATGACGATGGCAGCTTTGGGCACTTTGGAAGGGGGAGGGGGGCGACTGCCTCGGGCACTTTGGATGGGGGGTGAGGGTTGTGGAGTGGGGTGGGAAGGGGGAGGGGGAGGTGGAAGGGGAGGAGGAGGGAGTCTATTAAAAGTTTAGAGGCGGTGGAGGAATGTTGCGACTCAGCACAGTGTACGCCTCGCCATGGCAGCTGAGAGACTGTGATAGGCGTCCTCTGATGGGGGGCCACCGGCAACTGAACGGGGGTAAACAGATGAAGCATTTTCTATTGAAATGCACAGCTTGCCTAGAATGTGGTGTGAACTTAATTGGGTCTGTTGAGTTTGCTGAGGTTCACATATAGTGTGGTTAAAGTTATGTAGGTTAGATGTTTTCTTGGAGAGATGCACTGTTTGGATCTGCATTTAAAACACCACATACTCACCTCAAATGAACTAGGCTGATACTCTTATGTATTCTGTGATTTGTGTGCAGCAGTGTTTTATTCTTAGTCACTGTTCCATGAAAGTTAAGATAGAATCCTAAGACCTCCACAGCTTGCCTTATTTTTCACCTGTCTATACCTGAATAGAGGATGGTAATGAATTATATATGCACTTTTTAAAATCTTTTTTAGATATGGCATCATTTAATGTAATTGCAAATACATGGATAAAAAGAAAAATGCATGTGAGTCACCTTTCTCCTTTCCAGTCATATAATGGACGCATTTAAAGAACAGGAAGTACATTAATGTACGGTCTCTTTAAAAGCTTCTATCTGATCGAATATATACGTAAATCAGTACACCAGGATCCGGCCAAGACAAGCTGGATTATACTGCCCTAAATCGAGCTGGGCTGTGTTTGCCATTTACTTTCCTAGCCCAGCTTGCAAGCAGAGCCAAAGCATGAGTCTCTAATCTCATTTGTGCTGGGTGCAGCCCAACTATTTAATCAACCTGGCAAAAAGCTAGCTGAAGGCAGACCCAGCATTTAAAATCGGAGGCAGGGCTCAGCAACCTCCTTAGCCAGACTGTTGAGCGTGACAATTATTTGACATTAACACAACAGCTCTAAATTAAAAATCGGTTTTCAAAACTAGATAAACTTTATTATATATTATTAAATATCTGTCCTCTTTTTCCCCCCTTCCTGTCTCCCTCTCTCCATCTCTCATCCCTCCTTCCACTGCTGTAGTTGGACTCAGCGGGGGCTCCTGCTGCATCTACCCTGTGGGGGATTTGGGAGAGGGTATGTGTGTGTGTTTGTGTGTGTGTGCATGGATGTGTGTACGTGTGTGTGTGTGTGGGGGGGTGTATATGTGGGGCGGTACTACTGTATCCCAGAAGAGAGCCAGTGAATCTCGGAAAGCTTCCGGAAAGATGGAGTGATGAGATGAAAGAGAGGGAGAGCTCCTGGAGTGGTGGTGGTGGGTTGTTGGTGGGGAGGAATTAGGAGTAAGGGGGGGTGGGATGGTGGTGGGGTTTGGAGCCTCCCTCTGCGATGCGCTTCGGCACCCTAAGGCTGAGCAGCTGGCCTCGAACACCAAAGCCTTCCAGGACTTTCACTCACTCTCCTCACGCCTCACTTTCTGTCAGTGATGGTGAGTGGTGTAAAGTCTTGTGTTAATCCCAGGAAACATGTCAGTCTTTTCTTTTCCATCCCTCTTCCTCTCTGTCTTCCTCTGTGCTTTTGTTCATTTTGTCTGTTCTACTCTGGTTGCTGAGTTGTTTTCTCTCTAAAAACGAGTATTGAGTTTCTCACTGCTATACTCATAAAGACTCTGATGTACTCTCCTGAAAGATGAAAGTGTATAGTGAAATTTATGTGGTGTTTTCTGGGGTGTCAGCTTTAAGCCAGCGGATCGCTGCAGCCCAGAGAGAGTTGTTGAGCCCAAAGAGAAAGAGAGAGAGAGGCTGTTCTGCTCTTTTCACGCTGCCGAAGAAAGTAAGATGACCTTTTGCAGCATGGAGCTGTGGAAATTGAGACTATGCTGTGTGCGTGTGTATGTGTGTGTGTGTGTGTGTGTGTGTCTGTGTGTGTGTGTGTGCATGCGTGCGCGCGCACTCGTTCGTGTATGTGTGTCTGTGCCTGTCTGTGTGTATGTGTGTGTGTGTGTGTGCGTGCGCGCTTATGTGTGTGTATGTGCCATTGTGTTTGTGTGCACGCACTCGTTTATGTGTTTGTGTGTGTAAGAGAAAGAGAAAAAGGGGCAAATGGAAAACACAAATACGGTTTCTGTAGATGTGAATGATCAACTGCCACCATCACAGCGATGGTAAAGCATCATCCATAGTTGGGCATCCTGAGCAGGCAGACTATAAAGGGGAAGCGAATCTTCTCTGAGCCTTTTTATGCTGACCTGGGGTTGTTCAGCTTCAGCAGTTAAGCTTTAATGTACTAGTTCTCTCTGTGGAACCATTTTGCATATATAGCATGGGAGCCAAATTTGACACTTGTGTATAGTGATTTGTGCAGCATGTTGTGCATAGTGTGTGTGTGTGTGTGTGTGTGTGTGTGCGTGCGTGCGTGCGTGCGTGCGTGTGTGTGTGTGTGTGTGTGTGTGTGTGTGTGTGTGTGTGTAACCACATAAATGGAGTGAATAACTAGCGTTCTCCCGACCCTCATCCACAGCTGAAGTGCCCTTGAGCAAGGCATCTAACCCCACGTAGCTCCAGGGGGACTGTCCCTGTACCTAATTTACTGTAAGTTGCTCTGGATAAGAATATCAGCTAAGTGCAATGTCATGTATTGTGTGTGTGTGTGTGTGTGTGCGCGCGCGTTTGTGTGTGTGTCCATGTGTCTGTGTGTGTGTGTGTGTGTTACAGGAGTTTGAGACTGTCTCACACCACTCCATGTAGGACAGCCCACTTAGCTTGTATTTCTCCATAGAGAATATTATGGGGAGAAATATAGTCGGCAGGTAATCGTCCTTATTTAGAACATTAGCGCATATGTTTTAACCCATATCTGATTCTTTACACTGACTTTTTTTCCCTGCCTGCAGTTCGCATTTTCACCTTTTAACAGAGCAGTTAGCCAGAATGTGGGTGGGAATCATCTTATCAGTGGTCTTCCAGAAATGAACTTACAGTATATCTCTGGCTTGTATCTAGAGAGGACCCAGATGGTTCACATAATGCAGGTGTACTTCATGATAATATTACTTACATCTAATATTGTCTAAATCTTCCCTTTGTTAGAGTGAGACCAGATGTGTCTGAGGAATTTTAAGGAAAGGTTCATGACAGAATCACTGTCATGTTTTAAATAATTATGCACTGAATTACTTGTTACAGAGGACTGTCTGTGTAGGGAATATTAAAATGTTGATCTGAATGATAATAAAGGAAAAATCCTTCATATGTCTTGAGTTGTGATGGCATTTTGACACTTATTTTTCTCTCCAATCCTTCTCATCTTTTTTTAGTATCTTTTCCTCTATCCTCTGATCACATTTGTCTTCTCCTCTCATCTTTTCCTCTCCAGTTCCTCCTCTCCCCACAGAACTGCACTCTTATTTCATTTTATTTTATTACATTTTTCCCTCCACTCCTCCCTCTACTTCTCACCCCATATA
This sequence comes from Setipinna tenuifilis, assembly GCA_030347295.1. NCBI lineage: Eukaryota > Metazoa > Chordata > Actinopteri > Clupeiformes > Engraulidae > Setipinna > Setipinna tenuifilis. Next base: position 19,330,786 of record CM059280.1, on the reverse strand, counting down.
TGTGAGTACTATGGGGATCTTCTCATCTGTCCTGCGCTGCGCTTTTTTGCTTCTCTTTGCCTGCCTTGTGTCTCCCTCTAATCTCATCATCTCACCTCACTTCACTCTCACCGGCCTCCACTCTTTCATCCTGGCCTTGCTGGAACTCTGAACTCCCTCGTCTTCTCTTCTCATCAGCTTCTCTGGGACGCTGGCTGATGTTTCCACTACCTGTGAGTGTGTGTTCTCTGTGGCCCTGTAGGGGACTTGGCTGTCCTTTGCCCCATAGCTCCACACCCTTCCAGTAAAGGAGGTTGTCATCCATCCATTCCATAACCTTTCATTGGTAAAAAGGCAAAAACAGTGCCTGAATAATCTATTTTGTTCCCAAACTACTTCTGCTATAATTCACTTCACTGGGAAATGTAAATGTTGTGGCAACAGCTATGACATTAATATTAAAACCCTCTTACAAATGGTCTCTAGTAGAGAGAGCGGAATGGAAAAGAGTCGCTGGAATGGATGTCACATACAAGTATCTCCTTCATTCTTCTTCATTCTTCAGTTCTTCACTTTGGACTATTGTTCAAGATGGTTGTGGCAGGAGTGTTGGATATAGGCAGGGAGGTGATGTGATGTCTAGGTTAGTCATTAAAATATAAAGAGACTCCATTCAAGATAATTCTGATTCTGTCAGCGTGTGTTTTATTGTTACTTTCGCATTTCATGGAATTGTTTGAACTGCTATCAAGTGATATTGGTAACTCCCTCAACAACTCTGCATTTCTCTGGCAGCAAAGCAGCCTGCCTTCGACATATTTTTGAGGCAAAAGCCTTTGATGTGGGCTTTCAGGTGTAGATTCACACAGACTTCTGATCAGCCACTGGATGAGGAACTGAGGTTGGTGATTTGTGCTCATCTCCTCCTATGCCTGTCATAAGCGTCATTCGTCCAAGCAGCCTCCCAATGCCTCCTCACTGACAGGCCCCGTCTATGTTTTTAACGGGTGGAATTAATTAACCTCATTGATATTCCACCAGTCTGGCTCCAGCTGTTTGCCCACTGCTGGGATCCATCTGCTGGCCGGACTGTGTGCTTGGCAGTGCTGTGTCACGGAGCGAAAGAATTCCAGTCTCGTTTGTCAGCGAGTCCTGACCTCCGTCTCGTGCCCGCGGCCAGAGATTGGCATGGCGGCACCCGGCAGGGGTGGCCCCTGAAGGTTTTTTGAGTCGCCGACGGCACTGAGTGCCGAGTGCCGTGACTCACCGTATGCCGCCGAGTTTGTCTGGTGGGGGCGGGGGTGGGGGCGTGTGGCAGGTTGCGGGTCATTCAGTCTAATTGGAATGGGGGGGGGGAGGGGGGCTCATAGCACCACAGCCTGGTAATGGAAACACTAAATGAGCTCAGGTACTGCTTTGTGTGAAGTGTTGTGTTTGAAGAGGTGCTCATGGCCAAAGAAGGTAATTTGAGTTTCTCCCTGAAGGACCTTGTGTGAAGGCTTCATAATTAGCCGATAGACCGAAATGACTCGGAACAGGGCCAGAGCTAACAAGATGAGAGAAATTCAAACCAATTCACTGTCACATCGCTGTCTTAATCATCTCCACTGCCTAGTGCTGGGCAGGAGTATATTAACACGGAGAAGATCAATCTCGGCCGCTCTGCCTTAGTGAGTGTCTTCTATAAATAACCACTGAAGACGAAATCCATTCAAAACTATTTTTTAGAGATTTCTTTTAAACAATGTAATAATTATTTAAAAATCATGATGAAGTATTCATGTGTAGGTACAGGAAGGTTAACATGATGCCTTGTGTTAACGTTTGTGTGCTTTCACCTCACAACTTGCACATGCATCCCTGTGAGCTCCTGTGACAAAAAGATAAGCAATTAAAATAAGCATTGATATACATCTGTTTAGGTTTATATGTTTACCATTACCCGCATGCGCAAGTTATAGATAACAGCGAGATTACACACATTACCATATTGTGGACACAGTTTAAAAAAACAAACTAGAAACTGTTATGCAGCAGAAAACAGCTCATAAAATGAAAATTAGTTTTATTCATCACTCTTTCAGACTTCAGTGCAGGTGCTGATATTATCATCATCTCCTCAGCTTGAGCTCGGTCTCTGAAATATTCTCGCATGTTGTAATATACTTACCCCCTCACTGTGATTTCTGCTTGTGAGATTAGGTAGTGTTGACAGCGTGTGATTGTGTGTGCGCGTACCTATTGCAATTAAATTTCATTCTTTTCCAGTGACTCATCCACACGAATATTTGCCTTGCTAATGGTGGTGTATTTATGTTAATCTGCATGAGATTGCTGATAAATGCCGGTGTTGACAGACTAAAGGCTGGGAACGAATGCTTTGAGTGGGTTTTAAAAGCTGGGCTTTATAAATAATATCACAATGCTGAAAACTGAGTGTGATATTTCCCTCTCGGGCTTATGTACTTCTGCAAGATTAAAAACCCCATAGAGTAACAACCATGCTTGATTTCGTAACATCCAAAATATATCAGAAAACTGTGTAAAAAGATGTGGAAAACCCCTAAAGTGTTTTTTAATGTGCTGTGGAGTTGTGTAGTTATGCATGGCAGTTCTAAGTAAGGAGGGACTAAAATGCAGCCTGCTCACATGTAGCGGTTCTGTTTAGCATGGGTTAGCATAGCGTGGGCAGTGCCTTAGCCCAAAGCTAATGCAGCATCCAAGCACTGGAAGTACAGCCTATATTTTCACCACTTTAGGATCAAATTTTACCTTGGAGCAATGCTCATATTCACTCAGAATTGATGAGGTGATTAATAACTCTTTCTTATGAGAAACCTAGAAACAATATTATTTTGACATATGTGGGTCTTTAATGTCAGGTTAAGGTAGGACAGGGCAATGAATTAAAAATTTTGATTTAAAGTTCTATCGTCCAGCCGATATCGGTCAATATGGAAAAATATATTGTGATTACATTTTTCGCTATATCGCCCAGCCCTAGGTGAAGGTGAACATGAAGTGCAAAGTACAGATTTACAGGCCTATAACAGGATTTGTTTTTTTCCAAAAATTCCATTAACGTTACACTCCCTAGCATTTAATTTCTTTTGTAGGACTGTTTGAAATAAGACTGGTGATCACTTAAGATGAAGAAGAACTTTGTGATTAAATTTCAGCAAGTTCCTACTTCAGTGCCATTGCATTGCATTTACAAGGACTTGTAATTATAAGTTTTGATTACACACAATTTTGTTACTCTTAAACTGAAAGGGCGTTGGCATAATGTTTTCTGAAAATGAGATGCGGTATGAGAGGTGTCAGAAAATGTGAGAATGTGAAACAGAGAGAAGAAAGGCAGGAGCGGATACCAGCTGTGACTCATTTGTGAGTACCAGAGGCCTCTTATCAACACTGGTATAACAAAAATATATATGAAAAGCAAACCTTTACACACACGTTTACACACACTTACTTACACCCCCACACTCACCCAAACACACAGACACACTCTCTGTTGTTGGGCATGTGACTGTTGAATCCTGTGTGCTGATGTTTTTGAAGAGTTTAGGGAGTATGGGAGTTGGTCTTGTTTTCTTTGGAGAATCTTCTGCTGATGGTCAAGTCTCTGAGAGGAACATTCCTTCACTTCACCAACTGGTTGTGAGTTGTGAAGTGAAATCAGGAAACTGTCTAAGAGACTTTGTTTTCATGCATTAACTATTCTTTATCACTAAAATGTTTATTGTTGTGTGTGTGTGTATGTGTGGTATCGAGGTATGTATGTGTTTGCAGTAGCAGTTAACATCACTTCTTTTGGGTTTCTCTTCTATTTCCCTATTTTCTTCCCTCACCCTCTCCCTCTTCCTCTTCTCCTCTACTCCCCTCCCTGAGACAGGAAGATGAACAGGCTGAATTTGTGCAGAGGCGGGATGCCGACCTCCATCAATTCCTCAAACAGAAGCTGCTGAGATTGCCATGGAAACCTGAGGTGTGTCTTAGTATTGCTGAACCAGTGCAATCAACCTTCTTTTGAGTAAACCCTTCAGTGTTACATTTATACCAAACTAAATCTAAATAAAACTAATTGCCATCTGTGTGCTCTCACACTCCCTCAGCATAATACAGCTTAAATATACAATATACATAGTTTATATTAAAGGACAGCATTGGCAGATTTAAACTTATATCCTACCATTAGAGGTTTTTGCCTACTGTCGGCAGCCAAAGAAATACAAATTTGTGCTATGTAGGCAGAGATATCATAGTAGTGGCAAGACTAGCAGCTATAGGGTTAAGCTAAAAGAAAGGAATTGTAATGTTAAAGTAGGCAGCATTTTTGTGTCAATTAAGAAAACAATGTTCTCTGTGAGTTCTTTTTTATATGGCAGAAACCTAATGAATATAATATAAAGCCTGTTTAACTAAGTACCAATAAAGAACTGTATAGCAAGCTGTTACTTATTGCTACTGCCACATCTGTGAAAGTCAAATGAGTCAATTGTCTAACTCGTTTCTGCTTCAGTTCACACTGGTAAAAAATGTATACAGTTTTGTATTAGTATGTGACCAAAGAAATATATGTTTTGTTGGTTTGCTTTATTTTATAACAACTTGAAACTCCTAACCTATTTGCACTTCAGCCTAGTAAATTGAATCCCAATATCAGTCTTTTGTTGCTATTCAGAGGTACAGTACTGCAAGCTAAGCTTATTTACAGTGCCTTTTTTGCCTTCTAAACACTCAGAGTTTTTTGGAAGTGCATGTATGGAAGCCGTGAATATCTGGAGAAGATCTCCAGAGTTGTTCTCTGTCTCATTAAGGGACTGTGTTGTTGCTGCTGCTGCACTGTGCCTTACTGACCTATTTACATCAAAGCCACATAGGCTGAAATGCCCCGACAAGCATTTGTCTGCCCACAGATGTAGAACAAGGCCACTGCTCTCAGCCTGACAAAACTGGCACAGTCTAGGCAACTCCTAAGTTAACCCAGCTTACTGTGTGCCTAAAGTGAGGAAATTAATAAGTACATGCAGATGTTAATAGACAAGCTGAATGTGTGTTACACTTTGTTTTGGGTCTACATTTGTTTCAGATTTGTTGTAGTGCCATATACTAATAAACCATAGAATTTAGAACAAGATGATTGTTGCTATATGACGGTTCCACTGGCTGTGTGCAAATTAGTTCATTAACAATGGTTGAAAATGTGTTACATTTCTTTGACAAGTAGACACACTAACTGGCAACACAGAGGTGTGATGATGCAAATGTATAAACAGAGAACAGCAACAACTTAATGTAGGAAAAGCCCTGCTCAAATATTTCTGAAATGTGTCAACAGCTGTGTTATTAGATGTGATAATCAGTGAATGTGATTGCATCTTACACTTTGTACACAAAGAAGTCTGCCAAACTCATTACATAAATCAGTAATTACAATCAAGACTGAAGCATCCTGAAACATTCTGAAAGAAAGCAAATAGTGAAGAGCCTTGGCCTCTTTGGGAAGTGAGTATGTTTGAAATGTCTTTCTTTTGGGCCATTATGGTGTATGGTTGGGAGGAGGCCTGTGATTTAAGTAAGCAATAAACCATTAGAGGGCGGTGGTGATGCTGGTTTTACCACGGCTAAGGGGGGTTGTTGGGCACAACGCAGAGAGGAGTGACGTTAGACCTAAAACTATCTGTTTCCACATAAGATTGATAACTTCATGAAATCAATACAAAGTAATAAAAGAATAAATAACTGACCAACAGTCATTCTTCTACTAATGCATATAGTTCTTCAAGGTTGCATGGTAACGCTGTATGTACCTTTGCACGGAGTGCTTTGTAACGGCTCTTTTAATTAAGGAAAGCTGCAGAGTAATATGGATTTTTGTAATGAAATGCTATGAGGACAACATAAGATTATACTCGTTTTAAAACGGCTTGGAATGCGATTAAGCCAACCACAATCAAGGAACCGATCAAGCATTTTTACAATGTCTTTTCAGTATCCCCTGTCATAGAGGTAAGGAGTGATCTGGCTCTGGCTCTGTGCACCATTACCTTTGCCAGCTGAAATGAGTGTGGAGTTTTGTCTGCTGTTTTGTATGTCTGGAACCAGTATCAATGACAGTAGGGGGCAATTTTTTTGAATAAAGAGGATCCTGTAGACGTTTTCAAAAGAGATCTTTCTTGTCTTGCTAAGCAGTTAGTGTTGCAATACATCTGGTCATGTTCTGTGAATATTAGAAATAATCTCTCATACATGCGGCCTCTCTTTTTCTCTCTCCCCCTCCCCTCTCTTTCTCCCTGCAGTATAAGGGTCAGGTCAACCTTCATGTGTTTGAGGACTGGTGTGGCTCCTCCATCTCCCAGCTCAAAAAGAACTTGCATTTCCCACTTTACCCACATGTAAGTGTGTGTGTGTGTGTGTGTGTGTGTGTGTGTGTGTGTGTGTGTGTGTGTCTGTGGGTGTGTCTGTGGGTGTGTGTGTGTGTGTGTGTGTGTGTGTGTGTGTGTGTGTGTGTGTGTGTCTGTGTGTGTATGTGTATGTGTATGTATGTATGTATATGTGGCCTAAGTATATATATCCTCATATGTGGCCTAAGTATATACCTCATTGGTATACTTGCTACATTCTGTTATTGTATGGATTTATCCAATTTGGTGGTATATACAGTATTTGTATCACTGGCTTGTGTTTATCACTGCCTGTTGAAATTCTGGCAGGTACAGTGTCAGTGGCACTAATGGCCAGGTGGTGTGCACCTAAATAGAATGAATGACCTGAGTTTCTACTTACCATAAATAGACATGGAAGGAAACAACCTGCCCTGTACCAAAACTAAGCATTCTTGCATAGATGTTTGCACATTTAATTATACAAGCATGTCAAACTCCTTGTGTCATTATTGTTTTCACTATGATACATGCAGAGCAGAACTACAGTGAAGAAACTAGCTGTGTCACCTAAGTGGAAGAACTATGGCCTACGCATTTTTGGCTTTATCCACCCTTACAGAGATGGTGAGTATTAATGATGCAATCGCACTCCCAATCTCCCTCCAGTGCATGCTTTTCCTCACACACACAGTCTATACCCAGAGAGAGAGAGCGAGACAGACAGACAGAGAGGGAGGGAGAGAGAGAGAAGGAGGGAGAAAGACAGAGAAAGTGGTAGAGAGCGAGAGGAGAGAGAGAGCATGTGAGAAGTTTTCTGTGCCATCAGCAGCACCTAACTAGCTCTTTTTGCATACGGCTTGCCGTTTTTAGACTGCTGATGGATAGCTATTTTGAGTCTGCTAGCCTGAAAGGCAGCAGAAAAATGCTCATGAATGTTCCCCGCTGCATGTGAAATCCTACTAAAAAATGTTTCTCTGCTGCATGCACAACCCAGGGAAAAATGTTCCAGGCCATGGGCGAAACCCTAGGAAGCAAGCTCCCTGCTGTATATGGAGCCCCTAGGAAACATGTTCCCTGCTGTATGCAAATGGTGGGCCGCTCTGAGTTGTGATTGCTGGCTGAGATTCACAAACCTGAGCCTCACCTCAGACTTACTGAGCAAGGCAGGGACAAAACAGTATAGCCACTATCAGACCTAAAATTTCAGCACACAGGTCACTCTTCCTCTCTCCCCTCCTTCTCCTCTTTCTCTCTGTCTCTGTATTCTCTTTAAATGTTCTCCTCTTTGTCATTCTCAGGGGATTTCCAGTTTGCCATTTCGTCTGATGATAACTCTGAGCTCTGGCTGAGCTTGGATGACAATCCTCTAAATGCCCATCTGTTGGCCTACGTGGGCATGGTGAGACAACCCACACTCACATAAACACACACACTCAAATGGTAACTGGAAATGCTAACAGTAACACATACACACGCAAACGCACACACACACACAAACTCACACACACACACACACACACACACAAAGAAAGTATTTAGGGCCGCTATAACATGTACTCTAATGCCTTTTTTTAATGTAGTGTATACTGTCATCCTACGTAGTGTCACTACACTAAAACAGCTAACTTTACACTACAAATTGACAAAATTCAGTCAAAGCAACAAGTGTTATCAAATAATCTTAAACAAGGACTCAGATGCACAGCACACAAATGTAAAATTTCAACACCTTAAATAATCTTTCATGAAAACTACAGACTCAAGCATGACACACAGAATGAGACAATTAAAGTAAGGGCAATTACAACTGTTTACAGGTCATGCACAACGATTTAAACAAACTAGAAAACGTATCTATCTGTGTAGATGTAGGTTCTTCTTCATCCAGGTCATGGTAATCACCAGTGCTGAGTCATGGACAACTGAGTAGAGTAGAGTAACTGTATTGATGCCGAAGGAAATTAAGGTGTCTAGTAGCATACACATTACACATAATACACATTGCAAAACGAATCAACCATGTTGCACACATCAGCATACATACAACATTCACATAAATGGGTAAAAGGGGGGGCGGGGGTACAGAAGTGTCATTATAAAGTGTCCAGAGTTTGAGGAATAGTCCTTAGTTCAAGTAATAAGTAGTAATGCAAACAATGCAGTACAATGTTGTCCAGGATAGTGTAGGTTGACCAGTGTTCATGGAATAGTCCTTTAGTGCAGGAAGTAATCCAAGTAGTGCAGTACAATGTTGTCCAGGATAGTGTAGGGGTCACCACCAGGGACAGCACAAGAGTGGTAAGTATGTGTGTGTGTGTGTGGGGGGGGTGCAGTTCAAGCAGTCCAGTCCATTATGCTCAGCTCCCTCTGTGTGGTGTTATAGAGCTGTATGGCCCTGTGAACAAAGGACCTCCGAAGCCTGTCAGTCCTGCAGGGGAGGGACCGGAGTCTGTCACTGGACATTTTTGTGGGAATTGAGGTTACCTGTTCAGAGGTGTAAAAACCTCTATTTTACCACTGTGAGTGGTGGTTACATGACCTGGGAATGGATCCTCAAGGCCAATCTCCCCCTGAAACAACACTCATTAAATAGAGTTGGGTGGGGGGGTGGGCTACATCATCATCTACACTCTAAAAAACAAAGGTACTTAAATGTTTCTTTCTTCTCTCTGGATGGTTCAATGGAGAGTGAAAACTATGTGTTGAACCATTACATTATGTGAAAGGTGAAAGGTTCTTTGCATTAGAAATGGTTCTTTAGAGCCTTAGATCATAATGGGTTATACTATGTTATATCGGCGTCAAATGGTTATTTAAAGAACTGTTTTCCTAATGGTTCTTTAAAGCATTGAAACAGATTCCTGTATGGCATCGCTCTGGAGAACCAGTACTGGCCCCATTATTTTTTACAGTGTATCAGCCACGTGCAGCAGCGTTATGACTATTCACTCTATCAATTCACTCTTTGGCTCACGTGACCCTGAGTTGCATGACAAAAGGTGTGATCAACACCTTGAAGTTATAGGGGTCTGAGTCACATGGCAGGAGGCCATCAATGATCATTAGGCCACAGGTTCACAGATTCTTTTTGAATGAGCGGTAAAATGTTTTCCAGCAGAGAAAGAAGTCCAGTTGCAAGTTGTTATGGCTCAACACTGCTGCATGAAGCTAGTCAGGGAGTGGGGTAATTGGACAGAAACAGTAAGGGGTAAGGCAGCACACTACGGTCAGTGAAGTAATCAGAATCAGAAAACAGCTGGAGACAGCAACATAACAGCACATGTGAACAGGAGCCAGGACACGGAGGAGAAGGAGGTATGTCGAGAATATGGATCAGTTGCAGCTACATGGTAAAGGAGTTGGTTTAGGGACCTGAGGGTTGCGAGTTTGATTTCAGTGGGTGGGGGAGTGAATAACCAGTGTTCTCTTGCACCCTTATCCATGGCTGAGGTGCCCTTGAGCGAGGCATCTAACCCCACATTAGTTTCTGAAGGACAGTCCATGTACCTAATTCGCTGTAGGACGCTTTGGATAAGAGTGATGCCTAAATTACATTTATTGTTATGGATTAGTAACAAGCCTGGCTTGTTTTATTGGAAAGATCCCATGACCTCATTCTTCCTGCAAAACAAACCTGTAGGGCTATTCTATTAAAGATTCAGCAATTACTTTCAGGTAATTCAGCTAGACTTGTCACTAATCCGCATGAAATACACTTGTTTTATTTTGTAAACGGAACACACATGATCACTACAAAAATCAAGGAAACATACAAACATACAACGTACAAACCCAAACAAAATACTGACAATATTCATGACAATATTTATTTTGATTTATGACTGGATTAAATATAGTTTTTTACAGTGCATTTGACCGTGTATGAAGACAGAGCTTCTAATAAATGCTTAAAATATGACTGCATCACACCAGAGCTTCATGCTTCACTGCCTCACGTGAAATGATTAAAAATAAAATGGCCTCTTTGTTTCAATCATGATTCGCCCAAAGGCATTTTCATTTAAAGCTGTCAAGTGGACACTGCTGCTATTAGAACATGATAACGAGGAGACTGGAGAGCGAGCGAGAGAGCAGTGGGTCGAGGGTGAGAGGAGGAGAGAGTTAATCGAGAT